>CM050164.1:309865626-310465626 GCA_027410445.1 Discoglossus pictus | reverse complement strand
TCTGTATTGACTCCCATGAGTGACAGGGCAAATGAAGGGCTTATGGGGGTCTATATTGACCCCCATGAATGACAGGGTTAATTAGGGGTTTATGGGGATCTCTATTGACCCCCATGAGTAAGGGGGGTAATTAAAAGCTTATGGGGGTCTGTATTGACCCCCATGAGTGACAGGGTTAATGAAGTGCTTATGGGGGTCTGCATTGACCCCATTGAGTGACAGGGATAATGAAGGGTTTATGGGGGTCTGTATTGACCCCCATGAGTGACAGGGTTAATGAAGGGCTTATGGGGGTCTTATAATGACCCCCATGAGGGACAGGGTTAACGAAGGGCTTATGGGGTCTGTATTGACCCCCATGAGTGACAGGGTTAATGAAGGGCTTATTGGGGTCTGTATTGACCCCCATGAGTGATTGGGTTAATGAAGTGGTTATGGGGCTCCTATAATGACCCCCATGAGGGACAGGGTTAACGAAGGGCTTATGGGGGTCTATATTGACCCCCATGAGTGACAGGGTTAATTAGGGGTTTATGGGGGTCTCTATTGACCCCCATGAGTGAGTGGGTTAACTAAGTGCTTATGGGCGTCGAAATTGACCCCCATGAGTGACAGGGTTAATGAAGGGCTTATGGGGGTCTTTATTGACCCCATGAGAGATTGGGATTATGAAGTGGTTATGGGGGTCTGTATTGACCCCCATGAGTGACAGGGTTAATGAAGGGCTTATGGGGGTCTATATTGACCCCCATGATTGACAGGGTTAATGAAGGGCTTATGGGGGTCTATATTGACCCCTATGAATTACAGGGTTAATTAGGGGATTATGGGGGTCTGTATTGACCCTCATGAGTGAGGGGGTTAATGAAGGGCTGACGGGGGTCTATTATGACCCCCATGAGTGACAGGGTTAATGAAGGGCTTATGGGGGTCTGTATTGACCCTCTTTATTGACAGGGTTAATGAAGGGCTTATGGGGGTCTGTATTGACCCCCATGAGTGACAGGGTTAATTAGGTTTATGGGGGGTCTCTATTGACCCCCATGAGTGAGTGGGTTAACTAAGTGCTTATGGGTGTCGAAATTGACCCCCATGAGTGACAGGGTTTATGAAGGGCTTATGGGGGTCTTTATTGACCCCCATGAGAGATTGGGATAATGAAGTGGTTATGGGGGTCTGTATTGACCCCCATGAGTGACAGGGTTAATGAAGGGCTTATGGGGGTCTATATTGACCCCCATGAGTGACAGGGTTAATGAAGGGCTTATGGGGGTCTATATTGACCCCTATGAATTACAGGGTTAATTAGGGGATTATGGGGGTCTGTATTGACCCTCATGAGTGAGGGGGTTAATGAAGGGCTTACGGGGGTCTATTATGACCCCCATGAGTGACAGGGTTAATGAAGGGCTTATGGGGGTCTGTATTGACCCTCTTTATTGACAGGGTTAATGAAGGGCTTATGGGGGTCTATTTTGACCCCCATGAATGACAGGGTTAAAAAGGTTTTTTTTGGGGGGTCTGTATTGACCACCATGAGTGACAGGGCAAATTAAGGGCTTATGAGTGTCTATATTGACCCCATGAATGACAGGTTTAATTAGGGGTTTATGGGGGTCTCTATTGACCCCCATGAGAAAGGGGGTTAATTAAGTGCTTATGGGGGTCTGTATTGACCCCCATGAGTGACAGGGTTAATGAAGTGCTTATGGGGGTCTATATTGACCCCCATGAGTGACAGGGTAATGAAGGGTTTATGGGGGTCTGCATAAAGGGCTTATGGGGTTCTGTATTGACCCCCATGAGTGACAGGGTTAATTAAGGGCTTATGGGGGTCTATTTTGACCCCCATGAATGACAGGGTTAATTAGGTTTTTTTTGGGGGTCTGTATTGACCCCCATGAGTGACAGGGCAAATTAAGGGCTTATGAGGGTCTATATTGACCCCCATGAATGACAGGTTTAATTAGGGGTTTATGGGGGTCTGTATAAAGGGCTTATGGGGCTCTGTATTGACCCCCATGAGTGACAGGGTTAATGAAGGGCTTATGGGGGTCTATATTGACCCCCATGAATGACAGGGTTAATTAGGGGTTTATGGGGGTCTCTATTGACCCCCATGAGTGAGGGGGTTAATTAAGTGCTTATGGGGGTCTGTATTGACCCCCATGAGTGACAGGGTTAATGAAGTGCTTATGGGGGTCTGTATTGACCCCATTGAGTGACAGGGATAATGAAGGGTTTATGGGGGTCTGTATTGACCCCCATGAGTGAGGGGGTTAATGAAGTGCTTATGGGGGTCTATATTGACTCACATGAGTGACAGGGTTAATGAAGGGTTTATGGGGGTCTGTATAAAGGGCTTATGGGGCTCTGTATTGACCCCCATGAGTGACAGGGTTAATGAAGGGCTTATGGGGGTCTATATTGACCCCCATGAATGACAGGGTTAATTAGGGGTTTATGGGGGTCTCTATTGACCCCCATGAATGACAGGGTTAATTAGGGGTTTATGGGGGTCTGTATTGACTCCCATGAGTGACAGGGCAAATGAAGGGCTTATGGGGGTCTATATTGACCCCCATGAATGACAGGGTTAATTAGGGGTTTATGGGGATCTCTATTGACCCCCATGAGTAAGGGGGGTAATTAAAAGCTTATGGGGGTCTGTATTGACCCCCATGAGTGACAGGGTTAATGAAGTGCTTATGGGGGTCTGCATTGACCCCATTGAGTGACAGGGATAATGAAGGGTTTATGGGGGTCTGTATTGACCCCCATGAGTGACAGGGTTAATGAAGGGCTTATGGGGGTCTTATAATGACCCCCATGAGGGACAGGGTTAACGAAGGGCTTATGGGGTCTGTATTGACCCCCATGAGTGACAGGGTTAATGAAGGGCTTATTGGGGTCTGTATTGACCCCCATGAGTGATTGGGTTAATGAAGTGGTTATGGGGGTCTGCATTGACCCCCATGAGTGACAGGGTTAATGAAGGGCTTATGGGGGTCTATATTGACCCCCATGAGTGACAGGGTTAATGAAGGGCTTATGGGGGTCTATATTGACCCCCATGAATTACAGGGTAATTAGGGGATTATGGGGGTCTGTATTGACCCTCATGAGTGAGGGGGTTAATGAAGGGCTTATTGGGGTCTATTATGACCCCTATGAGTGACAGGGTTAATGAAGGTCTTATGGGGGTCTGTATTAACCCGCATGAGTGACAGGGTTAATGAAGGGCTCATGGGGGTCTGTATTAACCCGCATGAGTGACAGGGTTAATGAAGGGCTCATGGGGGTCTGTATTGACCCCATGAGTGACAGGGTTAATGAAGGGCTTATGGGGGTCTATTTTGACCCCCATGAGTGACAGGGTTAATGAAGGGCTTATGGGGGTCTATATTGACCCCCATGAATTACAGGGTTAATTAGGGGATTATGGGGGTCTGTATTGACCCTCATGAGTGAGGGGGTTAATGAAGGGCTTATTGGGGTCTATTATGACCCCTATGAGTGACAGGGTTAATGAAGGGCTTATGGGGGTCTGTATTGACCCGCATGATTGACAGGGTTAATGAAGGGCTCATGGGGGTCTATATTGACCCCCATGAGTGACAGGGTTAATGAAGGGCTTATGGGGGTCTATATTGACCCCTATGAATTACAGGGTTAATTAGGGGATTATGGGGGTCTGTATTGACCCTCATGAGTGAGGGGGTTAATGAAGGGCTTATTGGGGTCTATTATGACCCCTATGAGTGACTGGATTAATGAAAGGCTTATGGGGGTCTGTATTAACCCCCATGAGTGACAGGGTTAATGAAGGGCTTATGGGGGTCTATATTGACCCCCATGAATGACAGGGTTAATTAGGGGGTTTATGGGCGTCTGTATTGACCCCCATGAGTGAGGGGGTTAATTAAGTGCTTATGGGGGTCTGTATTGACCCCCAAAAGTGATCGGGTTAATGAAGGGCTCATGGGGGTCTATATTGACCCCCATGAGTGAGGGGGTTAATGAAGTGCTTATGGGCATCTGTATTGACCCCCATGAGTGACAGGGTTAATGAAGGGTTTTATGGGGGTCTTTATTGACCCCCATGATTGACAGGGTTAATGAAGGGTTTATGGGGGTCTGTATAAAGGGCTTATGGGGGTCTGTATTGACCCCCATGAGTCACAGGGTTAATGAAGGGCTTATGGGGGTCTATTTTGACCCCCATGAGTGACAGTGTTACTTAGGGGGTTATGGGGGTCTGTATTGACCCCCATGAGTGAAACTGCAAATGAAGGGCTTATGGGGGTCTATATTGACCCCCATGAATGACAAGGTTAATTAGGGGTTTATGGGGGTCTCTATTGACCCCCATGAGTGAGGGGGTTAATGAAGTGCTTATGGGGGTCTGTATTGACCCCATTGAGTGACAGGGATAATGAAGGGTTTATGGGGGTCTGTATTGCCCCCCATTAGTGACAGGGTTAATGAAGGGCTTATGGGGGTCTGTATTGACCCCCATGAGTGACAGGGTTAATGAAGGGCTTATGGGGGTCTATATTGACCCCCATGAATTACAGGGTTAATTAGGGGATTATGGGGGTCTGTATTGACCCCCAAAAGTGATCGGGTTAATGAAGGGCTCATGGGGTTCTATATTGACCCCCATGAGTGAGGGGGCTAATGAAGTGCTTATGGGCATCTGTATTGACCCCCATGAGTGACAGGGTTAATGAAGGGTTTATGGGGGTCTGTATAAAGGGCTTATGGGGGTCTGTATTGACCCCCATGAGTGACAGGGTTAATGAAGGGCTTATGGGGGTCTATTTTGACCCCCATGAATGACAGGGTTAATTAGGGGGTTATGGGGGTCTGTATTGACCCCCATGAGTAACAGGGCAAATGAAGGGCTTATGGGGGTCTATATTGACCCCCATGAATGACAGGGTTAATTAGGGGTGTATGGGGGTCTCTATTGACCCCCATGAGTGAGGGGGTTAATGAAGTGCTTATGGGGGTCTGTATTGACCCCATTGAGTGACAGGGATAATGAAGGGTTTATGGGGGTCTGTATTGACCCCCATTAGTGACAGGGTTAATGAAGGGCTTATGGGGGTCTGTATTGACCCCCATGAGTGAAAGGGTTAATGAAGGGCTTATGGGGGTCTATATTGACCCCAATAAGTGACAGGGTTAATTAGGGGTTTATGGGGGTCTATATTGAACCCCATGAGTGAGCGGTTAATTAAGTGCTTATGGGGGTCTGTATTGACCCCCATGAGTGACAGGGTTACTGAAGGACTTATGGGGTTGTATATTGACCCCCATGAGTGACAGGGTGATAGAGTATATTTGTTTTCTTTTATAACGGATCCCTTGGGGTTAATGCAGCTTATCTCGGATCCCTTGTTGGGTAATTTGTACGTGGCTTTGAGCCTCGTTTTTATTTTTTCGGCGGCCATTTTTTCTCTTGCTTGGGGAATTTTCCTGTGTCTGAACTCGGAATTTTGGACTTAAATCGAGGTTCGGCCGTTATGGTCGTATTTTTCGTGCGTGTGGGTGTTTGTGCCGTTAAGGTTGGTTCTGAGGTCGGTTTTTTTTCTAAGTCGTGCATGTGTGTGTGTTTTTAACCGCGTGTGAGGCGCCTTTGAGCCTCCACCTCCGCAAATGCGGACCCTCGCTTCTCGAGGGTCCGCATTTGCGGACAAACACAGCCGACGTTGGAGCCTCCACCTTCCTCAAATGCGGCCCCTCGCTTCGAGAGGGTCTACATTTGCGGAGCAAACTGCATCCCTCGCTTCGTGAGGAATGCAGTTCTTGCAAGCTCGCAAATAGCGTGACGACGAATCGCTGTTGGACTATTATAATATGTGATTGTTATATTTGGATTCACTTGATGATACATATTTTATTACTATTCATTTAACTAATATTTGTGAGAGTATCATGCAACATATCTTTTGTTCACTAAAATAGAGTTCTGTTTGACCACACTCTGTATTGCCATAGAATTTGCTAATTGTCAGTCTCATTCAATTGCTCCGTTTTTTAAATCCGAGGTCGCAAGTGGAAAATGGAGGCAACTTCCCTATTCAATTGCCTCCATTTCCGACCTCGGATCAAGTTCTGAGTGACGACCCTTCGAAAATGGCTGACCTGCAACCCTGTCACTCATGGTCGACCTGCAACCCTGTCACTCATGGGGGATCAATACAGACCCCCATAAGCCTCTATTTAACACCATCAGTCCAATAAGGGTCTATATAGACACCTATAGAACACTAATTACTCCCTATAATAACACTATAAGTGCCATGAGGGTCATCCAGGACCCTCATGACACAAAGTCTAAGGACTACACTATTAACCCTTATTATACTCAATTATTCCAACTCTTTGTCTATCTAACCCAAACAGTACCTGTTGAATCCCTAACTGGGCCTATTTAACCCTAACGTGACCTATCTAACCTTAACTGGGCCTATTAAACCCTAACTGGGCTTATCTAAACCTAACTTTACCTATTTAACCCTAAAAGTACCTATCTAACCATATCTGTACCTATTTAACTCTAACTGGACCTAATAACCCTAACTAGGCCTATATAACCCTAATAGTACCTATTGAACCTTAACTTGGCCTATTTAACCCTAACTGGACCTAATAACCCTAACAATACCTATTTAACCCCAACAGTACTCATCTAACCCTAACGGTACCTATCTAACCTTAACTGGGCCTATTTAATCCTAACTGTAACTATTTAACCCTAACTGGGCATATTATACCCTAACTGTATCTATTTAACCCTAACTGGACCCTAACAATAACCTTAAATGTACCTATTTAACCCTAACTGGGCGTATTTAACCTTAACTGGTCCTATCTAACCCTAACTGGGCCTATCTAACCCGAACTGCACCTATGTAACCCTAAGTGTACCTATTTAACCCTAACTGGGCCTATTAAACCCTGACTATGTCTATCTAACTCTAACAGGGCCTATTTAACCCTAACTGTACCTATTTAACCCTAACTGGGCATATTTAACCCCATCTCTTATAAACCACTAAATCTAAAGTAACCCCCCTCTGCCCTAACCTATTAACACCTACTCTACCTAAATAACCCTTTATTAAACACCCCCATCCCACTAATTAAAAAAATAAAAATAAATAAGTCACAGAAAATAAAAAAAAGCTGTGTTACAAAAAAAACAAAAAACATTAGAACCCCCCACTACAGAAAATAAAAAAATAATTATGCACCGGAAAAGCAAATACATACACATATATACATTACATTACAATACAAAATATACAAAATATAATACAGTAATATACACAATAAAGACAGTTCAAATATACTACGATCTACATACTATTTAACCCTATCTACATACAATAAACCCTATCTAAAATACATTAAACCCTATCTACAATACAATAATCCCTATCTAAAATACATCAAACCCAATCTACAATAAAATAACTCCTATCTAAAATACATCAAACCCTATCTAAATACATTAAAACCCTAAATCGAACCTAAAAACAAATAAATAAGACATCTTACCTTGCCTAGATGTCCCTTCACACCACAACACGTGGGTGATGAGCGCCAAAGGCGCTCATTGCCTGACTTATTAAGTTGCCATTCGCCCAATTGAATAGGGCTCTATATAAGAACATAGCATCTTTTTAAAAAAAAAAAAGTTTTTAGTTACTGAAGACCTTGCTTTTGCATAGAAGTTTCCTAACTAAATACTTTACTGTAAAAAAATATATCCTATGTGCTTATATAGAGCCATAATCAATTGCCTGATTCACAATTTAATAAGGCTGTTAGGCTGCAAGCAGTTGACGAACACGCGACTTAGAAAAAATAAAATATGAGACGCGAGATCTAAAATTACACAAAAAAAAATATCACACACAGCCAGGACATCTGGAAGTGAAGTGGAACGTGAATTTATGTTAATTTTAAATAGTTTCGGCCTGCGAAAATCGTCTAAGCGAGAGAAAAAAATAGCGGCCCAAAAAAATGAAAATGAGACTACAGGACCCTGCACCGCGCAACACACCACCATCCACGTATCACTTTCACACAGGAACATACGTGGTATAAAATACAGTACTACAAAGGACGCCAAATACTTGCGAACCGCGTAGCACATACACAAACGACGCTACTTTACAGTCCGAACTTGCATATCACAACATGACGCATCTACAGTAGCGCTTTACACAAATAAACCAACAGCGCACACAGCCTACTTCTATTATACAGTTGGGACATTCATAAAACTATCTCCACAGGCCAGCAACAGTCCAACTGGACATTATATGCTGCGAGAAAATTTTAAAAGATTGTTAACTCTGCAGCCTATTGATTGATTGACATATTAATTACAAATAGGTAAAGTATATTAATTCATTAAGTAACTAATTAATTGATTATTATTTATAAAACTAGAGACATATGTATCTGTCTTTGTGATGAGCGCAGAGGCTGATCAGAAAAGCAAAAGTACACCAGAGGAGAAAATTAAACAAAATTGTTAGTTCTTCAGCCTATTGATTGATGGATATCACATATATAGTTGTGAGCGTACGAGTTGTTGCTAACGCTGCGGGCTCGCGCAGCGAGACGCGGGCCTCGCGAAGCGAGGGCCGCGGCTCGCGTAGCGAGCCCGCGGCCCTCGCAAAGCGAGGGCACTGTGCCAGGTTCTCAGTTGCTGGCTTGGAGCGCCGCAGGCGCTCCATGCCAGCACCTGAGGACCTCGCAAAGCGAGGTCTTCAGTTGCAGCAACTGCGACCCTTGCAAAAAAAAGTTTACGTCGCAACACATTACGACACTCGCAAACAACATACGACACACGTTCACACACATTACGACACTCGCAAACAACATACGACACACGTTCACACACATTACGGCCTCGCAACACTCGGACGCAACTCGCGAACATTACAAAATTACAAACACAATACATACACACAGTACATACATAAAAACCTTACCTACACAAACAGGAAGCACCCAGGACCTCAAAAATGCAACTTACAACTTAATTGCACTCAAAATAAAAGAGTTTAGACAATAAATAGTTTGTTAAGCGACACAAAAAATGGCCGACGAATAAAACGAAAACGAGGCTACACACGCAAACACCATACGAGACACGTTACCACACATTACGACTTCGCAAACATCGGACGCAACACGCCGACATACAAACATTTAAAACTTAACAAAGACACACAACAAACACATAAAAAGCTTACCTACAGCAAGAGGAACCAGCCAGCACCTCAAAAAAACAAGTTACACCTACATTTAAATCAAAATAAAACACTTTAGACACTAATACCATCGCTAAGCAAGAGAAAAAATGGCCGACGAACAAAACGAAAACGAGGCTTCAGACGTAACTATACTACACTTACTCGCAATAATGAAACACATACTATGCGGAACGTATCACAATCATATTAAACACCATTTTGAACAGTAATACGCAGAAAATGGCGGATGGAACGCAAATTGTAAGCTGGAACGCAAATAGCGCATGCGTATTGCGTTCTAACGGTCTTACTTTCCAGAACTTTCTACAAGTTTATAAATACTGCCTATTTCAAACAAAAAAATACATTTCTCCTCAGGTGATCAACGGAGTGACTTCATAGATAACTGCTGCTTTTACTTGAGAAGACAATTCTTTACTAATTTACTACTTTGCATTGTGCAAATTACAACTGAGAGGTAAGCTATAATATATTACATTTTATTATCAGGACAGGTCAAACAAATAAAAAAATAAACTAGGATTTATGTAGTCATCATGTATGGCACATTTATGTGTATAGGCTCACAAAAAAAATACGGTTCATTTAACAAAACAACAAAAAAACATAATTTAATATTAAACAGAGGTTTATGTATAGTGACATCTGACACGCACATATATGTCTATAATGTATAGTGACATGTGACACGCACATATATGTCTATAATGTATAGTGACATCTGACACGCACATTTCTGTGTATTGCCCCTTCATAGTGACATGTGACACGGACATATATGTGTATAATGTATAGTGACATGTGACACGCACATTTATGTGTATTGTCAATGCAACAAAATTAGCTTACAACAAAATCAGTAAACAACTACATTTAAATGACATTATATGTCATGTATACTGATATGTCACACGCACATATATGTATATCATCTATAGCTACATCTCACACACAGACATTTATGTGTGTTGGAAAAAAAAAATATAAGGTTAATTTAACCATTTAAATTTGACTCATGTATACTGATATGTCACACGTACACAAAATAATTACATTAAACTATGGAATGTGCTTCATGTATGTGACATATGTGTGTAGCCCCCAACAAAAAATAAGGTTAATTGAAAAAAATGACACAACTATATTTAAATTACATTCCTTTACTGCAATTCAATAGATCATATAAAGCTGAATCGTTTTATTTCTTTGAATATTCAAACAGACTCTGCATCAACAGCGTCTCTCAACAATTTGCACCGTGCACTGTGAAGCACAATCCCTTTTAAAGAACACCAACAAAGAAGAAGAGGTAAGATACAACAAGACATTACATGCTCAAAAGGCCATGCTTTGCTAGATGAAAAATTATAAATATACAAATAACTATTTCACTTTCTTTTTCAAACAGACACTACAAGAAGACCGGCGGATTAAGATTGGCAGGAGGGGACCGTCTGTCATTCCAAACTTCAATCAAGGTAAAGTATTAAGTATAAACAAGAAATAACCATGAGCCTTATTCAATTGCGACTTCCTCCATTGAATAGGGCTCTATATAAGCACATAACATATTTTTGATGCAGAACTTTTTAGTTACTGAATTTCTAACCACAATCAAGGTTTTCAATAACTACAAAATTTCCTCAATAAATATGTTATGTGATTATATAGAGCCCTCTTCAATTGGCAAAATTGCAATTCAATGAGGACCTATATATCTTTAATGGCCAAGGGCCTCACTCAAATGTGATTTGCCCATTTCAATAGGGCTCTATATAAGCACAGAGCATATTTTTGAAAGGAAATTTTTCTTTTGTGAACACGTTGCTTTTGGATACAAGTTCACTAAATACAAAATTCCGTAAAAAAATATGCTCTGTGCTGATATTGAGCTCTATTCCATTGGACAAAACACAATTGAATGAGGAGCTCACAATATAACAAATGCAGTAACCAAAGGCCCTCATTCAATTGCTATTTTGGACAATTAAATATGGCTATAAATAAGCACTTTTAGGCCCTTATTCTATTTTAACAAATAAATGTGATGTGCTTATTTACAACTCTATTCAAATTTCTACATTGCAATTCAATTACGGCCTTAGAGTACTATTACATTGTAAAAAATGCAATTGAATGAGGGCCAAACTATGCAACATATGGTACACACAAAGGCCCTCATTCAATTGCAATTTGCCCAATTGAATAGGGCTCTAAATAACAACATAACAATTTCTTTAAAATAAGTTTTTAGTTACTAAAAAAATATCAAAAATAAAGTTTTTCAATGACTAAAAACTTATTTTAAAAAATATGCTATGTGCTTATTTAGGGCACAATTCAATTAGCCAAATCGCAATTTAATGAGACACAAACTGCTACACACAAAACAGAATTTCTTATTCAATGTTTAACAACCTATAAGCCTTACAAAGAAGCAAAAATAAGATTAACAAAAGTGTTGTGCACCTAATAGCATTGTACAAAAAATCACACAAACTCATAGCAAACTACATTAACATTCTTCTTTAATGTTTAACAACCTATAACCTGTACAATCAAGAAGAAATAAGTTTTGCACAAGTGCTGCACACCAAACAGGATTGTCAAAAACTAACACAAACACATAGCAAACTACATTAATTATATTATTTCATGTTTCACTAACTATAACCATCCCAATAAAGGTTAAATAACTATACCACAAGTGGTGTGCACAAAACAGGATTGTACAAAAAATTACATAAACACATCTTATTTAATATATCACAACCCACAAGCCTTACTAAGAACCTTCAATAAGAATAACAAAAGTTGTCGGATTGTACAGAAAGTAAAAAAAAACAAAGATAGAAAAAAATAACCATAACTCATACAATACAGTCAAATTAATACATTTTTAAATTCTTTAAAAGACATTTCACTCAAACAACATTTTCTATTTTATATTACAACAGATACTGCGTGAAGACAATCGGACGAGGACTTTTGCCACAGGACCGGACCATCGGACGAGGACTCGGACCAGACCAGCAGACGAGGAATTTCAACACAGGACCAGACCAGCAGACGAGGAATTTCAACACAGGACCAGACCATCGGACGAGGACTTTCACCAACGGACCACAACATCGGACCAGGGATATCGCCACAGGACCACAACATCGGACGAGGGCTATCGCCACAGGACCACACCATCGGACGAGGACTTCCAACAGAGGACCACACCATTGGACAACGATTTTGAACCGAGGACCAACAAACATTCGGATTTAAATCACACTTCAACCAAGGTAAAGTATAATAAGTACTAAAGTATAAAACTAAAGAAACTGCTTTCAGTTGCATCCGTGTCAACAGAAAAATAAAATAATTAATTTACTATCTCCCTTATTTTATTGAAATTGCTACTATGCAATACATAGCTCAATAACCACATCACTTTTTTTTTTAGCAAAGAAGTTTTGCAGTGGTAAATATCTATCCACAAACAACGTTTTTAATAAATACAACCATTATTTTACAAAAATATGTTACATGCTTATTTACAGCAGTATTCCATTGGCAAAATTCTTAGCCAGTGAGGACAGGAATTATAAATTTAACTAAATATAAATGATACATTAATGATTTGCCTTTTATTTCACCAATTGTGCACAAGAATCTTTAACAGGAATTACAAATTTAAATATACACAATTACATTTATTTTTTTTCCTTTACAGATTAATATGGCTGATAACGAGACCAAAGAAGAGAAGAAAAGACGTCAAACTAGAGAAAGACAAGAGAGATGGGCCGCCCAGCAGACACCGGAGGAGAAAGAAATTCGACGAGAAAAAGAACGCAAAAGACTTGCAAATAAAAGAATATCAGCTGCAAAAATGAAAGATACAACCAAAAAAAATAAAAAAATAATAAAGCATTTACAAACTGTTCCTAAAACATCAGATCACATTTTACAACATACCAGTCAAGACAGACCAAAAAAAGCAACTACAAAAACAAAGCATTTACAAACTCTTAATAAAAACTTACAGGACATTTCAACCAAACAAGTCCAACATATACCAAGAAAATCTACGAAAAAAAATAAACATTTAGAACCTGTTGTTGAAACATTTCATGACTTTTCATCTGATGAATATGAAAGTCAACATCCAATATGCTTTGCAAATTGTCCTTTACTGAAGTCTTTAGCAGTAGAGGTTCATAGTTGTGGGGACATGACTACTCAATGTCAATTTTGTGAGGCTTATTATTTTAAACAGGAGAGACCCCGAGATGGACAATTTATTAGTTGTTGTCAAAAAGGAAAGTTCAAACTTCCACAAAGGAAACAATTTCCAACCTATTTACTAAACATTATGACTGAACCTACTTTTCCAAATTACAAAAATTTTAAGACAAACATAAGATCCTACAATAGTGCCATATCATTTGCATCTATGGGGGCAACATTGGCTGCTAATGTACCAGGACATGGTCCTTACTGTTTTAAAGTCCAAGGACAAATTTATCATCGGACTTCACATTTACATCCAGAGGAAGGAGAGCAAAGAAAATTCGCTCAACTATATGTCCTAGATACAATGGAAGCTGTTGACCAACGTATGCAGATGGAAGAAAATAAAAAATGCTTACCCAGTGTTTTTATAGAGCTAAATAACATTATGGACAACAATCCCTACAGTAAAGCTTACAAAAAATTAGCAGAAGTAGAAAATGAACAACTACTTCATGCACAAAGACATCAATTACCCATGCCAAAGGTTAATATGGTGCTTAAAAGAGACAGACATACTGATAAACGTCGTTATAACTTGCCAACATCAAATGAGGTTGCAATGGTCTTTCAGAATGATGAAGGAGAACCACCATTTCAAAGAGACATTAGAGTATATCCCAGAAATGAGGACCAACCATTTATTAATATTAATATCTTAAGTCCAAATTTAGATCCAATGACATATCCCATCTTTTTCCCACACGGAGAAGCAGGTTGGCAACCAAAATTAACCCTGCCCAGTTACCCAAATGCTAAAGCCAGAATCCGAAATAATGTTTCTATGCTTGAATTTAAAGTTGCTCAAATTGCCATTAGAGATGAATTTAATCCAATTTTATGTGGTGGGAAACTAACACAACAATGGATTATTGATTCATATTTGCAAGTTGAGGCAAATAATTTAAACTTTATAAAATATCAACAAGATAAACTACGTGTAGAACAATATTGTGGACTCATGGACTATGTTGCTGACGTGGCTACAAGCAGAGACATGACAGCTGGCAAAGCCATCATTTTACCATCTTCCTTTCAAGGATCTCCTCGAAATATGAGAGAAAGATACAATGATGCTATGGCTATTGTGACAAAATTTGGAAAACCAGATTTATTTGTGACATTTACATGTAATCCACAATGGCCAGAAATTAATCAAAATCTACTTCTTGGACAAAGTGCTTCAGATCGACCAGATTTAGTAGCCAGAGTTTTTAAGATAAAATTAAATGAATTAATACGTGACTTCACTATAAATCAGTTATTTGGCAAATGTCTTGCTTATGTATATACCATTGAATTTCAAAAAAGAGGCCTTCCACATGCACATCTTCTTATAATACTTCAAGAAAAGGTAAATTAGATACTTCGGACAAAGTGGATGCAGTCATAGTTGCTGAACTACCGGATCCAGAACTATATGGTAGACTATATGAGATTGTTACTCATCGCATGATTCATGGACCCTGTGGAGACCTTAATCCACAATCACCATGTATGGAAAATAATCAATGTTCAAAAGATTTTCCAAAAGATTATAGAGACAAAACATATGCAAATTGTGATGGATATCCACTTTATAAAAGAAGAGAAGGAGATAGTGCCATTATTCGTGGAAAAAAAGTGGACAATAGATATGTAGTACCCTACAATCCACATTTACTTATGAAGTACAACGCCCACATCAACGTAGAAGCCTGCACTTCCATCAAATCCATTAAATATGTCTACAAATATATTTACAAAGGTTACGATGCAGCTACTGTAGTCGTCAAAAGTGCAGACAACCCTGAAAGTAGTGAGTTAGTACATGATAAACTTGCATCTCATGTAGATGCTCGCTATGTTAGTGCGCCAGAAGCTATGTGGCGGCTTTTAAAATTTGAAATGCATGATAGATCACATGCAGTATATAGGTTAGCAGTACATTTGCCACAACGACATTTAGTCTATTTCCATGCTGGAAATGAAATGAATGCATTGGCCCAAAGTGAAGATCGTCACACTACACTAACTGCATGGTTTGCATTAAATTCCACTGATGCTCAAGCAACACAATACTTATATATTGAAATTCCATATCACTATGTTTTTGTGAATGGATTATGGAGAGCAAGAAAAACCAGAGGCAATAAAATAATTCCACGAATTTACACAGTCAGTCCAAGAGATGTTGAACGATTTTGCTTACGGATATTACTTTTAAATGTTCCAGGAGCACAAAGTTTTGAACAATTAAGAACTGTTAATGACATTGTATATGAATCCTTCCATTTAGCTGCAAGAAATAGAAACTTACTCGCTGATGATACAGAGTGGGAAAGATGTTTAGAAGAAGCAGCACAATGTCAAATGCCACGACAGATGAGAGAACAATTTGCTTTTATTTGTATCTTCTCAAATGCTCCAAATGCATTAGCTTTGTGGGAGACTTTTAAAAGTAATATGGCTGAAGACTTTATGCGACGATACAATGAACCCATTGCACACTTAAAAGCCTTAATGGAAATTCAAGAAGTCTTTTTAACTCATGGATTAAGTTGTGCAAGTTTTAATTTGCCTGATCCAGGTCTAATAGATGACATTAACTTTGAAGACTATGACATTCAACTACAAGCAGAAAGAACAGAAGAAAGACTTGCAACTTTAAATACACTACAATTGCAAGCATTTCATGCCATTAAAAATGCTATAGATGATGACATGGTGACAGAGCGTTATTTCTATCTTGATGGACCTGGCGGATCAGGGAAAACATATTTGTACAATTTATTAATGAGTTCAGTACGAGCACAAGGACAAATAGCAATGGCATTTGCCACTACTGGAATTGCTGCACTTTTATTAGAAGGTGGAAGAACTGTTCATAGTGGATTTAAACTGCCAGTGCCTATTTTGGAAAATTCAGTGTCAGATATTCGCATGACATCCTTACAAGCAAAGAAATTGAAGAAATGTAAATTAATTATAATAGATGAGGCCACAATGATGTCATGCTATGCCCTCCAATGTATTGACCGTTTGCTTCGTGAAGTCATGGATAATATTTTTCCATTTGGTGGAAAGGTAATTTTGTTGGGTGGCGATTTTAGACAAACATTACCTGTCATTGTACATGGAAATCGAACAGACATTATTGAAACATGTATAAAGTCAAGTACAGTATGGAAACATTTTACCCATCTTCAACTGCAACAAAATATGAGATCAGAAGGCCAAACTGATTTCAATGATTGGCTTATTAAAATTGGAGAAGGAAGAACAGAAAAAATACTACATTTACCTGACGACACTGTAGAGATCCCACCTCACATGATTTCTCAACAAGATATTATATCGGCTATATTTGAAGGGAGCATAAATAACGAAGAATATTCTGAGCTTGCCAACCAAGTTATACTGACGTGTAAAAATAAAGATGCATTAATACTCAATAATGAAATCTTAAAAAAAATTAATGCACCACAAAGAAATTATCACAGTGCTGATTCTGTACTTGCTGATGACAATGAAAGTCAGGCAAACTTTTCAACTGAATTCATTAACTCTTTAACTCCTTCTGGAATGCCACCACATATTTTGCAGCTAAAGAAAGGTGCAATTATCATGTTACTGCGAAATATGAACCCCAAAAAAGGCCTATGCAATGGCACAAGATTAATTGTTCAACAATTAAAGGACCATTTTATAGATGCTGAAATTTTAACTGGGACCCATAAAGGAGAGAGAGTTTTCATACCAAGAATAGATTTAGCACCAAGTGAAAGTAGTCTCCCTTTTATACTTCAAAGAAGACAATTTCCCATTATTATGGCATTTGCCATGACCATTAATAAATCACAAGGTCAAACTTTCAAATCTGTGGGTATTTACTTGGAAGAACCAGTTTTTGCACATGGTCAATTGTACGTTGCGTTGTCACGGTGCAAAAATCCACAGGCTATTAAAGTTTACATTGAAAACAATGAAAGTCAAGGTGATTTATTAGAAGATGGACGTATTTTTACTAAAAACATTGTCTATTATGAAGTACTATGACTTTGCAGGATACAAACTAAAGCCATGCAAACATTTTAAAAAAACATTCAAAAATACAAAACAATTGGTTGTTTAATTCACTCAGAATTAATGGAAGTCATGTTTATGGATAATTCGCCTCACAAAATACTTGCCTTGCATTTCTATGAAAAATTATGTTAAAATGTTAAGTCACTATGTTAATGTTTCTAATGTTACAAGTTTAAAAACAATATTTTCAAGTTATTTCATTCAACATATTACAAAGTTCATGTTAAGAGCTCAAGCACCTTTTAAGTCACAATGTAAATATTCTATGTTATCTTAAGATTACTACCTACATTAATGTTTATCGCCAGTTTAAGTGCTCACTAATGAATTACTTTAATTATGTACGGTTTAAGTAGAGTTTTTAATGTATGTCTTCCTCTACATTCAATGTATATTAAACTTAACAACTATTTCTGATATAAATTGCATGTTAATACTGATTAATTTAAAGTTAAACTGTTTTTACATTCAAATGTTAATACTTTTAATTCAAAATTATGTGACAAAATGTTTTTACTATGTTCCTGTTTATAATGTTCAAAATTAGACAAATGTTTTGCAAAAATTACAAAGTTACATAAAAAATAAAGTTCCATTTTAAAAATATATACTTTCAAGGTTATTGCTTACATATATTTTAAACTTCATGTTAAAAATTGCTACGTTTAAAAAAGTCTTTTTACTTTTTACAAAAATACATGTTCATATCACAATACTTACAAGAGTCAAAAAAATATTTAAATAACTAAACAACTTCACAAACATATACATCACATTGCCGTCATTTTTTGACGGGCAAGTCGCTAGTATTAATTATAATTAGGTAAAGTATATTCATTCATTAAGTAACTAATTAATTGATTATTATTTACAAAGATATAGACATATGTATCTGTCTTTTTGATGAGCGCAGAGGCTGCTCAGAGGAGCAAAAGTACCCCAGAGGAGAGGTTCGAAATGAGTGCCAAAGGCACTCATTGTGAGCCACGCGATGAGCGCCAATGGTGCTCAGCGCAAGGCTGGCAATGAGTGCTGAAGGTCCTCACAGTATAAAAACCTTCACATTGTGTGGCATTGTCATGGCTTAAAATTTTATTGACCGCCATTTTTTGACAGGCAAGTTGCTAGTAGAGGTATATTTGAATTGTATTTAGTGTGTATATTACTGATTTATAATTTGTATGTATTGTAATGTGATGTATATATGTGCATGTATTTGCTTTTCAGGTGCGTAATTCTTTTTTTATTTTTATGTAGTGGGGGGTTGTAATGTTCTTTTTTATTTTTTGTAATGTAACTTTTTTATTTTCTGTAGTGGATGTGTTTGTAATGATCTTTTTTATTTTTTGTAATGTAGCTTTTTTTTATTTTCTCTGACTTTGTTCTTTTTGTAATTAGTGGGGTGGGGGGGGGGAAATAGGGGGTTAGGTAGGTAGTGTAGGTGCTAATAGGTTAGGGTAGGGGGCGTTAGTTTAGATTTAGTGGTTTATAAAAGATGGGGTTAAATAGGCTTAGATGGGGTTAAATAGGGCCAGGTAGGGTTACATAGGTAGAGTTAGGGTTAAATAGGCCCTCTTAGAGTTAAATAGACACAGTTAGGGTTAGATAGGCCCAGTTAGGGTTAAATTGGCCCAGTTAGGGTTAAATAGGTCTAGTTAGGGTTATTGGATTTAGTTAGGGTTAAATAGGTACAGTAAGAGTTTAATAGGCACAGTTAGGGTTAAATATATACAGTTAGGGTTAGATAGGTACTATTAGGGTTAAATAGGTACAGTTATGGTTACATCAGTACTGTTAGGGTTAAATAGGCACTTTTAGGGTTTAATAGGCCCAGTTAGGGTTAAATAGGCCCTGTTAGTTTTATTGGGTCCAGTTAGGGCTAAATAGGTACAGTTAGGGTTAAATAGGTACAGTTAGGGTTAGATAGGCCCAGGGTTGGGTTAATGAGGTATAGTTAGGGTTAATAGTGTATTGTAGTGCTAAGACTTTGTGTCATGATGTTCCTGGATGACTCTTGTATAACTGATAGTGTTATTATAGGGGTTAATTAGTGTCATATAGGGGTCTATATAGATCCATATTGGACTGATGTAGTTAAATAGAGCTTATGGGGGTCTGTATAGACCCCCATGAGTGACAGGCTTAATTAGGAGCTTCTAGGGGTCTGTAATGACCCCCATGTGTGACAGGGTTATTTAAGGGCTTATGGGGGTCTATATTGACCCCCATTAATGAGAGGGTTAATTAAGTGCTTATGAGGGTCTGTATTGACCCCATAAGTGACAGGTTTAATTAGGTGCTTATGGGGGTCTGTATTGACCAACATGAGTGACAGGGTTAATTTGGGGCCTATGGGGGTCTGTATTGATCCTCATGAGTGATAGGGTTCATTTTTATTTAGTGCGGGTCCCTTAAGTACCTTTACGGTCCTTCAAAGGACCCACAAGGCGGGAAATTTTAATTTTGAATGCATTGGGGGTCCCAATCTTATCCGATCGGGCCCCCCATTGCAAAGGGTAATGTGGGGACCCTTCGGGTGTCCTGATTGGGACCCAGCATTTGGGGGGTTAATTTTAGGTGCCGGTGGGTATACTTACAGTACCCACGCTGCCGCCCTAAAAAATTTGTATGCTGCAGGCCCTATATGGACCGAAGGCGGGGAATGTAATCATTTTAAATTCAGTAGGGGACACAATCGTGACCCTCAATGCAAGGGATAATGTGGTGACATTGTGGGAGTCCCAGAGGGGGACTGCAAGCATTTGGGGGGTTAATTTTAGGAGCCAATGGCGGTATTTACACTACCCCCACTGCCGGCCTTAACTATTTGTGTGCCGCGGGCCTATATGGACCGAAGGCGGGGAATGTAAACATTTTAAATGCAGTGGGGGACATGATCGGGACTCCCACTGCAAGAGTTAATGTGGGGACATTGTGGGGGTCCCTGATGTGGCCCCCCAGCATGGGGTTGATGTGGGTACCCTGCTGGGGTCCGTTTGGACCCCCACATCATGTGGGTCATTTGTGGGGACCCCCACATCATTGGGTTGATGTGGGGACATTTCAGGGGTCCCGTTTGAGACCCCTGCAGCAGCGTTACTTGTCGGGAGGCTGCAAGAGCTCTCGTAGCTCTGAGTACCGTCAATCATGACGATCCCAACTCCCATTGGCTGACAGTGAGCAGTAGCTGCGACCTTTCAGTCGCAAGCCCAGCTCTGCGTACGTCGGAAACATTGGTTTCCGATTTCGGATGTCGGGCGCAGTGTCTCTGACTTAACTAACTGAATAGCCTCATAAACATAGGGGGAAAGCAGCTCGCAGCTCACTCAGAGACATCTGACCCTTTCCGAGTGAGCTGCGACCTGCCAATTGAATGAGACTGTCTGTTTTTCACAATTTGTACACCGGAAAAAAAATCTTATTTGTGGTGTATTTTTGGGAGTTATCACTAAATTTGTAGCTAAATATGTCGCTGCTGAAAAACTTGGCTTATACTCGAGTATATATGGTACCGCCTCAATTTCTTTAATCGTTTAGTCTACTATTTAATTAATTTAATTCTTCCTCTGAGATTTTAGGAAATTCAATATCTTTTAAAAAATCCTCTGTTTCTGATGGACTTGGTTTGTAATTTTTTTTATCCTGCTCCAAGTTATATAGCTTGGAGTAATATTGCAAAAACCTATTTGAGACCTGTTGGGATATTTCTCTATTCGGAGATAGCTTCTTTTCTTGTTGCAGTCTTTTAAGTGCTATGTAGTGATGTCGCAAACATCAAATTTTCAGTTTGCGAACCGCGGACGCAAATTCCATCAAATGTTCGCGAACGGACGAACATCGGCAAACCGCCATAGACTCCAATGGGCAGGCGAATTTCAAAACCCACAGGGACTCTTTCTGGACACAATAGTGATGGGAAAGTTGTTTCAAGGGGACTAACAACTGGACTGTGGCATGCCGGAGGGGGATCCATGGCAAAACTCCCACGGAAAATTACTGTATATATACTCGAGTATAAGCCGACCCGAGTATAAGCCGAGGCCCCCATTTTACCACAAAATACTGGGTAAAATGAGTGACTCGAGTATAAGCCGAGGGTTGGAAATGTGCTGCCCCCTTTGTCCCTCTTGTGCCCTCTGTGTCCCCCTCTCTCTCTGTGTATCTTCTCCCCTCTCCCTTCCCTGTGTCTCTTCCTCCGCCCTTATCACCCTCCTCAACCTCCCTCCTCATCCTTAACCTCCCTCCTCATCCTCAACCTCCCTCCTCATCCTCAACCCCCTCCTCAACCTCCCTCCTCAACCCCCCATCCTCAACCCCCCATCCTCATCCTCTCTCCTCAACCCCCTATCCTCAAGCCCCCTCCTCAACCCCTCATCCTCATCCTCAACCCCCCCATCCTCAACCCCTTCCTCAATCTCCCTACTCAACCCCATCCTCAACCCCTCCTCAAGCCCCCCATCCTCATCCTCCCTCCTCAACCCCCCATCCTCATCCTCAAACCCCTCCTCAACCTCAACCCACCTCAAACTCAACCCCCCCTCAGCCCCAACCCCCCCTCCTCAACCTCCTTTCTCAACCCCCCATCCTCATCCTCTCTCCTCAACCCCCCATCCTCAACCCCTCCTCCTCCTCTTCAACCTCCCTCCTCATCCTCAACCTCCCTCCTCATCCTCCCTCCTCATCCTCAACCTCCCTCCACAACTCACCTTCTCAACCCCCTCCTCAGCCTCCCTCCTCAACCCCCCATCCTCAACCCCCTCCTCAACCTTCCTCCTTAACCCCCTCCTCAACCCCCCCATCCTCATCCTCAACCCCCCATCCACAACCTCCCTCCTAAACCTCAACCCCCCTCAACCCCCCTACTCAACCTCAAACTCCCTCAACCCCAACCCACCTACTCAACCTCAACCCCCCTCAACCTCCCCCGTAAATCCCCCTCAACCCCAACCTCCCTCCTCAACACCCCTCCTCAACCTAATCCCCCCTCAACCCCCTCCTCCACCTAAACACCTCCCCCCTCTCCCCTAACTTACCTGCTTGTGCTCCGGCCTCCACTCCTTGACCCGGCGCTGGCGCGCATGTGACGTCACATGTGCGCTGCGTCATTAGCATATACCGGGTGCCTCAACCTCAAACCCTCTCCTAAACCTCCCTCCTCAACCCCCCTCCTCATCCTCAACCCCCCTCCTCATCCTCAATCCCCCTCCTCATCCTCAACCCCACTCCTCATTCTCAACCCCCCTCCTCAACCTACCTCCTCAACCCCCCTCCTCATCCTCAACCCCCATCCACAACCCCCTCCTCATCCTCCCTCCTTAACCCCCCTCCTCCATCCCCCTCCTCATCCTCAACCCTCCCACTCATCCTCCCTCCTCAACCTCAACCCCCTCCTCAACCTCCCTCCTCGAACCCCCTTCATCCTCCCTCCTCAACCCCCCTCCTTATCCTTAACCCCCTCCTCGATCCCCTCCTCCCTCCACAACCCCCCTCCTCATCCTCCCTCCTCAACTCCCTCCTCATCCTCAACCCCTCTCCTCTACCCCCTCCTCACTTTACCCCTTTCTAATTACCTCCCCCTCTCCCTTCCCCTTCACTTACCTTCCATCAGCAGCTGCTCCTCTGCTCCTCCGCTCCTCCACGCGACTTCTGGAAGAGACACCGGGGTGGAGAGACACGGGGGGGGGGGGGGGAGAGACACAGGGTGACACGAATATAATCCATGGGGGTCCTTTTCAGCCTTTAAAAAGGGGCTGAAAAACTTGGCTTATACTCGAGTATATATGCTACCACCTCAATTTCTTTAATCGTTATTTTACTATTTAATTAATTTAATTCTTCCTCTGAGATTTTAGGAAATTCAATATCTTTTAAAAAATCCTCTGTTTCTGATGGACTTGGTTTGTAATTTTTTTTATCCTGCTCCAAGTAATATAGCTTGGAGTAATATTGCAAAAACCTATTTGAGACCTGTTGGGATATTTCTCTATTCGGAGATAACTTATTTTCTTGTTGCAGTCTTTTAAGTGCTATGGAGTGATGTCGCAAACATCAAATTTTCGGTTCGCGAATTGCGGTCGCGAATTACATCAAATGTTCGCGAACGGACGAACATCGGCGAACCGCCATAGACTTCAATGGGCAGGCGAATTTCAAAACCCACAGGGACTCTTTCTGGACACAATAGTGATGGGAAAGTTGTTTCAAGGGGACTAACACCTGGACTGTGGCATGCCGGAGGGGGATCCATGGCAAAACTCCCACGGAAAATTACTGTATATATACTCGAGTATAAGCCGACCCGAGTATAAGCCGAGGCACTCATTTTACCACAAAATACTGGGTAAAATGAGTGACTCGAGTATAAGCCGAGGGTGGGAAATGTGCTGCCCCCTTTGTCCCTCTTGTGCCATCTGTGTCCCCCTCTCTCTCCGTGTCTCTTCTCCCTTCTCCCTTCCCTGTGTCTCTTCCCCCCTCCCTTATCACCCTCTTCAACCTCCCTCCTCATCCTTAACCTCCCTCCTCATCCTCAACCTCCCTCCTCATCCTCATCCTCCCTCCTCATCCTCAACCCCCTCCTCAACCTCTCTCCTCAACCCCCCATCCTCAACCCCCCTCCTCAAACCCCATCCTCATCCTCTCTCCTCAACCCCCTATCCTCAACCCCCCTCCTCAACCCCTCCTCCTCATCCTCAACCCCCCCATCCTCAACTCCTTCCTCAATCTCCCTACTCAACCCCCCATCCTCAACCCCCTCCTCAAGCCCCCCATCGTCATCCTACCTCCTCAACCCCCATCCTCATCCTCAACCCCCTCCTCAACCTCAATCCTCCTCAACCTCAACCCCCCCTCAGCCCCAACCCCCCTCCTCAACCTCTCTCCTCAACCCCCCATCCTACACCCCTCCTCCTCATCCTCAACCTCCCTCCTCATCCTCAACCTCCCTCCTCATCCTCCTTAACCCCCTCCACAAACCCCCCATCCTCATCCTCAACCCCCCATCCTCAACCTCCCTCCTCAACCTCAACCCCCCTCAACCCCCCTACTCAACCTCAACCTCCCTCAACCCCAACCCACCTCCTCAACCTCAACCCCCGCCAACCTCCCCCGTCAATCCCCCTCAACCCCAACTTCCCTCCTCAACACCCCTCCTCAACCTAATCCCCCCTCAATATCCCTCCTCCACCTAAACACCTCCCCCCTCTCCCCTCACATAAGTGAGGGGAGAGGAGGGAGGTATTTAGGCTGGTTTAGGTGGAGGAGGGGGGTTGAGCGGGGTTTACGTTGAGGAGGGAGGAGGGAAAGAGACCTCCTCAAAACCACCTTCCTCCTCTGACTCCTATTCTTCAGACTCCTCTCTCTGCGTTGCCTCTGTCTGCGTTATTATAAGGTGTGTACTGTTAAGTAGTACTATTCCTATCGGTTTAATCCCTGTTACGTCCACTATTAGGGGATGTGTATATGGCATGGAATTTTGGAAGAGGGAGATGCAAAAAGATGCTTGGTCGGACCTCCTACTTCGAATTTGGGGCACTGCGCGTGCAATGTAATGTGCCACCAGATAGGAGTGGTGTATTAAGTTATACTATTCATTCCTATCAGTGTAATACCTGTTACGTCACCTATCATGGGACGTGTATATGGCATGGATATTTGGAACAGGGAGATGGAAAAAGATGCTTGGTCGGACCTCCTACTTCGGATTTGTGGCACTTCATGTGCAATGTAATGTGCCACCAGATAGAAGTGGTGTATTAAGTTGTACTATTCATTCCTATCAGTTTAAAACCTGTTACGTCACCTATCTTTCCTCCCAATAGCACATTCTATATGTCATCAACCGGCCTGTGTGTATTTAGAGAACCACACTTTAAGGCCCTTAACCTGGGACAAGGTGGCTTGGCTATCAGAATTGCCTCAGAGCCTTAAAAACTCGCCAAACCCCCTAATCAGACACTCACTATCATACTGGAAATGGGCCAAGAAACACACGGGTTTGTTCCCTGGATCCACCCAAATGACCCCAATTCTTGACCACCCTCAGGCCCCGAAACACATGAGCACAACATCACAACACTGGTGGAGGTCAAGGAAACTAGATAGACTGGGAGACTGGTTAGTAAAGTGCAAGATGCTCACCTATGAGGAACTGAGAGACAAGCATGAGCTACCGCTGTCAGAACATTACAATTACTGTAGGCTGAGGCATTTCACACACTCCTTGACCCAGAAACAGGGGACACCGGTCTTAAATTGGTTCTCCAAAATTTGTAAAGATAAACCTCTATCAAGGGGGATCATTGGGTTGCTTTACAAATACAAAACATTTGTTACTGGTTGAAGCGACACTGGGGGAAGGACCGGAGTGGGGGAGCCCTGGAGACCCTTCAGAAGCAACCGGCGGCAAAATCATCCCAGGAAAGGAGAGGTCGCTTACTGAAGCCTGCCCTGGGGGTAACCCAAGGGTGATTGCCCAGGTTAGATATTGTAAAAAATAAGCTAATACTGCTGGAGGGATGCTAGCTAATCAGACTTTGGTGTTTCCTGCAGATATACTCTTTACTATTGTCTGTTTTACCATGTTTTAGGTATCTCTTAAATTGCAATCACAGTAAAAAATAAGAAAAATGATTAACCTAAAAAGTAAAAAAAAGAAGGAATAGCCAGCTAACTTTCACAAAATGTCTTTATTGTAAATATGTATTTTTGCACAACTGTTATGCAAGACGGTTCAAAAATGCTTTATTTTTCATTACATGCTGTACGCCTTCTAAAATAAAATAATTTAAATGCAAAAATTAGGTATTGTTGCAGCGACCAGAAAAATTGATGTTAGTTTGCAGAAAGTGCCCTAAAACATTGCGTCTTGTACCCTAGTTGGTGGCGGATAAGTCACGCAACTCATCCGGCATTCAGGGATAAAATAGAGCAGCGTGTGGACCATTATTAGCTCAAGGAAGCTCATCCATCAGGCCTTTTTTAATCGAATGTATCGCCCACTGTCAGTCCCTTCGGGATCCATACCTCATTCATCTTAATAAAGGTGAGGTAATGTAGACTTTTTTGACCTAGACGACTTATCAGTGACAAAACCTCCTGCTGCACTGAAGGTCCTTTCTGACAGGACACTTGAAGCGGGGCAGGACAGAAGTTCTATGGCAAATTGTAATAGCTCAGGCCACAGGGCAAGCGTGAACACCCAGTAGTCAAGGGGTTCATCGCTCCTCGTAGTGTCGATATCTGTAGTTATGGCGAGGTAGTCTGTTACCTGACGGTCGAGTCGATCTCTGAGGGTGGACCCCGAAGGGCTGTGGTGATGCATAGGACTTAAAAAGTTCTGCATGTCCTCCATCAACAACACGTCTGTAAAGCGTCCTCTCCTTGCCGGCGTGGTCGTGGGAGGAGGAGGATTATGTTCTCCTCTTCCGCTGTTAGATTGCCGTTGTGCTGTGACATCACTCTTAAACGCTGTGTAAAGCATACTTTTTAATTTATTTTGGTAGTGCTGCATCCTTTCCGACTTGTGGTAATTCGGTAACATTTCAGGCACTTTCTGCTTATACCGGGGGTCTAGTAGCATGGACACCCAGTACAGGTCGTTCTCCTTCATTCTTTTATACAAGGGTCCCTCAACAGGCACAACAGCACGAAAGACCCCATTTGCACAAGGGTGGATGCCGAGCTAGTCATGTCCCGTTCCTCGTCCTCAGTGATCTCACTGAAGGTATGTTCTTCCTCCCAGCCACGTACAATACCACGGGTACCAGATAGGTGACAACGAGCACCCTGGGATGCCTGTTGTGGTTGGTCTTCCTCCTCCTCCTCAAAGCCACATTCCTCCTCTGACTCCTCTTGCTCACAATCCTCTTCCAGCGTTGCCGCAGGTCCAGCAAGCGATGCTGATAAGGCTGTTTCTGGTGGTGATGGTGACCACAATTCTTCCTCTTCCTCTTTACGCTCATCTACGGCCTGATCCAGCACTCTTCGCAGGGCACGCTCCAGGAAGAAAACAAATGGTATGATGTCGCTGATGGTGCCCTGGGTGCGACTGACCAGGTTTGTCACCTCCTCAAAAGGACGCATAAGCCTACAGGCATTGCGCATGAGCGTCCAGTAACGTGGCAAAAAAATCCCCAGCTACACAGAGGCTGTCCTAGCACCCCTGTCATACAAATACTCGTTAACGGCCTTTTCTTGTTGGAGCAGGTGGTCGAACATTAGGAGTGTTGAATTCCAACGTGTCGGGCTGTCTAAAATTAAGCACCTCGCTGGCATGTTGTTTCGCCGCTGGATATCTGTAAAGTGCGCCATGGCCGTGTAGGAACGCCTGAAATGGCCACACACCTTCCTGGCCTGCTTTAGGACGTCCTGTAAGCCTGGGTGCTTATGCACAAAGCGTTGTACAATCAGATTACACACATGTGCCATGAACGGCACATGTGTCAACTTGCTCAAATTCAATGCCGCCAACAAATTTCTTCCGTTGTCACAAACCACTTTGCCGATCTCCAGTTGGTGCGGAGTCAGCCACTGATCCACCTGTGCGTTCAGGGCGGACAGAAGTGCTGATCCGGTGTGACTCTCTGCTTTCAGAGAAGTCAACCCCAAGACGGCGTGACACTGCCGTATCCGGGATGTGGAATAGTACCTGTGGAGCTGGGGGGGGGGGGGGGGGGGCTGCCGTTGATGTGGAGCAAGACATAGCCGCAGCAGAAGAGGACTCAGCCGAGAAAGTTATGGAAGAGGATGGAGTAGTAGAGGAGGTGGCAGCAGGCCTGCCTGCAAGTCGTGGCGGTGTCACCAACTCCTCTGCAGAGCCACGTATTCCATGATTGGAAGCCGTCACCAGGTTTACCCAATGCGCAATGTAGTTGATACATCTGCCCTGACCATGCTTTGCAGCGTCAGACTCCACCAGCTTGTATGGTAAAAGCTGGCGGGCTAAGAGTTCAGACAAGCCAGCTGTCAGTTGCCGGGCAAGGGGGGGACTTTGTGACATTGGCTTCTTACCCTCAAACATGTCCTTGACAGACACCTGACTGTGGGCAGGTGAGCAGGGACTGCTCAGGGCGAGACACGGATTGGCGGATGGTTGAGAGGGGGCAAGCAGGGCAGCAGTGGTTGACGTGGCTGAAGATGCTGGACCAGGAGGAGGATGGCGGCTTTGACTTTGTGTGCTGCTTGTACTCATGTGTTGATCCCATAAGCGTTTGTGATGTGACATCATGTGCCTTCGCAAAGAAGTTTTACTTAGGTGGGTGTTGGACTTCCCACGACTCAGTTTCTTTTCGCACAGGTTGCAAATGGCATTGCTGATGTCACAGGCAGACACATGAAAAAATTACCACACTGTTGAGCTCTGCAATGACGGCATTCTGGTGGTGGCAACAGCATGCGTTGACTGGAGTGCTGTCTGGCTGACCCCGGGTGCCGATGCATGCTGTCTGACTGTGCCACTAGCTACTTTCGACGACCTCCTGCTGCTTCCAACTTGTCTCCTCCTCCTCTCTGTCTCCCCATCTGAACTTTCCTCCTGTTTTTCTTTTCTTATAGCTGGCACCCACGTGACATCCACGGACGCATCGTCATCATCAACCGCTTCACTTGTATCTGACAACTCAACAAAGGAAGCAGCACCGGGTACATCATCAGACCGTACGTCCATGTGTGTAATGCTGCCTGACTAGGACATATCCCTGTTATCTACATCCTCTGGCACTAATGTTTGTGCATCACTCATTTCTTCCAACGGATGTGTAAATAACTCTGCTGACAGATCAAGTGAAGCGGCTGTGGTGCTAGTGTTGGTGGTGGCGGCAGGCGGGCGAGTGGTAACTGGAGAGGTGCCCGAAGCTAAGCTGGAGGAGGATGGTGCGTCTAGGTTCCGAGCGCAAGCTGTAGAAGATTGGGTGTCCTGTGTTAGCCAGTCAACCATGTCCTCAGAACTTTTCAAGTTCAGGGTACGTTGCCTCTGAAAACTGGGCATTATTCTAGGGCCAAAGGGAATCACAGCACCACGACGGCCCCTGCGGGGTGGCCTGCCTCTGCCTGTTTTTTTTTTTTATGATTAGTGGTACTATGCGTGCAAGCTACTGTGACACCAGATTTGACTGTCACTGTGCACTGGCAAAAGTTGGCAGAGTAGGCGCTGTAGGCCTCAGACACACGCCTGAAGGCAGGCAACTGATATTCAATCGATTACAGTCAAAAAAGGGTTCTTTTATTTCACTGTACACTACGGTTGCACTAGATATGAGTGTCACTGTGCACTGGCAAAAGTTGGCAAAGTAGATGCAATAGGCTTCACACACACGCCTGTAGGCAGGCAACTGATATTCAATCAATTACAGTAAAAAAAGGGTTGTTTTATGTCACTGTACACTACGGTTGCACTAGATATGAGTGTCACTGTGCACTGGCAAAAGTTGGCAGAGTAGATGCAATAGGCCTCAAACACACGCCTGTAGGCAGGCAACTGATATTCAGTCGATTACAGTCAAAAAAGGGTTCTTTTATTTCACTGTACACTACGGTTGCACTAGATATGAGTGTCACTGTGCACTGACAAAAGTTGGCAGAAGAGATGCAATAGGCCTCACACACACGCCTGTAGGCAGGCAACTGATATTCAATCGATTACAGTCAAAAAAGGGTTCTTTTATTTCACTGTACACTACGGTTGCACTAGATATGAGTGTCAGTGTACACTGGCAAAAGTTGGCAGAGTAGATGCAATAGGCCTCACACACACACCTGTAGGCAGGCAACTGATATTCAATCGATTACAGTCAAAAAAGGGTTGTTTTATTTCACTGTACACTACGGTTGCACTAGATATGAGTGTCAGTGTGCACTGGCAAAAGTTAGCAGAGTAGATGTAATAGGCTTCACACACACGCCTGTAGGAAGGCAACTGATATTCAATGGATTACAGTAAAAAAAGGTTGTTTTATGTCATAACTACGGTTGAACTAGATATGAGTGTCACTGTGCACTGGCAAAAGTTGGCAGAGTAGAGGCAATAGGCCTCACACAAACGCCTGTAGGCAGGCAACAGATATTTAATCGATTACAGTCAAAAAAGGGTTCTTTTATTTCACTGTACACTACGGTTGCACTAGATATGAGTGTCACTGTGCACTGGCAAAAGTTGGCAGAAGAGATGCAATAGGCCTCACACACACGCCTGTAGGCAGGCAACTGATATTCAATCGATTACAGTCAAAAAAGGGTTCTTTTATTTCACTGTACACTACGGTTGCACTAGATATGAGTGTCACTGTGCACTGGCAAAAGTTGGCAGAGTAGATGCAATAGGCCTCACACACACACCTGTAGGCAGGCAACTGATATTCAATCGATTACAGTCAAAAAAGGGTGGTTTTATTTCACTGTACACTACGGTTGCACTAGATATGAGTGTCAGTGTGCACTGGCAAAAGTTGACTGAGTAGATGCAATAGGCTTCACACACACGCCTGTAGGCAGACAACTGATATTCAATCGATTACAGTCAAAAAAGGGTTGTTTTATGTCACTGTACACTACGGTTGCACCAGATATGAGTGTCACTGTGCACTGGCAAAAGTTGGCAGAGTAGATGCAATAGGCCTCACACACACGCCTGTAGCAGGCAACTAATATTTAATCGATTACAGAAAAAAAAGGGTTCTTTTATTTCACTGTACACTACGGTTGCACCAGATATGAGTTTCACTGTGCACTGGCAAAAGTTGGCAGAGTAGATGCAATAGGCTTCACACACACGCCTGTAGGCAGGCAACTGATATTCAATCGATTACAGTCAAAAAAGGGTGGTTTTATTTCACTGTACACTACGGTTGCACTAGATATGAGTGTCAGTGTGCACTGGCAAAAGTTGACTGAGTAGATGCAATAGGCTTCACACACACGCCTGTAGGCAGACAACTGATATTCAATCGATTACAGTCAAAAAAGGGTTGTTTTATGTCACTGTACACTACGGTTGCACCAGATATGAGTGTCACTGTGCACTGGCAAAAGTTGGCAGAGTAGATGCAATAGGCCTCACACACACGCCTGTAGCAGGCAACTAATATTTAATCGATTACAGAAAAAAAAGGGTTCTTTTATTTCACTGTACACTACGGTTGCACCAGATATGAGTTTCACTGTGCACTGGCAAAAGTTGGCAGAGTAGATACAATAGGCTTCACACACACGCCTGTAGGCAGACAACTGATATTCAATCGATTACAGTCAAAAAAGGGTTGTTTTATGTCATATCTATGGTTGCACTAGATATGAGTGTCAGTGTGCACTGGCAAAAGTTGGCAGAGTAGATGCAATAGGCCTCACACACATGCCTGTAGGCAGGCAACTGATATTCAATGGATTACAGTCAAAAAAGGGTTCTTTTATTTCACTGTACACTACGGTTGCACTAGATATCAGTGTCACTGTGCACTGGCAAAAGTTGACAGAGTAGATGCAATAGGCTTCACACACACACCTGTAGGCAGGCAACTGATATTCAATGGATTACAGTCAAAAAAGGGTTGTTTTATGTCATATCTATGGTTGCACTAGATATGAGTGTCACTGTGCAATGGCAAAAGTTGGCAGAGTAGAGGCAATAGGCCTCACACACACGCCTGTAGGCAGGCAACTGATATTCAACCGATTACAGTCAAAAAAGGGTTCTTTTTATTTCACTGTACACTACGGTTGCACTAGATATGAGTGTCACTGTGCACTGGCAAAAGTTGGCAGAGTAGATGCAATAGGCCTTACACACACGCCTGTAGGCAGCCAACTGATATTCAATCGATTACAGAAAAAAAGGGTTCTTTTATTTCACTGTACACTACAGTATCAACAGATATGAGTTTCACTGTGCACTGGCAAAAGTTGGCAGAGTAGATGCAATAGGCTTCACACACACGCCTGTTGGCAGGCAACTGATATTCAATCGATTACAGTCAAAAAAGGGTTGTTTTATGTCACTGTACACTACCTTTGCTGGCAAACGTTGGCAGAGTAGATGCAATAGGCTTCACACACACGTCTGTAGGCAGGCAACTGATATTCAATCGATTACAGTCAAAAAAGGGTTGTTTAATGTCACTGTACACTACGGTTGCACTAGATATGAGTGTCACTGTGCACTGGCAAAAGTTGGCAGTGTAGATGCAATAGGCCTCACACACACGCCTGTAGTCAGGCAACTGATTTTCAATCGATTACAGTCAAAAAAGGGTTCTTTTATGTCACTGTACACTACGGTTGCACCAGATATGAGTGTCACTGTGCACTGGCAAAAGTTGGCAGAGTAGATGCAATAGGCCTCACACACACGCCTGTAGCATGCAACTGATATTCAATCGATTACAGTCAAAAAAGGGTTGTTTTATGTCACTGTACACTACGGTTGCACTAGATATGAGTGTCACTGTGCACTGGCAAAAGTTGGCAGAGTAGATGCAATAGGCCTCACACACACGCTAGCAGTCATGCATATGCAATTAGATTACACAGAAAAAAATAATAAAATAAAATAAATGATGTTCTAACCCTAAAAAGGGCTTTTTGGGTTGCTGTCCTTGCAGCAGATATCAAATGATTCCTTCAGGTGTGTAGTGAAAGCTAAATACACAGCCTGGCTATCTATTTCCCTATTAAATCAGCAGCAGGTAGAATATATGTCCTCTCTCAACGAATGTAGCTTCAGAATGATTCTAAAATGGAGGCTGTCCTTCAGATGGAAGTCCCTGGAAGGGAGTGTATGCTGCTGATTGGCTGGAATGTGTCTGCTGACTGTAAGGTGCAGGGTCAAAGTTTCCTCAATGATAAAGAATAGGGGGCGGACCGAAAAGCGCACGTGTTCACCATTCGATGCGAACGCGAACATGCGAAAATCGCTGCAAATAGTTCTCTCAGGCGAACTCTTCGGGACATCACTAGTGCTATGTATAGTGTTCTAAAAAGGTTGACCTCTCTTTTTTTTCAATTCTGCTGTTTTAGCTATCAGAATACCTCTTACATAAGGTTTATGGCTACACCATATGACTGAGTGAGATGTTACTGATCCTATATTCATCTCAAAAAAATGATCAATCTCCATTTCTATTGATTTGATCTGATTTCCATTATTTAATAAGAGTGATTCCACCCTCCAATCTTTTCTCTTTTTATTTTCATTTTTCTTTTATATTAATACTTATAGGATTATGATCAGAAAAGCAATTTAGTTAAATTAATTTCATATGATCATACCTTCTAGTGAATAGTTTTTCTTGATTTCCGGAAGTACTGATTTATTGGATCTTCTAGCAGTCCAGGGACACTATAACATGTTTTTGCCAACACCACAATGCAAAGGTATCAATTCTGTGCTTATTCTGTTACTGTTATACTGTTATAATAATCTGATTTACCTGGTGTTCATTTACCAGCAGTGCAAACCATGATGTATCTGTCAAGAAAAAACAGTTGCCATGACACACTGCAGATATTTAGCAATGATGTGGGATGCCTGGAGTACTATCACTATGTATATATGATATTATTTAGCCACAATGATATCTCATGTTAAAGGTATATAGTTGCTATCATGTGATAACTTTTTGTTATGCTATCTTGAGGTGTAAACATGTACGCATGATTATTGCTGACGAATAATGGTCATCCGCTTTAATGACATTTTTAATGAGGCCAGAAATCCTTTCTACGCATTGTTAAGAAAGATGGCATGCTTTGCTCACTCGTGTTTAACTGCTGGGTTTTATTAAAATACTATTGTAGGACTATGTAATATGACTGCCATATGTGCATTGATACATATCAAACATAGCTGCAACCATGTTGCTTAAAACATGATATATGTGTTTATCATTCTGCTGGAGGATGTCATCAATAGATTGGTTATATGCTAACCACTGTATATAATTTACCTACATTGTTTGGTAGCATATATATCACCATCACATAGCCATGATCTTCTACTCTGTGGAGAGGCATGTGTAAGTAACATTTTCACCACCAATAGATTTCACTGAGGACTGTATTTCAGAAGGATTAAAATAGCTGCAGTATGTCCCCTATCTTCTCCTCTGTCTCTTCACAACTTAGATGTACGTGGGGATCATAGGTGAGATGTAGGGGGAGGCATTGCTGATCGAGGTGCGGGCATTGAAGCAGATGAGGACTAGTTAGGCTGTTGATACCTCACTGACTGCTCTGGTGTTGCCCATTGCTGCAGATCCATGTTTAGCTGTGTGTGAGCTCTTTAGTTGTTCACTGCTTTCAACAGTATTGCCAAAAAAAAATCACTAAATGGAAAATGTTGAAGCAGTAATTTCAAGATATATTAAATGTATCACTTTAAGACATTACAATGTACTATTTTAAAAATCTGAATGTGATTCATTGACAGTACTTTTGTTAGGTCACTCTTTGGCTTTAAGGCAATATAAGAAAATACAGTTATTGTTTTCTTCATTATTTTTGATGCAGTGATAGAAAAGTTAGTTTCATGTTCACTGCACCAACACACTTATCCTTGACAGACTTGAGTCTACTACTCTATATAGATCACCTTAGTGACCATACACCCACAGACGTAACTATGTATACAAGTTCATATATACACCTTTTGAACATATTAAAGCTTTATGAAAGGTTAACCTCTTTCATCAGTAATATAAGAATAGACAAACTGTACAATAAACATAAACAAGTCTGAATTTATGGTATATTTAACTACTCAACAAATATAAAATACCTCTGAGTACATTTACTTATTGTATCTTCCCTAGGTCTCCTAACCTGCTTTGTGCATTTAACTCTTCATCAGTAAGATCGATCACAAGCTAAAGTTAATTTAATAATGAACTTGCTATTTTAGGAGCCAATACTATGCAGATATCTCTGGGCTCTCACACATGTATATGCTAGAATATCAGATGAGGTGTATAAACCAATGACAGGCTATCACAAACTTTTAAATCATTACTAAATATACATACTTATCAACATATACCATGTGGGAAAAAAAGTAAAAATGATTTAAATATCAAGATACAGAGTAAAAAACTGGCATTTAATTTGTACAAACAAGAGGGGGCAGAGACTGCCTTACTTAAGTACAAGGGAATCAACAAGGCTTGCAAAAGAGCTGGTATACTGGCTAAAATAGAAAATGAAAAATTAGTTGCAAAAGAGAGTAAGACTAACACTAACATATTTTTTAAATATATTAACGGGAAGAAAGCCAGGAAGGAAGCTATAGGAGCATTACAATGTGACACAGGCCATCAAACAAACCTATCTAGTCTTTATGAGGAGTTTAGTAGAAACCTGGATCAAGGCAACTCAGTGGTTGTAGTCTTTTTGGATTTTGTAAAGGCTTTTCACTTGGGGTTTTTTCTGTTTGCCTTTTTTCTGCATACTGAAGTTCAGAGCAGATCTTAAAAGGTTGAACTTGATGGACTAAAAGTAGTTTTTCAACCTCAATTACTATGTAACTATGTAACTATGTAGCTGTTGGAGAAAATATCCAAAAGTCTATATTCTTACAAGAGGGACACAGGGGGCAGCACATTTACCACACTCGCTTTATACTCGAGTCACTAATCTTTCCCAGTATTTTGCGGCAAAATAAGTGCCTCGGCTTATACTCGAGCCGGCTTATACTCGAGTATACGTATATACGGTAATAGTTCCAAAAAAACAAGATATTTTCTCGGCTAAAATATTTTAAATTAGATAATTATTTACAAGGCAGGAAAGGGGAAGTTAACCCTGATAATCAAATATATTGTAGAGAATACAGATCAATTGGCCACAGTTATGGGTCCTCTATATGCATATACAAGGTGTTCAGATAACATAAAGTTGTTAATGTAAAATACAATATAGCTCTCTTGGATCTACTAGTATCATAATATCAGAAAACATAATTAAAACTATGGTTGCATTGGCATTCACATGACATCACACAGTCTATAAATCTCAGCTGTGAACAATGTTTTGTTTGTTAGAAAAATGCCTTACATATACACCGTACTGATTATGTGACATATTGGGAACTCATGCAATCTTCTTGTCTAGCCATTTTTTGCCCTGCTCAGTAGCCTTAAGAACCAAAAGCAAATTGTAACTGACATGTACAGTTTATAAAAAAAAACTTTTACTGCCCAAGGTTTGACTGTGTGGTAGCTCATACTAGTCAACACACTGATCTATTTGTGGTGGTTTGTGACATATGTAGGAGAGTAGGAGAGGTTTGCTGGAGAGGTACGATGGAGTTTTTGGTAAATATATTTCACACTTAATTATTTTATTTGAAAAAATATGGAGTGAGGAGGGGAGATAGGAGAGAGGAGGGGAGAGGAGGGAAGAATGCCCCAGTTTAATTCACACAAAAACTGAAAGAAAGGGCCCTGAAACCAGTGATGTGTCGATGCCTCAGTAGGGGAAGGCTTCAGGGGCAGGCTTCTGGCTCAGTCAGGAGGACAGGAGGCTTGTATGAAACACAAAGCCCCCAATTACACCCATGAAGAATTCATGGTCCTCCTGCATGTCATCTGTCCCATCTAGTAAACTACATGGGTGAAGGAATGTGAGACTAGGCCAGAGAACCTGTATGTAGAAGGAGGTAGCAAATGAGGTCAGTGTCCTTAACATACAGGTGTTGAACGTCAGGAGCGTCAAGCACCGCCATAACGACTGCTGATACCAGGTGAAAAAGAAGATGTCAGAGTAGGCAGCAAGTGCCGTTGACTGCAATTAATGGGAGAGGATGCTGCTGGATTGTATTGCACCATCAACGGTGGTCAGACTTTTGAGATGGTGGATCTTGCAACCAGGGTCCATGACCGGTAACTTCATAAACCCTTATCATAACTGTGTGTTTACATTGATGTACTTTGTTTAATTGAAAATCATTTAAAAGCTATATTTTCACAGAATAAAAATAAAACCAATAGTCCCACTGCAGAGTATGCAGAATCAGTCACTGTAGGACTGGATATGGAGTTTAGTGCCCTATCCTATCAGGGACCACATCTTAGCAGCATGTTTCAAAATGTTGCTGAGAGATGGTTACTGATTAGTTGGTGTGAGAAACAGCATAGCAAGTACAGCATGATTTAATATGTATCAATACATACAGGACGGTAGAATGGCATAGTCCTACACTTATACCTTGTACCTTTACCATGTGATATCAATGTGGATAAACAATATCATATATAGTTGGTGATAGTAGTCTTAGCCTTCTGATTGTGATCACAGCTATTGAATTATTGTGAGATACGACATCATTGCTAAACATCTGCAAGTGGTCATGACACATGGTTTCTCATTAAAGATACAGCATTATTTGCACTGCTTGTAGAAGAACACCAGGTAAATCAGTTTATTGTTAATAACAGTATATACCATTGCACTTTAAATACAGGTATTGCTGGATTTTTCTCCTCTTTACATAATTTAAAAGCTGTGTCTTACTATTTCAAAACTTTCCTATTCACATTATATGCATCTACTTGATTTTTATTTCATACAGCCACATTAAATTAAATTCGGGCTGCCTATTAAAATGTAACGTAGAGCTTAGAGATATTTGTTATTAAATTAGCCCCGTAACGCAGCTTGCAGATGACTTGCGGGTTAAAACGCAGCAAGGTCGAGAAAAGCCTACTTGTTGAGCAACATTGAACTTTGCACCTGTAAAGCCTTTGATCTGTCAAGCCCGTAACTGCTACTTGTTCAATGTAGCTATTAAATTGCTACAAAGTCACTCGCGAGCAAGCCCGTAAAACGCAAATGGAGCCCAAAGCCCAACGTGTGCTTGAGAGGACCTGCACTTGTAATGCAAAAAAAAAAATATATATATATACTGTACTTTTATTAAAAGGGAAAGTGATGTTAGGTCTTAGAATTAATAGCACAGCATTCTCAAGCCCGCAAATCGGCTCAGAAAAATACTTAATTTCATGTATATTTTTTGTGTTATAACGATCCCGGCAATCAATGTGTTAATAAATATATTGTAACTCGCACATGATAGAATATCATATTTGCGGCTTTATTAATATTGCATTCTGACTGGAATGTGGGTTCGCTCGTAGATCGTAATTGAACCCCGTAAGACTTTGAATTCAATCGTCCATTTTCTTGTGACGCGATGCTGACGATCTCTGTTTCCATTGCCTCCATTTAAACCCGTACCTAATTGGTATATCGTGGATTCCATTGTATGCCAATGTTTTATTTACTTTCATCTTTTTATTGTTTACTACTCCTCCATTAGGGGAGATACTGGATTGATCCAGGAAACAATTTCATCTTATTCTCTTCTGGGGGAACGAGGAGGCGCTCTAGAACCACCCTCCTACCTGGAACAAGAATACACTTTTACCAGTGTAAAGAAAATTTGTCATGTAATTATTAATGTATTTATATTTCTACTGTTAATATGTTCACTTTATTATTTGCTTGCTCTCACAATTACATCTACACTTACGGCTCCAACCTGACTCCCGAAGGTTAAATGAAAATGTTCAGGTTCTTTTCAGTCCGGCCTATACCAATAGATCTACGAAAAGGTAATACTCTGACTAAGCCTATTATTCCACCCATCTCCGATATGACATCACATACAATTTTATAACACATAATATCCGGGGGTTCAATTCAGCTTTCAAACAGAGAAAAGCTTTCCTATTCTACCAAAAATATAAACCATATGTAATCTTTATGCAGGAGACCCATTTTGCCTCAAATAACGTTCCTTCATATTTACACAAGGACTACCCTAATTTTCACGCAATCAACCAGAAAATCAAAAAAGCAGGAGCATCCATCCTGTTACATAAAGACTTTCCATTTAAATTAGAAAACAAAAAACTAGATAAAGACGGAAATTATATTATCCTAACAGGAATGCTATTAAACAGGAAAAGTTATTTGGTTAATATTTATGTTCTTACGATCTCCCTTCACAGGGCTTTAATTAAACTTCTCCATACCTCAAACACTTTAGATACAGGAAAAATTATTTTAGGGGGCTATCTTATTTTAGTTCTCCAAACAAATCTAAATAGATCAGGACAAAATAGAAACACTAGATATTCCCAGAAAATACAAAAAATGAACACACTCTTAATGAAAATTGGCTTAGTAGACGCCTGGAGAGGATCATGCTCTAGACAGAGAATACACATTTTATTCACCCCCTCATAACTCCTATTCTAGAATTGATGTCATTCTGATAGACTCTAGCTTATTTGATCATTCTAAAATCTAGCTTATTTGATCATTCTAAAATGCCCAAATCCCATGCCCCTGGTCAGATCATGCAATAGTGAGCATTAGCTTAGATCTAGACCTGAACCTCAAGACTCGGTTTCACTGGAGATTAAACAAATCCCTTTTATCCAACCCTGACATTATTACCCAAATTTCCAATGAACTACAACTATACTTTTCCTCAAACAATAATCCATAAACAAAAATAGGATGGCTTTGGCTTGCAAAAAAAGCCTTTATTAGAGGATCCATAATAAAAATAGCGTCTTCACATAAGAAAAATCTGAACCTCAAAGAAACAAATCTCCTTAAAGAACTGCATGTACTAGAAAGACAAAACCAGATTAAATTATCCTCTACTATCAAGCCTAAAATTGACAAGATCAGACTTGAAGTAGATAACATTTTAACAATAAAAAAATTAAAAAGCAATATGAATAACACAACATCATTTTTTTAGCAAAGCAAATAAATTATCCCCCATGTTAGCAAGAAAATTAAGACCCAACAATAAACCAAACCAACTTTTTCAAATTAAAACTCCTGAGGGCCAGATCACCCAAAGTCAAACAAAGATACATGATCATTTTCTGAACTTATTCCAAAAAATATACTCCTCTAACTCCAAAGCTGGCATCTTTAAGATAAAGGCATTTTTAGTGTCCCCTGTCTCCCCTAGTATTCGCATTGGCACTGGAACCTTTAGCTCAATATATATACTCCACCCCACAATTCCAAGGGTTCCAAATAGAACAACTGAAATGCTACTTATTTGCGGACAACATCCTATGCGCGTTAACTGATCCCATTTCATCAATACCTACATTGGTGAATACTCTAGACTAATTTGGACAGCTCTCAGGATTGAAAGTTAATTTAGATAAGACAGAAGTGATAGGGTCTTCCCTCCCCCCACAATTGCTAAAAATGTTAAAAAACGAATATTGCTTGGCCAGAAAATGTTATCATATATTTAGGCATAAACGTAACTCCTGACCTGTCTAAATTATATAGGGCCAATCATACTCCTCTAATAGAAAAAGCTAATTGCAGACACTAATACATCGATTAAATACTCCCTTTCATGGACAGGATGCATTAACGCTATTAAAATGAAAGTTCTACCACAAATTCTTTATTTAGATACCTCCCCATCCCTATTATCCCTAGAGATATAGAAAAAGTTATATGGAACAATAAAAAAACACGAATAGCAAAATCATTCCTGTTTGGTAGCAAAAAGATGGGAGGACTATCAAGTCCTAATTTTAGATCATATTTCAGGATGGCTCAGCTCTCCTTTATCCCCCAGGCTCACTTAATTGAGCATCAAACCATTTAGATATTTATCGAGAACCAGCAGGTGAGACCATATAAATGGGACTCAATAATCTGGACCCCCATCCTACCTCCCAAAGCTGCCAAACATAATAAACCTCTAATAAGACTCTCACTTTCAACATGGAGTTATATAAACTCTAAACATCATCTGACTTCTAAATTATCATGCTTAACTCCCACATTAGCTACTCCAGCAATATGGGATAATCTCAAGGATGACTCAAAAATATTGTGACAAGGCATAAACTAGATAGTCTGGGTAATTGGTTACTAAATTACCAAATAATTTTGTTTGAACATCTCAGAACAGAATTTTATATCCAGTTCAAAGAACATTACAATACTGTAAAATTAGGCACCTAATCACCATTTTAATTTAGAAAATGAGGAACACTCCAGACTAGATGGCTGTCTCTCATTAGCAACAAAGTCCCTTTTGACTAAGGGGGTTTTGGGCTTCCTTTATGCAGCCATAAATGCACCCTTCAACAACTTTAAACCTCCATTAAGGGAAAGATTGGAGACTGACATGGGCTTAAGTTGGGACTCCCCTAAATGGAAAAGAACCTGTACAAACTTAATTAAAGGCTCACTGGATTATAGCTTAATGGAAACGACAATTAAAATATTGCATAGAGCATACTAGACCCCTGACATACAAAATACATCAAATTGCTTCAGACAATGCCAAAGTATAGGTACTTTCATCCCCACATGGTGGGAATGTCCAATTGCCCAATAAATTTGGACCAAAAACCTACAACTAGCATCTAATATTCTTCAAAAATCCATTCCCTTAATCATAGATATTTGCCTTCTCGGTAACCATACCCCTTAACTATCAAAAAACAACAACAATTGGCTACAATATCTAATGTTTTCCACTAAAAGCCACATTATCTGTAAATGGAAGACCCCAACACTTAATTTAATAGAAGTAATCAATACACTGAATGTTATAATGATTAATGACAGACTTACCCATACGATACCAAACACATACTCCGTATTTCTAGAGACTTCGGACTCGTGGCTTAGATCACCCCATACAATAATCATTTTATTAAAAAAAATGTTTTTTAGAACTTTTCTAAGATCTGAAGGATAATTTAGTGCTGGCTGGAAATGGACCTCTCAGCGTAAATCCCGGGAACTGGAAAAGTAACTTGTGGGAAGGTTGACTGGCAATCAACCAATCTCACGCTAAAATCTAAAAAAAGAAAAGAAAAGACTCCTGGGCTGGGCTAGTTGTGTCAACCCGCTCATAGTAGTTATTTGGTTTAATTGTCTTCCCATTTCTTAAATTAAATGATATATAACCCTTATATTATTTTTATTTTACGAAAATGGAAAAGTTGAAGAAATGTTGTAATAGTTTAGTAATGATTAAAAACCACATTTTACAAAATTACTAAACTTTATTAGCAAATTGTTAAATTTCAAATGATCAAAAAATGACTATTACAATGTTTGTAATTGACAATAAAAAATATTGAAACTAAACCCGTAACTACAGGCTTGCTTAATTGATTATGTTCTAGCCCGCAAAGCTGCCGGCTGACAGATGGTTTACGGTTTTGCATCTCCAGCTCATAGCTCACAGCTTTCTAATTTAATAGCACTGTAGCTTGGCCAAATTTCAAGCACGCAGCCATTACAAGCTTCACGTTGCAGTTACTGGCTTGAAATTTAATATGGCCCATAATCCAGAATTAATTGCATCTGTTTAATTGAACAAATGAAAACACAATGTAAGTGCTATGCATAATAATGTTTACTTCTATTAAATTAAGTAATGAATGATGAGATTTATATTCATCTAATTATCATTATTGTTGTTTTAATGACCAAATGTGACTCTAGTAAATGCCATGAATTATTATTATACAATGTTAGCGTTCACCAACATATGATTACATTTTAATTTAGCCTCCTAGTATTTGCACCACACCAATGATATTAATACATGGTCTACTACTTTTAACACTGTACTATGTGGAGTTAACAAATATGTATTATTATTATTATACCTTAATACATTTGTCAGAGTGTTTCTAATAATTACTGATTTGGGACATTGGCATACACAATTAATTACTGATCTTATATCATGTATCCAGATCATAATTCAGTGTACTCATCTTATGTTAAGGTATATTAAATGTGTATAAATCATATATTAAGAAATCATCTACATGATGATATTAACAAACTATGGATAACAACATAATCATATAAATATATCAAATATGGATGATGATAAAACAAGTCTGAAAACCTCTATGTCTTCATGCATTTCATTACTGTAATATTACTGTATGTTTCCATGTCAATAATGCTATGTTAATTCGAAATTAATGTTGATTTGGCCAAATGATTACACTTTCCATTTAAATGATGACATTAACATCAATATTATTTAACATCAATTCATATAGTATGCAAACAATACCTAAAATATGCATTAAGAGTGACTTCATAATAAAATATTTAACCTCATTTTCTATCAAAAACACGTTTATATGATCAGTGCAGGCCATAACAATGACAAAGGTGTTGTTGTTAAGCTGAGATGTCATCTGAATTAGTGTGACCAAAAAGTGTTCATGCAGTATTTTATACAATGTTAGCAAAGATTTCTACACTATGTATGAACAACAGTAATACTTATTTGTGGAGGTAATACTTCTAAATCATTACATCATAAGACTTCTGTATCATTATTCCACTGAAGAGATTTTTAACAAATCATCTATTATTTACATCAGATATTAATACACAAATACTAGAGTGAATTCAACATATTTATTATATTATATATTATATCACATACACACCAGCAATGGCAGGGATTTAGGACAGGTGTACACTAGATTATTGTAGATGAAGGTAAGGAACAGAGTATTGGCATGAAGAAAGGGGAAGACAATGCCAATGTTGACATTAAGATGGATTTAAATTTGAGTGGGTTTGGCAATGTATCATCTATTGTGATGAAATGTCATGTATATCATAGTACAGTAATACACAAATAATTGGAGGTGAACATGCATAATGCCAGGAAGGTACAATTTGCTAACACAACTGTAATTTGCAATGATGTTGATGGTATTTCATGCTAGGAATACAACATTAGCAGGCAGTAGTTTAATACACAATAATACAGACGAACAACAATGTACATATACGGTGAACAGAACAAAGTCATAACATAACCTCAAGAACTCCAGTAAGCCTCCAGTAACTGTTTCTCATATGGGCAGGGAAAGTCACATTAGCACTAGGAATGAGATCTGGAAATAAGTATGATGCAGGCTTCCACATATGCCAAGTAGAAGAAAGGAGAAAAGGTACAGTTCAGAAGGTACATATACTGTATATCTATGCAGAGTACACATATGTCGACAGTATACAAGGAATATTAGCTAACAGTGAAGCTTTACAGTGATTCTCAAGATTAACATAGTTATTTGCATATATCACACTGGATAAGATAACATTACAATAGTGAAGGGACATGCACATTCATGATACACTGTTACAAGAGCATGGCTCTGGATTAGCATGTAGATGAGCTTCATGTATGAATCATACAGTAATCCAAATGAAGATCAGTAATATACATGAATACATGAAGATGAACAGTACACATTCAATCTCACAAGCTAATTCAAATTTTAGAATCACATGTGTATCTTTGCATATCTCTTTTACATGTATTATCATGAGATATTTAAAAGGCTATTGTAATAGCAGCCACATACTGTAGAGTTCACAACATTAACAATTTAACACATATCCATATTTGTGGAGCCACGTGTGCTGCTTCACCTTTTACGTGATCATGAGTAAGAATGGTTGCCCAAGACATTGCTGGGGCAGCTGCTTCTGGCAATGGACTGCTTTATCCAAACATATGGGACGTTTGTGTAACATGAAAGGTAGGCTTTCATTAATTGTGCTGATATGTTATGTGAATAATTATACATGAATAAATAATTATTATGTTACTTACAATGTAGTCCAAGTTATTATGTTTAAAAGAAACTGTGTTAGAATGGTATTTGGATTAAAGAGTGAAGCCTTTGTGGGCACATTTGCATGTCTCTGCCCAGGTCCCAGAATGTAGTGCAATAACTGTATCTTGTAGAATTCTGAGCAGGTAATACTTACTTTAGATGTTCAAAAGTAAACACAAATATACTATTTATTTACTGTACTACTGTATAGTGGAGGGCTTCCGTCGTTCTTTTTTCCAACCATACATTAAATGATTGTTGTGGTAAAGTATCTTCCAGCAAAATCTACTGCACAGGCCAGGAACTGGCCCCAATACTCATGAGATGCAGTAACATCAAAACAGTGCTGTCTGTGGGTAGGTTTAATTTGGACAATATGACGAGATATGTAAGGTCACACAACATTTACCCTTAGCATTGTGATTTGAATTAATCAATGTTTTGATCACATCATTGTTACCCATGTTGATCTTACACAAGTGTGTGAAAATTGTTGTGTTTATTTATTTATTTATTCATGCCCCTCTATCATTGCCATCCTCCCTGTCAACATGTGACCCTATGTCCCCCTGTCCCTCTGCAACTAGCAATAAGTTTAATTTGGTTAGTCTTTCTTCATAACTTATCCCCTCCATTCCCCTTATTAGTTTTGTTGTCCCTCTCTGTACTTTTTCCAGTTCTAAAATGTCCTTTTTATGAAGTGGTGCCCAAAACTGTACTCCATATTCCAAATGAGGGTGTACTAGGGATTTGTATAGTGGCAGAATTATATTTGCTTCCCTGGCTTCTATACCCTTCTTAATACATGCTAATATGTTATTTGCCTTTGCAGAGGCTGCTTGGCATTGAGAACTGTAACTTAGGTGGCTCAATATCTGATACCCCTAGATTTGCTTCATTACGTTTATAAATTGCTTGGCTATTTTACCTTCCCAGATGCATAACCTTACATTAATTTATATTAAATCTCATCTGCCATTTAATTGCCCATTCTCTAATTTATGCAAATCCCTTTGGAGGGAAAGTACATAATTTTCTGATTGAATTACCTTGCACAACTTAGAGTCATCAGCAAAAATGGAGACAATAGACATTAATAAATATGTTAAAAAGGAGTGGACCTAATACTGAACCCCGAGGAACCCCACTTACCACATTAGACCAATCTGAGTAATGTTCCATTTACCACAATCCTTTGGTTCCTGTCTTTTAGTCAGCTCTCAATCTATGTGTATATATATACTGCAATTCCTTTTGCACAATAGTCTCCCATGTGGCACTGTATCAAATACCTTTGCAAAATCTAAAAATACTACATCCACTGAGTTTCCTTGATCCAAGTTCCTACTAACCTCCTCCTTATTAACCCTTTTAAGAGCTTTCCCAATACAGAATTGAGGCTTACAGGTCTATAATTCCCCGGATTTGCTCTTGCTCCCTTTTTAAATATAGGTATCACCTCTGCTTTTTTCCAGTCATCTGGTAGCGACCCAGTATTGAGTGAATCCTGAAAAATTAGACATAACAGTTTGGCTATTACAGAACCCAGTTCTCTCAGTACCCTTGGATTTATTCCATCAGGACCAGAGGCTTTGTTAACATTTATTTTTTTCAACCTCTTTTGGATTTCTTCCTGCATTAACCAGTTATTTGGTGGAGGTGGAGTAGCCCCATTATGTTGCAGTGCCCAACCACTGGTACAACTCTTGTGTATAAAGAAGAAAATAACCTATTTAGCTCATCTGCCTTTTCCTGGTCAATAATTGTCAGACATCCTGTTTCACTTTATAATGCTCCTATGGCTTCCTTCCTAGTCTTCTTCCCATCAATATACTTAAAAATATATTTTAGGGTTAGTCTTACTCTCCTTTGCAACTCATTTTTTATTTTCTATTTTAGCCAGTCTAATAGCCCTTTTGCAAGCCTTGTTGGTTTCCTTGTACTCAGGTAAAGCAGTCTCTGTCCCCTCTTGTTTGTATAATTTAAATGCCTGCTTTTCACTCCGTATCTTGATCTTTCAATCATTGTTAAGCCACGATGGATGTAATTTACTCCATTTACTTTTATTTCCACATGGTATATTCCGATGTGTATGTAAATTTAGAAAGGATTTAAATGTTGTCCATTTATGTTCAATATTTTTACCTGCCATTTCTTTGTCCCAGTCTATACGTTGTATTGCTGCCCTTAGACCATTAAAATCTGCCCTTTTAAAATTAATAGTTTTTGTTGGCCCCTTACGGTTTTGTTTTTTTAATTCAATCTGAAATGAGACTGTGTTGTGATCACTGTTAACCTAAGGTTGCCCTATTTCAACATTTGATACCATATCAGTATTATTTGTGATTACTAAATCCAAGATAGCTTAATTTCTAGCAGGCTCTTGTATAACCTGGGCCAGATAATGATCGCTGAGTGTACTCAAGAACCCGCTTCCTTTACCCATACTGCTGGTTTTACTCATTTAGTTTATTTCAGGATAATTAAAATCTCTCATTATTAGAACTAGCCCATGCTTAGCTGCATTTCCAATATGTAACAATACTTGTATTTCCTTACTTTTAAATATATTTGTAGTTTTATAGCATACTCCAACCAATATTCTTTTGGAATTTCCTGCTCTGCTATTTAACTACCCACAAACATTCAATATTGTCACTAGTTCCAGCACATATCTTCTCTGACTATAGGCTTGAATTCAGGCTTAGCATACAGACTAATCCATCCTCCCCTTTTAACATTGCCCCAATCTTTCCTAAATAGGTTATTACCATCCACATTAACAGTCCAGTCATGAGAGTCATCCCACCATGTTTCAGTGATGCCTATTAAATCCAGGGGTGGCAGATGCATAGGGGCAAATGGGCAACCCCCCCCCCCCCCAAAAAAAAATATCCATCACTTTAATATTGTATGTTAAATTTATATAGATAATACAATTTATTATATCTGCATATCAGCTTTCATGTCTTCTTTTATATGATTTTGCCAAAAATATGCATCTATCACTGCCTGATGTCTTTCCCTCGTGCTGCAGTTTATTGATTTGGTACAGTGAGAGAGCGTTGGGCTGTCCCGCTTTTCCTGGGTGAATCTAAATTCTAAGTTATAATATACAGCTCTAATATACTAGATTTTAGATCTCTTGAACTTCCAGTCAATTTATCTTATTTATTTAAGAAATTCATGGAACATTGATAGAGTCACAGAGAGAATTGCTATGCTGTTCCTTCTAGCACTCTGATCTTCTATTTCAAACAATTTACAACATAAGGTTTACCCTTTATACTGTATAGTACACATGACTAGAGTTATTACTACTATGTCTCTTTTCAAAATATCATATTACATTGTGTTCCTAGATCCTTGTACTATCTAATTATTGCTTCAGATTGAACCGTTTATATCACTTGGTTTATATAACTCGATGTATATTATACACATATTTACAGGAGGCCTGTCTCTCTATTAAAACATGGCCTCTATCTAACCACGATTCCAGTACTGGTTTCCAAGGCAACCAAGCTACAATATAAGATCAGCGACGACACTATCGCCTCCCCCTTTGAGAAAAACGTCACAGCACGTTGAAACGAGCCAGGCATAGGCGTTTACACGCATACATGCGTCATCACGCACAACGCTGTCCACGCTATACTAGGAAGTGAAGCCATGCAGCATTAGCGTCTCTATTAAGACACATGGCACTAGTTAGGTAACTCGTTCACAATTCAGTATGGTGTCCTTAGAAGTATCTAGGACTTCTGCATAGGCCACTTGATGTTAAAGAAGCAAATATTAGTTACTGTATATACTATGAGATACGTTTACCCTAAAATAGGGAACTAATAAGGACATATCAGTCCACAATACAAGTCTATCCCTTCAATGAAGATTACAATATTGCCAAATACTAGTCATAGACCATTATGTGGGTGTAAGAAGTTCTAGCGAATTAGCATTGGCATGTCACAATCCCATGGATCATATATAGGAGATATCTCAAAGAACAAGTCTCCTATAGCTCTCATATAGAGATATCACAATTATCTGGCTTCTTAGTTACATCAAAGGTAGTGCCTGCCTCCATCTACCATACTACCTCCAATATTTTTCACAAAAGCTAGTCTGTATTAAATGCCCTATTGGGAAGACTATATACAATAGACTGTGTGATATGTTGGCACAGAGTTACCTGTAGTGGAACATTACAATTCTCCTCGATTATCCAAGAGAAAGTTCTAGTCTCTATATATTTGTCTAAAGTGAAATTTATCACTATTTCTCAGAGGAGACCTTTCTTTTTCCATTGATCTTAGAGTGTTTTTAATCTTCCTTTTTTTATTTTTCGTCATTGTTATTATTTAATTATGGATTAAAATTTAATAAACTTGTTGGCCAAATTGTAAATATACCCTGATTATATTACATTACAAAAATAAAAAAAAGTTATTAGCACATAACACACACACATAACCCAAATCCCCAACCCCTCTCCCATTGTTTTATTTAATTTTTCCAAGTGACAGGCAATGTATCTTTACCATTGCAATTTAAAAAAAATGATAAATTGCCTGACACTTTAAAAAATACAATAAAAATAGGGGTCAGGGGTAGTGATGTCCCGAACAGTTCGCCGGAGAACTATTCACGGTGATTTTTGCATGTTCGCGTTCGCAACGAACGGTGAACACATGCGCTTTTCGGTCCACCCCCTATTCTTTATCATTGAGGAAACTTTGACCCTGCACCTTACAGTCAGCAGACACATTCCAGCCAATCAGCAGCATACACTCCCTTCCAGAGCCTTCCATCTGAATCACAGCCTCCATTTCAGAATCATTCTAAAGCTACATTCGTTGAGAGAGAACATATATTCTACCTGCTGCTGATTTAATAGGGAAATAGATAGCCAGGCTGTGTATTTAGCTTTCACTACAAACCTGAAGGACTCATTTGATATCTGCTGCAAAGACAGCAACACAAAAAGCCCTTTTTAGGGCTAGAACATCATTTATTTAATTTTATTATTTTTTTCTGCTGATTTAATAGGGAAATAGATAGCCAGGCTGTGTATTTAGCTTTCACTACACACCTGAAGGACCCATTTGATATCTGCTGCCAGGACAGCAACCCAAAAAGCCCTTTTTAGGGCTAGAACATCATTTATTTTATTTTATTTTATTTTTCGGTGTAATCTAATTGCATATGCCTGCCTGCTAGAGTGTGTGTTAAGGCCTATTGCATCTACTCTGCCAACTTTTGCCAGTGCACAGTGACACTCATATCTAGTGCAACCGTAGTGTACAGTGACATAAAACAATCCTTTTTTGACTGTAATCGATTGAATATCAGTTGCCTGCCGTCATTGCAGAGCTCAGCAGTGTGGCAATTTTTTCGTGTGTCTGCCTGTGACAACAGTGATGCCATTTGCAACCTGTGCGAAAAGGAACTGAGTCGTGGGAAGTCCAACACCCACCTAGGTACAACTTCACAAACGCCTATGGGATCAACACATGAGTACAAGCAGCACACAAAGTCAAAGCCGCCATCCTCCTCCTGGTCCAGCATCTTCAGCCACGTCAACCACTGCTGCCCTGCTTGCCCCCTCTCAACCATCCGCCACTCCGTGTCTCGCCCTGAGCAGTCCCTGCTCATCTGCCCACAGTCAGGTGTCTGTCAAGGACATGTTTGAGCGTAAGAAGCCAATGTCACAAAGTCACCCCCTTGCACGGCAACTGACAGCTGGCTTGTCTGAACTCTTAGCCCGCCAGCTTTTACCATACAAGCTGGTGGAGTCTGAGGTGTTAAAAAATTTTGTAGCTATTGGGACACTGCAGTGGAAGGTACCCGGCCGAAATTTCTTTGCACAAAAGGCAATCCCCAACCTGTACTTCATTGTGCAAAAGGAAGTAATGGCATTTCTGGCACACACTGTTGGGGCAAAGGTCCATCTGACCACTGATACCTGGTCTGCAAAGCATGGTCAGGGCAGGTATATCACCTACACTGCGCATTGGGTAAAACTGGTGACGGCTGCCAAGCATGGAATACGTGGCTCTGCAGAGGAGTTGGTGACACCGCCACGACTTGTAGGCAGGCCTGCTGCCACCTCCTCTACTCCTTCTACTCCATCCTCTTCCATAACCTCCGAGGCTGAGTCCTCTTCTGCTGCTGCTATGTCTTGCTCCACATCAACGGCACCCCCCCAGCTCCACAGGTACTATTCCACATCCCGGATATGGTAGTGTCACGCCGTCTTGGGGTTGACTTCCCTGAAAGCAGAGAGTCACACCGGACCAGCACTCCTGTCCGCCCTGAACGCACAGGTGGATCAGTGGCTGACTCTGCACCAACTGGAGATCGGCAAACTTGTTTGTGACAATGGAAGATATTTGTTGGCGGCTTTGAATTTTGGCAAGTTGACACATGTGCCGTGTATGACCTAGGACAGCCTCTGTGCCGTGTATGACCTAGGACAGCCTCTATGTAGCTGGGGATTTTTTTGCCACGTTACTGGACTCTCATGCGCAATGCCTGTAGGCTTATGCGTCCTTTTGAGGAGGTGAAAAACCTGGTCAGTCGCACCCAGGGCACCATCAGCGACATCATACCATTTGTTTTTTTCCTGGAGCGTGCCCTGCGAAGAGTGCTGGATCAGGCCGTAGATGAGCGTGAAGAGGAAGAGGAAGAGTTGTGGTCACCATCACCACCAGAAACAGCCTTATCAGCATCGCTTGCAGGACCTGCGTCAACGCTGGAAGAGGATTGTGAGGAAGAGGAGTCAGAGGAGGAATGTGGCTTTGAGGAGGAGGAGGAAGACCAACCACAACAGACATCCCAGGGTGCTCGTTGTCCCCTATCTGGTTCCAGTGGTGTTGTACATGGCTTGGGGGGAAGAACATACCTTCAGTGAGATCACTGAGGATGAGGAATGGGACATGACTAGCTCGGCATCCAACCTAGTGCAAATGGGGTCTTTCATGCTGTCGTGCCTGTTGAGGGACCCTCGTATAAAAAGGATGAAGGAGAACGACCTGTACTGGGTGTCCACGCTACTAGACCCCCGGTATAAGCAGAAAGTGCCTGAAATGTTACCAAATTACCACAAGTCGGAAAGGATGCAGCACTACCAAAATAAATTAAAAAGTATGCTTTACACAGCGTTTAAGGGTGATGTCACAGCACAAAGGCAATCTAACAGCGGAAGAGGTGAACATAATCCTCCTCCTCCCACGACCACGCGGGCAAGGAGAGGACGCTTTACAGACGTGTTGTTGATGGAAGACATGCAGAGCTTTTTAAGTCCTATGCATCGCCACAGCCCTTCGGGGTCCACCCTCAGAGAACAACTCGACCGTCAGGTAACAGACTACCTCGCCATAACTACAGATATCGACACTATAAGGGGCGATGAACCCCTTGACTACTGGGTGTGCACGCTTGCCCTGTGGCCTGAGCTATCCCAATTTGCCATAGAACTTCTGTCCTGCCCCGCTTCAAGTGTCCTGTCAGAAAGGACCTTCAGTGAAGCAGGAGGTTTTGTCACTGATAAGAGAAGTCGCCTAGATCAAAAAAGTCTAGATTACCTCACCTTTATTAAGATGAATGAGGAATGGATCCCGAAGGGACTGACAGTGGGCGATACATTCGATTAAAAAAGGCCTGATGGATGAGCTGCCTTGAGCTAATAATGGTCCACAAACTAACATCATTTTTTCTGGTCGCTGCAACAATACCTAATTTTTGCATTTAAATTATTTTATTGTCAGAAGGCGTAGAGCATGTAAGGAAAAATAAAGCATTTTTGAACAGTCTTGCATAACAGTTGTGCAAAAATACATATTTACAATAAAGACATTTTGTGAAAGTTAGCTGGTTATTCCTTCTTATTTTTACTTTTTAGGTTAATAATTTTTCTTATTTTTTACTGTGATTGCAATTTAAGAGATACCTAAAACATGGTAAAACAGACAATAGTAAAGAGTATATCTGCAGGGAACACCAATGTCCTATTAGCTATCATCCCTCCAGCAGTATTAGCTTATTATTTACAATATCTAACCTGGGCAATCACCCTTGGGTTACCCTAGGGCAGGCTTCAGTAAGCGACCTCTCCTTTCCTGGGATGATTTTGCCGCCGGTTGCTTCTGAAGGGTCTCCAGGGCTCCCCACTCCGGTCCTTCCCCCAGTGTCGCTTCAACCAGTAACAAATGTTTTATATTTGTAAAGCGACACAATGATCCCCCTTGATAGAGGTTTATCTTTACAAATTTTGGAGAACCAATTTAAGAACGGTGTCCCCTGTTTCTGGGTCAGGGAGAATGTGAAATACCTCAGCCTACAGTAATTGTAATGTTCTGACAGCGGTAGCTCATGCTTGTCCCTCAGTTCCTCATAGGTGAGCATCTGGCCCTTTACTAACCAGTCTCCCAGTCTATCTAGTTTCCTTGACCTCCACCAGTGTTGTGATGTTGTACTCATGTGTTTCGGGGCCTGAGGGTGGTCAAGAATTGGGGTCATTTGGTTGGATCCAGGGAACAAACCCGTGTGTTTCTTGGCCCATTTCCAGTATGATAGTGAGTGTCTGATTAGGGGGTTTGGCGAGTTTTTAAGGCTCTGAGGCAATTCTGATAGCCAAGCCACCTTGTCCCAGGTTAAGGGCCTTAAAGTGTGGTTCTCTAAATACAACCTGGCCGGTTGATGACATATAGAATGTGCTATTGGGAGGAAAGATAGGTGACGGAACAGGTATTACACTGATAGGAATGAGTAGTACAACTTAATACACCACTCCTATCTGGTGGCAAATTAGATTGCACGCACAGTGCCACAAATTCGAAGTGGGAGGACCGACCAAGCATCTTTTTCCATCTCCCTGTTCCAAAAATCCATACCATATACACGTCCCCTGATAGGTGACATAACAGGTATTAAACTGATAGGAATGAATAGTACAACTTAATACACCACTCCTATCTGGTGGCACATTACATTGCACGCGCAGTGCCCCAAATTCGAAGTGGGAGGACCGACCAAGCATCTTTTTCCATCTCCCTGTTCCAAAAATCCATGCTATATACACGTCCCCTGATAGATGACGTAACAGGTATTAAACTGATAGGAATGAATAGTACAACTTAATACACCACTCCTATCTGGTGGCACATTACATTGCACTCGCAGTGCCCCAAATTCGAAGTGGGAGGACCGACCAAGCATCTTTTTTCATCTCCCTGTTCCAAAAATCCATGCCATATACACGTCCCCTGATAGGTGACGTAACAGGTATTAAACTGATAGGAATGAATAGTACAACTTAATACACCACTCCTGTCTGGTGGCACATTACATTGCATGCGCAGTGCCCCAAATTCGAAGTAGGAGGTCCTACCAAGCATCTTTTTCCATCTCCCTGTTCCAAAAATCCATGCTATATACACGTCCCCTGATAGGTGACGTAACAGGTATTAAACTGATAGGAATGAATAGTACAACTTAATACACCACTCCTATCTGGTGGCACCTTAGATTGCACGCGCAGTGCCCGAAATTTGAAGTGGGAGGACCGACCAAGCATCTTTTTCCATCTCCCTGTTCCAAAAATCCATGCCATATACACGTCCCCTGATAGGTGACGTAACAGGTATTAAACTGATAGGAATGAGTAGTACAACTTAATACACCACTCCTATCTAGTGGCACCTTAGATTGCACGTGCAGTGCCCCAAATTCGAAGTAGGAGGGCCAACCAAGCATCTTTTTCCATCTCCCTGTTTTAAAAATCCAGCCATATACACGTCCCCTGATAGGTGACGTAACAGGTATTAAACTGATAGGAATTAATAGTACAACTTAATACACCACTCCTATCTGGTGGCACATTACATTGCACGCGCAGTGCCCCAAATTTGAAGTGGGAGGACCGACCAAGCATCTTTTTTCATCTCCCTGTTTCAAAAATCCATGCCATATACACGTCCCTCAATAGTGGACGTAACAGGGATTAAACCGATAGGAATAGTACTACTTAACAGTACACACCTTATAATAACGCAGACAGAGGCAACGCAGAGAGAGGAGTCTGAAGAAGAGGCTTTAGAGGAGGAAGGTGGCTTTGAGGAGGTGGAAGACCAAACACAGCAGGTGTCCCAGGGGACTTGTTGTCACCTTTCGGGGAACCTTGGTGGCTGGGTGGAGGAAGAGACCTTCAATGACATCAGTGAGGACAAGGAACAAGACATGGCTAGCTTGGTATCCAACCTTGTGCAAATGGGGAGTTTGCGGTTGTGCAAAGGGACTGTTTGCGGTTGTTTGCGGTGCATTAAAAGGGGAGATTGGTCTGTTACTGTGAAGCGGGTGTAAACCTTACACTACCTGATCGATACAACATCATACCTGATGTTTTAAAGCATGTTATTCCAAACAATTTAGGAATGTTAGGTGATTTATGCCCTTTATGGCTTAAAACCAGACAATGCATCAACTATGAAATTTTCCGTGGGAGTTTTGCCATGGATCCCCCTCCGGCATGCCACAGTCCAGGTGTTAGTCCCCTTAAAACAACTTTCCCATCACTATTGTGGCCAGAAAGAGTCCCTGTGGGTTTTGAAATTCGCCTGCCCATTGAAGTCTATGGCGGTTCGCCGATGTTCGTCCGTTCGCGAACATTTGATGGAATTCGCGTCCGCGGTTCGCGAACCGAAAATTTGATGTTCGCCACATCACTAGTCAGGGGACATACAATAAGTAAAACCAAACCTGCCCAATTGACCCCTCCTACAGCGACCTTCTGCCCTGGATAAGTAAAATTGTGGCTATCCATCTTGATTGAAGAATCCAGTCGTCTTCCATCTTGATATAAGCCATTGATCCTCCTTCTGGCCCCTTGTAATAGGCCTCCACCTAAAAAAGCTGTTGCTCTAAAAAAAAACAAAAAAACACCTAGGTAACGGAGCTCCTCCTTCAAGAAGCTCCCCACTGACTAATACCTTTTTTTCAGTGCTCCGCCTTTTATTCTAATTCCTGAAGACTCTGATTGGCTGAAATTCTGATTGATTTTGACCAATTAGAGTCTTTAAAAATTAGAAAAGCATTTAATCTGTGGGAGAAAAATGTTAGTGAGCCCTGTAACATGTATAACAAATAATTAGTACTGTAATATGTATAATGAATAATGGTACAAATTAAAAATAAATAATCATAAATAAATAAAAATATTTGCCAATAATTCATATATGTATAAGAACATTTATTAAATTAATAAATAAATACGTATGTACCAATTAATAAATAGATATTATACATATATTATATATATATATATATATATATATATATCACATATATACCGTAGTTGTGGCCGAAGAAAGCTGTTCGTAACGTTTGCATTGTTGGTCACACAGTTGTGACGTCGCAAATCAAGGTCTCAACCGTGAGTTTAGCGAAGCGAGGCTCGCCTGCGCCACCGTCGCACATGCAAGCCTCACAAAACAAGACGAAGAAGCCCCGCAGCACTTAGGCTGCAATGAGCCCCGAAGGTGCTCATTGCAGCCTGTGGTGCCGTCACACAAATGCGAGCCTCTATATAGTCCCGCTTGGTATTTTAAGATTTTAAAGGTACGGTTGGGGCCTATTGGTGTAATGTGGGTTTTTAAGATCCGGTTAAAGTCTATATAGTCCCGCTTGGTATTTTAATTTTTTTTAGGTACAGTTTGGTCCAATATAGACCTGCTTGGTGGTATGTGGGTTTTAAAGGACCAGTTGGGGCCTAAATAGCCCCGCTTGGTATTTTAAGGTTCTTTAGGTACGGTTTGGGCCTATATAGTCCTGATTGGTGTAATGTGGGTTTTTAAGGTCTGGTTTGGGCCTATATAGTCCTGTTTGGTATTTACATTTTTGTTAGGTACGGTTTGGGCCTATATAGTCCTGCTTGGTGCAAAGTGGTTTTTTAAGGTCCGGTTGGGGCCTATATAATCCCGCTTTACATAATAGAGTTCTTTTTTTTTTTTGCGGTTGTGGCCTATATAGTCCTGCATTGTATAATATGTTTTTTTTAGGTATGGTTGGGGCCTTGATAGTCTCTCTTGGTTTTATCAGTGTTTTTAAGTAAGATTGGGGTCTTGAACTCCCTGATTTGTTTGCTTTTTTATATCACCCCCAGGTAAAAACTCTCGTGGCTGTAGATTTTTGACTCGTTGGTCATCTACTACACTTGAAGACACCCTGAGAAGGAGAGTCAACTGTTGGTGAGTGTCATTGCATTCATGCAGAAAAGAAATGTTATTATTAGCCTTAATCCCACTTTTCTAGAATTTTTGAACAGTATTAAAAATCAGTGGGTGGAGTCTATTTCAATGTGCGGGGCAAGTATAAGGTCACTGAGAGTGGCATATAAAGGTCAATATGACACCAGGGGAGTAGTTTAAAAATGGGTGGGGTCTGTGTAAGGGGAGGAGCCACATCTTGCTCTGGCACCCCTCCAACTTGAAAGTTCCCCAGCCACCACTGAGTAAATCCCATTTCTCATTAACTGCTAATAATTCTAACTCTCCCATTTTTCCTGGCAAGCTTCTGGCATTAGCAAGCATACACCTCATGTTATGAGTCTGTAGTTCTGGAGTGCCTGCCACTATACTTGAGTTACTTAGCAGTACCCCCCTATTTACTATACTAAAGCTCCCCCCATCTCCTCTAACATGACTAGTTAATTAATTCCTTACCACCTCTATACTTACTACCCCATTACTTCTATCTAGTCCCTCCCCCCACCTATTACTATGTATAGATGCATATGTAAATGTATATGGTATATATATATATAAAGAAAAATAGGTGTGTGTATGTATGTATATATATATATATGTATATATATATATATATATATATTGTGATTGTGTGTCACCAGAGGGCAGTAGAGAGCCCTTCCAGACTTCTTCACAGGAGTGAGATGGTTAAGGAGATCCTTAAAAAGCTTGGCTGTGGCTGCAATCAAGACCTACGGCTGTCTCCAGGTTGAGAGCTGTTTGACAGTGCTGGAGTGTTTAAGTGTGCAGGGCAGCAGCCAGAGGCCGCACTGAAAACTAATGGACCAAAGCCAGAAGCTTTGAAGAGAAAGCATGCGGATAAGAGGAACAGAAACAGAAAGTCCCTGAAGGTGATGACCAAAGGAGGGATCTGCTTTGGAAAGAGAGGATACAGAGCCTGAGAGAGAGGTGAGAGGGAAAGACACCTCTGCTACCTATGTTTGGACTGTATGTTTGCACTCCTATGTAAGACAGTAAGGGAAACTACAGTTTAGTTATGCAGGGCTTCAATGAGAAGCTAGAGTTTTGTTTCTGCCTTCAGTTTTATGTTGTATGCTGTCAAAACAACCAGTAAAGTGTGGTTAAATATTTAAAGAGCTCCTGCGTCCTCCATTTTATTGAAAACCAGGCACGGATCCTGAGAGTGACAGTGAACCTGTAACAATATATATTTATATATATATATATATATATATATATATATATATATATATATATACATATATATATATATGTAGATGTAAATGGATACGCATCACATATTATAATTGTCCAACTACGAATCGTCGTCACGCATTGCGTGCTCACAAAGCAAGCTCGCAAGAGGGCTTGCAAGAACTGTGTCCCTCACAAAGCATTTGCGGAAGGTGGAGGCTCTATGGCGCCTCACAAGCGGTTACAAACAAACACAAAAGCGTCAAAATACGAACCGCGGCTCTTACAACGCAACATTTATGGACATAGCCAAAATAAATACGAGATGCGGGGCTTACAAAAGAAACATTACGATCTCGCAAAATTACGACCTTAACGGCCGAACCGCGTGCCCCAGAAAACATTAAAAACACAATAAATACACACAAAAAAATACATAAAAAGCTTACCCACAGCGAGTGGGGGCATCCAGGATCTCTGCAAGTGAAGTTACACCTCAAGTTCAAATTCCTGAGTTTAGACACACGAAAATCCCCTTAGCAAGAGAATAAATGGCCACCGAAAAAAATGAAAATGAGGCTACACGACCCTAAAGCCGCAAAACAACAACAAGCACAGACGGATTTTCAAAAAAGCTGTACGAGGTACAAGATAGACTTTTAGCAAGGACGCTAAATCATCCACACCCGCCTATCACATACACATTCACCGCCATTTCACAACACTAACTTACACAATGTGGAAGTACACAGCTACACGGCTTTCTCTCGCACACGGACCCTATTTAAACTACACACTGCACACATTGCTGACACACCTCAGCTCCACAACACTCCAAACCTACATTGTATGCTGCAGGAACATCGAAAAAGATTGTCAGCTCTTCAGCACAATGCTTCCTGCATATATTACTTAGAAATAGGTAAAGTATATTAATTTATTCATTATTTCATTGGCATACAAATATATATATACTAGCAAATTGCCCGTCAAAAAATTACGGCAATAAAATTGTAAGTGAGCTAATGCTGTTTGGTGTATAATAATGAAATAAATAATACATTAATAAATGAATATACTTTACCTATTTTGAAGTAATATATGCAGGAAGCATTCTGTTGAAGAGCTGACTATCTGTTTTGATGTTGCTGCAGCATTAGTGGTGTGGAGCTGCTGTGTAAGCGTGATGAATGTGTGCGTGTAATAGTGTGTGTGCACGAGACCAAACCATTAGCGTAGTTGTGTACTTCCGCATTGTTCTAAAATGGCGGGTGATGTGTGGTATGCGTCTTAGCGGAATATCCGTAGGTCTTTTGTGGTGTTTTGCGAGTTTCTTGTGGTGTTTTGCGTGTTTAGAGTGCTGTAGCCTCGTTTTCGTTTTGTTCGGCTGCCATTTTTTCTCTCGCTTAGAGATTTTTTTTGTGTCTAAACTCTTTTATTTTGAGTTAAATGAAGGTATAACTTGCTTTTTTTGAGGTGCTGGATGCTCCCTCTTGCTGTAGGTAAGCTTTTTAAGTATGTGTTGTGTGTATTTATTGTGTTTTTAATTTTTTCCTATTTTTGCAAGGTCGTAATGTGTGGTAACGTGTCTCGTATGTTTTTTGCGTTTTCGACGTGAAGTTTGCGAGTGTCGCAGTTGCTGGCAAGGAGCGCTTGCGGCGCTCCTTGCCAGCAACTGCGGCCCTCGTTTCACTATGTGAGCCCACAAGCGTTAGCAACAACTCGGATGCTCACAACTATATATGTGATATATATATATATATATATATATATATATATATATATATATATATATATATATATATGGCGGAAGTTGTGTGTGTGAGAGAGAGCGTTTGCACTTCTTCTGGAGAGCAGTGTTTGCACATCTACTGATGCAAGTATTCTCCTCCCGGGCCTGTGATGGGGAACAGGTGTGGTGCAATTTCAGTCAAATCCATTTATCTTACAAAGTCTTTCCTTCCCCACACCTCACCATTGATAGATACAAATCCCTTGGTCTTACTCTCAGAAAGTCATAGAACAAAGACAAAAATTATTCCTCTAATCATAAACAGAATCCTCAAAAATTATGATTTTCTCTAAAAATGTTTTTATACCCATGGCTTACATACTTACAAAAGTTATTTGTTTGTTACATACTTCACAAACAAGTGCCAATATTCTTTATCTAACATGGTTCTTTAAGAATCACATGTTACAGAAGTACATGAGTAACCATTGACTGAATATGTGAAGTTCTAATTCAAGCTTGTACTCACAGCAGAGACCTGTGTGATAATGCCAACAGTAGTGCTCAAAATAGCATCAGTTTTATGATTTGGCTAAAATAGTAGTTCCTGTTTTAAAATAAAAACATGTCCCTTATTTCATTTCTTACTTAATGAAAATGTTATAGGTAATAACAGCCATAAAACATGAAGCACTATACACAGAGGGCAGCCACAGACCCTCTAAATGCTCCCATTGTATAGTGCTGATAAGTGAGACCTAAGGCTTCATGTTGTGACCAATGTTCCCTCTATCTTTTGCAGTCTGTGTGCGCTAACAAATTCAGATGTGCAACATTTTGCAAGGAGAGTAAACTTTTGTGCCCCTTGTAGAGTCAGGTGATGATGTTATTGTGTCTTAAGCCTACTATCATACGTTGCTTGAAATATTGCATTTGTTTACAATATATACATATTTTAATAAGGATTTGTTAAAAATTACAAAAAACACTGTATAGGATAATTGAAACTGGTGCAATTTCTAGCATCACATATTTTAAACTGTAGTATAACAATTATATTCAAGCATCCCACACGAACAAGGTATAGCAGCGACTGAATACTTTCTGTGCACTAAAGGTAAGAGATATGAGAAATGTAATGAGTTTATTGTCACTTTTCTTAAATCTATTCTTATTAAGAATTTTTTCTTATTAACAAACGCTGGTATCATAAAATTAGGGGCACTGCTATGGGTACAACATGTGCCCCTAGTAACGTGATCATATATTTGGGTCAATGGGAGCGATCATGCATTTTTTCCGATCTGATGTCTGAATATTAAGATAAAATACTTTTATGGCAATGTGACATTGACGACATATTGATATTCTGGTGTGGCTCAAGACAAAAATGTGAGCTATTTATGAATAAAATTAACAATAACTCTTTTGGCCTGAAATTTACAGCAAATATAGTCAAATACTTTCTGGGACTCTTACATTAATCTACCCATAGGAAACCAACTGCCTCAAATGCACTGCTACAATGGTCCAGTAAACACCCTGTTCCATTAAAAGCAGTTATACCAATGGGACAATATTTGTGACTGAAGAGAAACTGTGATAGCCCAGCTAATTTCAAAATACAAGCAGACAACCTGAGGAAAAGGTTCAAGGTGAGAGGGTATCTAAATCAAATTCTTAAAAGAGCATGTAAAAGATCATTGGAAACAGATCGATTAGATCTTTTTTATGGTAAGAATGAAAAATCGAATAATGCTAATATCAGATGTATTATGAATTTCAGTAATGACTAGAAAGAGGTAAAATCTGTGCTAAATAAATATTGTTATATCCTTAAAGAGGACCCAACAATAAAGGACTACTTACCAGAGGAGGCATTGATTGTCTATCGAAGAAATAAAAACATTAAGGATCTACTAGTAAAGAGCTTTTATCAAGCCACGGAGAAAACCAATACTTGATTAAAACCAACTTTGCGTTTAATTAAATGCCATCACTGCAGCGCTTGCAAATACATAAAACCCAACAAAGTGTTTAAAAATCCCATCACTAGCAGATCTTATCCAATCAAAAGTTTCCTGGACTGTAGGTTCCACACATGTAGTTTATGTTATGGTATGTTCATGTCCCAAGCTTTATATAGGGAAAACCATACGACAATTATGTAGACGTAATTTGGAACATGTGTATTTGATCAATAAAAATCGGGATACCCCTGTCTCAAGACACATTAAATTGTTTTATGCAAATAATCCTCCTATACAGTTCGATGTAGTGGATAGGGTACTTGGAGGTCCTAGAGGGGGAAATTTGGATAACATCCTATTGCAAAAAGAAAGCCAGTGTATTTTCTGGTTCGATTCACAGAATCCTAATGGATTAAATGAATGATTTCCCTATAATGCATTTTTGTAAAAGGGCTTACTTTCATGACATTATATTGTTAGGATTTGTTTTTATGGGGCTATGCTCTCATTTAATCCACACTACACTGTATGTAATATATATATATACCCCCTTTTTTTCATTTTTATCATTGTTTTCATTTGTAATAATCTATTCATACTTAAATGTAATGTCTGTATCATAAAGTGTTACCACTTTAGCTTCCATTGTAATATATGCACTGTAGCACTTTATTAAATATTTATTAAACTATAGGATAGTTGAAAATTCTTACATGACTTTACTCACTTATGATTCTAATTCATTCTACTTAGCACTTTACTTTTATTTTTATTCTTCATAAGTTACATATTAATATTAATACATTATATTCTCTTATATCACAGGCACACCACACACTTTCATATAAATGTTATAGATATATTGCACATATATTAGTTAGTTATTTATGTTAGCAACATTAAGAATACTCTAATTAGTCTCTCATTTTCTAACTGGCAGTGGAGCTAGCCTCTCCATTCCCCTTATTCATTTTGTTGCCCTTCTCTGTACTTTTTCCAGTTTTTAAATGTACTTTTTATGTAGTGGTGCCCCAAATTGTACTCCATATTCCAAATGAGGGCGTACTAGGGATTTGTATAGTGGGAGAATTATATTTGCTTCCCTTGCTTCTATACCCTTCTTAATACATGCTAATATTTTACTTGCCTTCGCAGACACTGCTTTGCATTGAGCACTGTTACCTAGGTGGTTGTCAACAAGAACTCCCAAATCCCTTTCAATATCTGATACCCCTAGATTTGCTCCATTAAGATTACATAAATGGAATGGCTATTTTTCCTTCCCAGATGCTTAACTTTACATTTATTTGTATTAAATCATCTCATCTGCCATTTAGTCGCCCATTTCTCCAATTTATGCAACTCCCTTTGGAGGGAAAGTACACCATTATCTTATTTAATTACCTTGCACAACTTTGTGTCATCAGGAAAAATGGAGACACTACTTTTTAATCCTTCTTCTAAGTCATTAATAGATATGTTAAAAAGGAGAGGACCTAATGCTGAACCCTGAGTAATCCCACTTACCACATTAGTCCAATCCAAGTATGTTCCATTTAACACACTTTGCTTCCTGCCTGATAGCCAGCTCTCAATCCATGAGCAGATAGTTACTGCAATTGCTGTATCCCTTTGTTTGCTCAATAGTCTCCCATGTGGAACTGTATCAAAAGCCTTTGCAAAATCCAAAAAGACTACATCCACAGAGTTGCCTTAATCCAAGTTCCCACTAAGCTCTTTATAGAAACGAATTAGGTTTGCTTAACATGACCTATCCTTCACAAATCCATGTTGACTCCTACTTAAAATCTTGTTTAAAGAGACATGTTCGTGTATACCATCCTTTATTAACCCTTCTAAAAGCTTTCCCTCTACAGAAGGGAGGCTTACAGGTCTATAATTTCCTGTATTTGTTCTTTCTGCCTTCTGAAATATAGGTATCACCACTGCCTTTTTCCAGTCATCTGGTAGTGACCCAGTGTTGAGTGAATCCTGATAGATTAGATATAATGCTTTTGCTATTACAGAGCCCAGTTCCCTCAGTACCCTTGGATGTATTCCATCATTTTTTCCAACCTCATTTTGATTTCTTCCTGCGTAAACCAAATATTGGTATCAATTGACATCTATTTCTCCCTGGGTGGAACAAGTTAGTTGGAAAACTAAGATTAAATATACCTCTATAAGGATTAAGAAATTTCTGTGCGCGCTCCATGTTTTCTTGTGTGCCTTCGTCTCATGACGTGTGTGCTCGTGCAAGCTCGCACAGCTTAGAGGGAACAGTGGTTGTGACATGTTACCTATCTATAACAGACCCACAAATGCATTTAAATTTAAAAAAATAAATAAATAAATACACACACACACACATATATATATATATATATATATATATATATATATCAAATAGAGCAAGTATGAATTGATGCAGATAATTTTTTTTTAAGTTATATTGTTATTTGGATAAGTAATGTTAGTTCATTTAGTTTTTTTGTATGTTGTCAGAAGTGAGACCAATCAAAATTATGTTCTAGGTATACAGTATATTTCAAAGTTAACTTGACGCAACAAAAGACCCAGTACATATATAAATTAATGTAATAAAACTGTTAAAAAACTGAGCTTGAAAGGGTCTTCTAAGTATTTTTGGGTATTAATTATAAGAATGTTGAAAACATCATATTTGACTAGCGACTTGCCCGTCAAAAATAACGGCAATAAAATTTGAACCCTGGCAATGCTTTACGTGCCTCGCAATGAGCGCATTCGGCATTCATTGCGAGCCCCGCAATGACCAGTTTTGAAGCTCATTGCAGGCGTCGTCAAAGCAGCAACTTTCGAGCCTCCCAATGAGCGCCTTTGGTGCTCATTGCGTGCCTCTCCCCCCTCTCTCCCTCGCGCTGTCTCTTTCCCCCCACTCCCTCCCCTGTGTCTCTTTTCACCCTCTGAAACCATTTGCAGGCTGGGGAAATTTATCAAGTTCCCGAAGCCTGAAAGGTGTTTCAGATTTACGGGCTTGAAAAAAAATTACGCCTGCCATTTTTTTTTTGCATAGCCATTTTGAGACTACCAAAAACAGCCAATTGAATATCTCTCGCCCTGCGGTGTGTGTGTGAGGTTGTAAGGTAATTTTTTAATCAATTGTGATCTTTTGGCTGTCTTCGGACTGCTTCCGAGTTATGGGTCTTCTGCGCTCATTGCAGCCCCCGTCAAACCTGTAATTTTTAGGTGTCGCGATGAGTGCAAACACTCACAATTACGACAACTATATATGTGATTGATAACATGCAAAGTTATATAAAGTGCCTTGCAAAAGTATTCACCCCCCTTGACTTTTTACCTATTTTGTTACATTACAGCCTTAAGTTCAATGTTTTGTAAATCTGAATTGTATGTGATGGATCAGAACACAATAGTCTAAGTTGGTGAAGTGAAATTTCAAAAATATATACATAAAACTATTTTTTAGAAATAGAAAACAGAAAATTGGCATGTGCGTATGTATTCACCCCCTTTGTTATGAAGCCTATAAAAAGCTGTGGTGCAAACAATTACCTTCAGAAGTCACATAATTGGAGAAATGATGTCCACCTGTGTGCAATCTAAGTGTCACATGATCTGTCATTACATATACAACCCTTTTTTGAAAGGCCCCAGAGGCTGCAACACCTAAGCAAGAGGCATCACTCTTTGATGATCCCCAGGAGCACCATCAAATCTATCATAACCAAATGGAAAGAACACGGCACAACATCAAACCTGCCAAGATACGGCTACCCACCAAACCTCACGGACCGTGCAAAGCGAGGGTCCCAGTTGCTGGCAAGGAGCGCCGGAAGCGTTTCTTGCCAGCAACTGCGACCCTCGCAAAATTTACGTCGTAATGCAAACAAAATATGAGACACGTTACGACCCATTACGACCTCGCAAAAAACGGCCGCAACACGCGCATGTTAAAACATCAAAAATCCAACAAATACACACAACAAATACATAAAAAGCTTACTTACAGGAAGGGGGAGCATCCAGGACCTCGAAAACGAAAGTTACACCTCAATTTAAGTCAAATTAAAAGAGTTTAGACACTAAAAAATTCTCTAAGCGAGAGAAAAAATGGCAGCCGAAAAAAACTAAAAGAGGCTACAGCAGTCTAAAGACGCAAAACACCACCAAACACCTACGTATTTGCCGAAAAACACCTACAAGATTAGAAAACAAGGACGCAACCACACAACCCCAAAAACATAGCAAACACGACAAATACAAACAAGAAACACATAAAAACATTACTTACAGCAAGGGGGGGGGGGGCACCGAGGACCTCTGCAAGTGAAGTTACACCTCCATTTAACCACAAATTTCGGAGTTTAGAGACCCGAAAATCACCTAAGGGAGAGAAAAAATGGTCGCCGAACAAAACGAAAACGAGGCTAAAGGTCCATTAACACGCAAAACACTACCATAAAATCGCAAAACACCACCAAACAGCTACGGATATTCCAAAAAAGCCCACCAAACAGCTAAGGATATTCCAAAAAACTCACCCGACATAGAAAACGAATATTACGAAAAACTTGCACGACATAGAAAATGAACAACGCTACATCAGCCACATTACATCAGCCAAACACCCTTAGCTCACTTACAATTTCATTGCCGTCATTTTTTGACAGGCAATTCGCTAGTATAATAATATTTATATCATGCATACAGTTTATTCTAGTTTTGCTGAGATTTGATGTACTACACTTGACTAAATCATCAGAAATAATTTTCTACAAGATGTATCTATCTATCTACATACATATGTAAGTATTTAAACTTGTTTATATACTGGCAGCTTCTTATATGGGATCCAGATACAATTCATGGTGGTGCAGCAATATCCTTTTCCTTCCTGCGCATCTTCTCCGTGGTAAGGAATCCTGGATGACCTCACCTATGTGTTTTGTCATTCTGAATTCCCTGCCCAGGTAAGAAGAAACACCTACAGGGGAAACATACCATTGAACCACCAATAAATCACCAGCCCCCTCACAGTACAGCTCTAGCAGGGTAGAAGTTTTACATATTTGGAAAGGAGGCATCGTATGACAGTGCTACACTGAAAAGACACTTCAATATGACCTGCCTAATGTTTAGCTATCATTAATATTATTATCCTTTATTTGTAACACTCCAACATAGGGCCCTATTCTATTAGAAGCCCGTAAGTGACTCTAACCCGTAATTTTGGCTTTGGTTGTTTTTTTCTTTAAATGTCTAGATGTATTCTATTAACTCAAGCCTGCAACATATGTCTTACAGCCATGCCTTTTTAAATAGGATTTCAGGGAGCATGATCATTTGATCTGGAAATATTTAAGCAAGCCCTTAATTTACTTCTTAGGCACAACCAATAGTAAATGAATCCGTCATCATGACTTCACTATAACTTGGAAGTTAGACGTAACCTGCGGTCTTAAGCTACGAATTAATGAGAGCCAATAAGTAATATCTGCTGATGGAGCTTGCAATCAAGCACTCTAGCAATCTATAAAATGCATGAGAGCATCTGTTCTAGTCCACCTCGGTTTCATTATATGTGTTAACCTCTTGAGTTCCGGGATCAATATTACACAAAAATAACAGTTAAAAATAATATTTTGGGACGGCATGGAAAGACATTAGAATTATTTGCATAAACAGTCTTAAACCCACAAATATGCAATTAATAATTGCATATTTGTGGGATTAAGACTGTTTATGGAAAAAATTCTAATGTCTTTCCACGCCTTCCCATGCTTTTAAGTACATTAGTGTGTGTTTAATTGCTGCTATAGTTATAACAAGTTTTTGACAAGGCCTTTGCAAGTCCTATTTAGTACTCATAATATTATTTACAGAAACTTGATACTATTTCTAGCTGCGGGCCAGACTAAATTTAAGAGCTAGATCTAATAGAGAATTTATTTTGTTAAACTTTAACTATTAGCACTTGTAACGTTCGAGCTGGTCTAAAACCAATGGAGTTGTAAGCACGACTTTGCGTCTTTGGCTGATCCGTAGTGATTGTGGGCGGGTAACTCGTAATTGGAATGCATGTAGCTACTAGATTACATGGCAATTTTAAGAGTTGTTTTAATTGTGTATAAATTTACAATTTGTCGAATAGTATAGGGCCCATATTTGGTAGCCCTAAACAGTAGTGGTTAAAGCTGAAGTCGTCAGATCCACTAATTAGAAGGGCTGTCCACATACTTTTGGCCATGTAGTGTATACTATATTGGTAAACATAAATGTATTAATAATAATTGTAGTTTATCATTATGTAACACAGAAACAAGCTGGTGACAACCTTTTTACTGTTAGAAAAATATAATTATTCAGTTGCTCCAAACAAAAATCTAAAAAGAAAACGATATATCAGCAGGTACTTTTAATATTTGTAAAGTATTAGAGCATTACATAAGGAATAGTAGAATATTGAATGAAGCAAAAGAGTGTAACACAAGGTGCATACAAATAATATTCTAGACATTGATTGATCATAACATATAATTAGTAAAATGTGCTAAATAGAAGACACCCACAACAAATAGTATTTTCTTAGTAAATACATATTGATGTAGCCAAATGGTTTACTGTTTCTCCTGTTCGGGGTAGTATTGCCTGTTATTTTTGGGGCTGGATCACTCAATTGAGTGAAACCAGACTGATATTTTAATGGAGATTTATACATGTGAAGGGCACAAATGTTCTTGGTTACAGGCCTTTAGAACAAAGCTATTTAAGTTTTTGTTCATTCTCAGATTGATTTTTTGCTTTGTTTATGCAAATGACCCTTGGGATTTTTTTTAATCCCAAGGGTGATAGGGGGCTCCAGATGTGAACTCCTTGCTCAGTGAGCCTTAGGGAGTTAACTACACCTCACTGATAAGGCATTAGAGAGGCCAGAATGTATGTCTGGGGTTGGCTGCTTCTCATGTTCAGGATAGAATTGCCTGGTATTTTGGGGATGCATAACGTTATTGAGTGAGACCAGACAGATATACTACAGGATATTTCTCCATGTAAAGGGCACAAGTGAGCTAAAAGAGGCTATTCTCTGATTACACTACTAGGCCTATAGAACAAACCTAATTCAAGTGTTGCAGGATTGATAGGTTAGGTTTTAAAAATAATCGTCTGCTTTTGGAAGATCTTCCTACTCTTCAGAACCATCCTGCACAAGTACTCTTTGCCAATTTTGAAGAGGCACCATCCTTCATTCTGTTTGAACATGTTGAAACCATTTTGAATAGGGGATAAGGGACATGTATTTAAATATGATCCCCATCGAGTTATACACTTTTCTACCATGCCTACTTTATCTAAGGCTGACTCTAACCAATTCTGTATCTGTATTGAAACTGTATTTAAACACAGACCCCACTGCTCATTAAGGTAAGATTACGTTTTTTGGTAGCTGCTACTATGAATGAGTCTTAGTAATTGAGGGCCATATTGAATTCAAAGCCCGCAACTGAATCACCTCCCCCCACCTCCCCCCCCCCCCCCCCGCCACACCACCACCACCAGCAGGGAGACGGCGGACAGCCGAGGAGGATGTGGACCCTGTGGCTAGGCAGAGGAGGACATAGGGGCTGCAGACATGTTTGTGCCTTTTCAACAGAATTCCTCAGTAATAATCAATTGGTCACAATGTTAACCTAATCTAGACTGGCTACAGAGTCTTGGATCTTGGCCTATGTGATGGTGGTATTTTGTATGCAGATGGCTACCTCCCATCACATGGTCCTCTTTTTAATGGACACATAGGCTTCTGTTTAACATGTCACCAGTTGATGATCACTGAGAGAGGATGTTGAGAAGAGATGCTGCAGTCCCTATGATTTTCAGGCCTTATTTAGTTTGTTTAGTTTTTTTTTTCTTGTTTTAGGTTCAATTCAGGTCCATGAAGGCATCTTCTGCATCAGCAAGCATTGTGGAGGAAATGTATGAGGTGTAAGGTTTTGCCAGTGCCTCTCAGGTAGACATTCCTTCAATGACAGCCCCCCTGAACATGTAGCTTCCTCAATCTTAAAGCAATCATATAGCCAGATATCTTAGACATGATTGTTGTTAGCTTTAATGTAAACTAATACTGCTATGGCAGTGGACTTGCAAAGTCTCACAATGGAATGTCAGCCATCATTAAAATATGCACTAGTAAAGCATGTCATCTTGACCTCAATATCGGTCTGAAAACAGATCCTCTGTTTCATTGACCAGATCTAGACAAGTTGTAAGTGCTATGCACAATAATGGTTTAATGGTGATTTGAGTGATTTGTGATGATACTTTTTTCATCAGATTCCGATTGCAGTGGTGTAGTGACCACATGTGACCCTGGTATGTGTTATGCATCATGTTTATTCTGAACTATGACATTACCCTCTGTAGGTATCCCCGTTTTCCTCCAAGCCACTTGCGCTCTCAGGATCCTCCCACACCACACCCATGATATTAATGCACGATTTCTGATTGTGCTCTGTGTATGAAATAAAGCTTTGTTATAGTGTTCTAACGTGCCAGTGTGTTTTCAATGGTTGGGGTTATGGGACATCCACATGCTTCACATTTGTGTCACATTCCTATATATGTAAATTAATAAGCCCTAGTTAACATGCATTAGATCAATACATATAATAATAATAATAATAATAATAATAATAATAATAATAAAAATAATAATAGTAATAATAGCATTAGATATCATATAATACTAAATATCAAATATAATAATAATAATAATAATAATAATAATAATAATAATAAAAGGTTAATTCACAAGCCAAGTCCAATTAGTGATACTGTGAAGTATGAACATTCCCCTGAGGGCCTAAAATGAATATGACAGGTGTTACTGGAGTGGGTTGCCAGTTCCTTCTCTAGTGGACTTTGTCTATTTGTCTGACCACTCTGCTATGACGTGCCCACCTACTGTGGCCAGGCATGGTATAGCTCACAGCTTCATAGCAGCACACAAGCCCCTTCACAAGCACCACTTGGCAATGCTGAAGGGGACCAGGGGAACATACACCACACTAATCTACTCTAGCCAATACGTGGGGGCCACAAAAATAGATGGAGGCTTTGCAGAGGGACATGGATCAACAGCCAACTCACCTCTGTCAGGGGTAATCTCCTCTACGCCCATCCTGGTAAGTCTCATGCTATTGCCGGTGGCCATGTGCCAGGATGTATAGCCATACCCATTTTGTGACCTCCCCTTATGTTCTGATATTCATCAATTTACATTAGTGTGGATTGCTAAGTGGTGGTGGTGAAGGGGCTTCAGTAGCTGAATGAAGCTGTGAGCTATAACATGTAGGGCCAGTGTAGGTGAGGACATCATAGCAGAGCGGTCAGACCAGTCCCAGTTCACTAGAGAAGGAACTGGCAACCCACTCCAGTATCTTTGGCATGCAAACCTTGTAGAATAGCACAGGCAGAGACCTGGCTAAATGTGCTACAGCCCATAGGGTCACAGAGAGTCAGACACCATTGAAGGACTGAAAAACAAATAATAAAATGTTCACCGGGTACTTGATATATGCCATGTGGCGGTGAAATATGGCCACTATTTGTGATCCCAAATGTAGATGTGATGAGGGAGATGTATATCAGATGATGTTTGTATGTTTAGCAGCCATTTGCATGTATTTGTATTGCAATTTAATGAGGTAGTGTGTCTTTAATAGCTTTCAGCATGTTGCAGCATGACTTTTCATATTGGCATATGCATGACCATTACAACCTATGTGGAAAATAAAATATTTTGTTTTACAATATTTGATATGTGGTAGTTGTTGTGCATGTAATTGTAATGCCTTCCATTGTTTCCCAATGTTTTAAAGTGTATTGGTGTCTTTTTATAGTCATTTGCAGTTTTCCAAACCCTTTGCGGGTCCTATCGGGAACCAGTAAGCTTTGGGCCACCATTTGCCGTTTGTGAGCTTGATTGCAGCTGCTGTGTTGAGCGATTTTTGCAATTGAATAGCGATTAGTGATTTTCGCAATCGGAAGTCTTGTGGATTTGAGAGATCAAAGGCTTCTGGAGGCTGTAAGCTACGAGTTTAACCAGTGCCATTTTTTCAAGGCCGTAACTCGGAAGCCATTCCGAGCCTGCAAAAAGACGCCAAAATAGCTTGCGGCCTCACTTACGAGCTCCCGGCTCTCCAGAAACCTCAATTGAATGAGGCTCATAGTATCCTTCTTTTTTTCTAGGAGATGTATTCTATAATTCTGTGAGTGAAAATATAGTTTATTCTTGAGGGAGTATGTAGTGGAAAATCCTTTGAGGACCTGTGTTATTCCAAACATATCAAGTGTTGCCCCTTAAGATGCTAGACCAGCCACACTAGTAAATGCAAGGAGCAAGGCTTCTGGAAATCCCTGGGGGCAAAAACAGTTGCACTTCAAAACAGAGTATATAATACCAATCAATGTAAAAATTACGAATTGTAATTGTGTCAAAGAATGTAGTCAGCACTGTAATGTAAGACTTGCGTTTGATTGCTCATGTAAATCTAAAGAGAAAATAAACATACAGTATACTGTGCCTCAAAATTCTAATCAAAGTCTTAACACATATGGAAGTGTATTCAAGCTTTAAGGTTTATGTAAAATGTAAGACTATGTATATAATTGTTGTTCCATGTCCTAAACAACAAATATTGCTTACATGTCAAGAAACGTACATAAGGATATGAGTCAACCTCACAGTTGACCCTTTGTGCCAACACTAGAGGACAGAAGAATTGCTTTAACTGTAAATCATTTCCAAATCCTATAATGCTCCACTCGATTTATTGTGCCCATTATTGAGAATAAATTGAATAAATATAAGTAATTAATAAAATAAATGTTTGGAATCCTTGCATAAATATACTAAATAATTGAATATGTAAAGCCATATATCTTTTGATTGTAAGATAATTTATTTACAGCTACTCTAATACCTTTAGGCATTTTATTTTTAAATTGCTTAAAAAGTTACTTTTTGCACTTTGTCTTAAAGATTTTAAATTATTTGTTAAATGGGTATGTTATTTTCTCTCTCAGATGTGTATATCTAGTTATTCTCCTATTTTCCTGGGCTTATACAAATTCACACCTGTATCTTCTTGATGTCCAAAATTAGCATTGCTTACACTACTACCAAAATGAGAGAAAGATTCAAAGATTTCATAATGTGGATTTAATATTTTTTATTTTAGTTTCCAATTATGTTTGTTTACCAGATTCCCTTCAGTTATAGGAATGATTAGCTGCATATATACATATGACTACTACTTATGACATTTTTCAATATAAAATGTAGTGTGATATATTTTATTCCAAGGACAAATATTTTATTAAATCCATATGACTGGGGGCAGGAGTGTTTTAAGACAAGAGTGGTGTGTGTGGGGAGAATGGAAAAGTATGTAATAATATTGAACTGTAAGTGTCTCTATAATAAACTAATAGGCCAGTAAAATGCATTTTAAAATGAGCAAATACATAATTTGATTCCATAAAAATAACATATGGACTATTCTAATCTTAATTTCTAATCGTAACTATGAAACTGTGTTCCATATATGTAATGGAGTTTATTTAATAAGAAGCAATACAAGTGATAAACATATCATTTTATTATCTGTCAGTAATATACTTTAACGATGTTGAATAAATACCTTTGACTTAAACCACAGGAAATGGGGATACATAAATTCACCTCACTTGATAAATAAACCCTAATGAGCTAAAATGTATGATTTATTGCATTACTTTAAAGACAGGTAATGTCTTTCCTCAAAATAGCAAGAAACTACAGGGAGTGCAGAATTATTAGGCAAATGAGTATTTTGACCACATCATCCTCTTTATGCATGTTGTCTTACTCCAAGCTGTATAGGCTCGAAAGCCTACTACCAATTAAGCATTAGGTGATGTGCATCTCTGTAATGAGAAGGGGTGTGGTCTAATGACATCAACACCCTTTATCAGGTGTGCATAATTATTAGGCAACTTCCTTTCCTTTGGCAAAATGGGTCAAAAGAAGGACTTGACAGGCTCAGAAAAGTCAAAAATAGTGAGATATCTTGCAGAGGGATGCAGCACTCTTAAAATTGCAAAGCTTCTGAAGCGTGATCATCGAACAATCAAGCGTTTCATTCAAAATAGTCAACAGGGTCGCAAGAAGCGTGTGGAAAAACCAAGGCGCAAAATAACTGCCCATGAACTGAGAAAAGTCAAGCGTGCAGCTGCCACGATGCCACTTGCCACCAGTTTGGCCATATTTCAGAGCTGCAACATCACTGGAGTGCCCAAAAGCACAAGGTGTGCAATACTCAGAGACATGGCCAAGGTAAGAAAGGCTGAAAGACGACCACAACTGAACAAGACACACAAGCTGAAACGTCAAGACTGGGCCAAGAAATATCTCAAGACTGATTTTTCTAAGGTTTTATGGACTGATGAAATGAGAGTGAGTCTTGATGGGCCAGATGGATGGGCCCGCGGCTGGATTGGTAAAGGGCAGAGAACTCCAGTCCGACTCAGACGCCAGCAAGGTGGAGGTGGAGTACTGGTTTGGGCTGGTATCATCAAAGATGAGCTTGTGGGGCCTTTTCGGGTTGAGGATGGAGTCAAGCTCAACTCCCAGTCCTACTGCCAGTTCCTGGAAGACACCTTGTTCAAGCAGTGGTACAGGAAGAAGTCTGCATCCTTCAAGAAAAACATGATTTTCATGCAGGACAATGCTCCATCACACGCGTCCAAGTACTCCACAGCGTGGCTGGCAAGAAAGGGTATAAAAGAAGAAAATCTAATGACATGGCCTCCTTGTTCACCTGATCTGAACCCCATTGAGAACCTGTGGTCCATCATCAAATGTGAGATTTACAAGGAGGGAAAACAGTACACCTCTCTGAACAGTGTCTGGGGGGCTGTGGTTGCTGCTGCACGCAATGTTGATGGTGAACAGATCAAAACACTGACAGAATCCATGGATGGCAGGCTTTTGAGTGTCCTTGCAAAGAAAGGTGGCTATATTGGTCACTGATTTGTTTTTGTTTTGTTTTTGAATGTCAGAAATGTATAATTGTGAATGTTGAGATGTTATATTGGTTTCACTGGTAAAAATAAATAATTGAAATGGGTATATATTTGTTTTTTGTTAAGTTGCCTAATAATTATGCACAGTAATAGTCACCTGCACACACAGATATCCCCCTAAAATAGCTAAAACAAACTAAAAACTACTTCCAAAAATAATTAGCTTTGATATTAATGAGTTTTTGGGGTTCATTGAGAACATGGTTTTTGTTCAATAATAAAATTAATCCTCAAAAATACAACTTGCCTAATAATTCTGCACTCCCTGTAGACTACTGGAATTCCTTCCCAAAGTATTATAATTCTACTCATAAGATTTTGAATGCTAAAGATAAACATCAAAGAGTCCCTAGAAGGAAGGGTTATTAGATGTCTAGATATCACTTTCATCTTCATTAACATACAGATAAAAAGTACTCTGACATCTTTGAATGTGTCTTCATTTTCCTAATGGACGGAGAATAGAAAGATGAAATATTAAGTCTGCAATGTGTATGTTCTAGGGAACAAGAAAATGTTTTTCGTATTGTGCAGCATTGAATATTTTCTAAGGCCCCTATTTATAGTATATAGTTAATTTTGCAATAACATTTTTAGAAAGTAAAAGAAATATTCTTGGTTGCACTGAATAGAAATTGTATATGCATTCAAGGTAACCAATCAGCTTATGAATAAAATAAAAGTAAGCTTGTTGTAAAGTAGCACTGAATATAATACTTAAAAACTAAATGCTTTTTTATATAATTATTTTCTAGAGCAAGCTATCAATATGAGACATGGTCCTTTAAAGAGACACTCTTTTCACCTTCCAAAGCACTATGAGCCTCATTCAATTAGGAGGCGCAAGTTATGGAGGTATAGGACGTAAGTCTGTGGGCCTCCTGCAGGCCGGCAGCGTCCGCAACTTATGGTGCTATTCAATTGGCTGGGCCAACAAGTCCCGGCCTGATACCGCACAATGCAAACCATGCTATCGAAAGTAGCATTTGCACACTTGAACATAATCGATTATGCAAGCCATAACTCCTGGTTAGATAGCCAATAGAATTTGGGTCCGATCGGGATTTGTGGTTCATTACAACTTATGACCCGCATTCCAGATATAATGCAATATTGATTAAGCCGTAAATATGATATTCTATTACATGCGAGTTCCATTATATGTATTAACACATTAATTGCCGGAATCAATTTGCGTGCTTGACGGAGTGGTTAGCGAGGAGGAATCGGAGCAATTGAATATCGATTTGGGATTTTAGCGTTTACAACTCTTGCGGCCGTGAAAGATCAAAGGTTTGGAGGAGCATTAACTTTGAACCATCACAGCGAATCGGAGGCCGAAGCCCGTAACTCGATCCAAGCCTGCAAAAAGACGCCAATTGAAAAGCAAAATAACTTGCGGGGTACATTTGAGAAGCCTGGATCTCCCAAAAGCTCAATTGAATGAGACTCTATATAAAAAAAAAACAATATTATATGTATGCTGTCCCATAGGGATAGGGTTTTAGATTTGTATTCACTTCTCCTTTCCCTTACCTAATACAGGGTAAGGCTTTATACACTAAAAAGCAAGGGCCAGGTTTATACACTAAATATAGGGCCAGGTTTTATACACTAAAACCTGGCCCTATATTTAGTGTATAAACCTGGTGTTATGCACTAAATAGCAAGGAGATTTTTTTATGTGTCCAGTGTTATATCAATCTCAGGAATCAATGAGTTTATAAATATCAGGCCACCCATGTAGACTAGAACATTTCCTTCCTTCATTTTTATTATTTTGTACATTGCAGGGATGCAAGTCTGATAGCATATCGGACCCCTAAACGCTAATTGATTGACATGTAACCTCCATGTTTTACTGACGTAATGATGACGGTCTCATTTTCTATTGGTGGTTTCTAAATCGGGAGTTACAGCCTTGCTTAATTGATCATGTTCACGCTCTGAAAGGCTACATGCTATTGCATGGTTTACAGTTTCAGCTTTCGGCCCGTAAGTTGCTGGCTAGTTCAATTGTGTTGCTCTGTAATTGTAGCAAATTTCAATCCCACAGACATACAGCCTGTACAATGCAATCTGCAGGCTTGCAATTGAATGAGGCCCTTAGTCCATGTAAGTAGTTTCACATTGCATAACTCTCTGATTTATAATTTCTGCTATGCATGTTTTTCTTTTAACTGCTATTTAGTATATCTAAAGTGGTTTTAAAGCACAATCAAAATTATTTCAAAATTGCTTTAGATATAGTAAATACTAGTCATAAAATCCTCCATGATTCTTATCTATCGATGTAAAGGGTTAAATAACAGTAGACATGAATGCATCTATAAGAGCACTGGGTTCCCCAGGATTGCCCCAAATACCTGCTATGTGCTATGACCATGGGGACAGTGCTAGTAAATGAAGGGCCCCAGTGCAAAAACACATGTTGTCACCCCCAGTCCCCCCTCCAGTGCTAACTCTTGTATATATATTTAGTAGATGGTGAGCATAAGAGTAAGAGAAGCTCTCTGCCAAACAGAGCACAGACAACAAATACATTTGTAAGTTCATCTGCATGTCTAAAGGGCAGGGACATGCAAATGGGAAGACAATGTACCTTACTCTTTGGATCCATAAAATAGTAATTTTATACTTCTCTTACTCTAATGCTCACCATATAGTAAATTGATGTTGTGAAAAACTCAGTCCCAGAAGGTCTACTGCACAAACCAGAATCTGCCTTGCACCGATTATACTGTAGCCAGTGAGCTTAAAACAGTTCTGTATGCAAGTGATTCTTGGTTTGTGCAAAAATACAAACCCATGCTTTGCTTAAAAGCTGGTTAAATACAGTGATTGATAGAGGAAGGTACATTGAGCCTGATTCAATTGCAAGGCTGCAACTCGATCGGTGTAGGTCGTATGTGGATTGCAATGAATCGCAGCCCGAATCCCATAATTAGATCGAAGCCCGCAAAATGGCGCCAATTGAATAGCAAAATAACTTGCAGGCTCCATTTCAGAGTCTGGGTCTCCCGAAAGCCTCAATTGAACGAGGCTTTATGTCTTCTTATTTGCTTGTCCCCGCCTTGTAAACATGCTGATGAGCTTACAAATGTATTTGTTGTCTGCACTCTGTATGGTGGAGAGCTTCTCTTACTCTTATGCTCACCATATACTAAATTGATGTTGTTGTAAACTCAGTCCCACAAAATCTACTACACAAACCAGAATCCGCCTCTCAGTGATGTTAGCCAGTATACTAGTGGTTCAGAATAACCATTTTATATCACTTTTTTTCTGTAGGCAGAGGAGTAATAGAAAGCCCTCAGCAGGAGGGCTGCGGTGAGGCTGAGAGGGCACAGGCAGAGCCCAGGGGACATGGGCCGGGGGGTGCCTGATGCATTGCACAGGTGGTAGCTCCATCTGTGCCTGGGATACCCATCTAAAGTATAATCATAGTTCCTATAAATCCTTATGGTGCCTATCATTAACCCCTATACCATAGGGGTCTCTACCGACCCTCGTGGTATGTATCACTATAACTATGGCTGTCCTTATGAATCTTTGTGGCACCTAAAATTAACCCCTATACTATGGGGGCCGCATCTAATAATTAACCTCCCTGCCATAGAGGTCCCCCTGTGGCAGTTAAAATTAACCCCTAAAGCTCCATTTACCTCACTGTAAGTTTACTTTATGATGCAGAACAGCACAAGACAGTATGTTAAAAGGATCTATTTTTTATTACACTAAAAACAGCTTAGAAATCTAAAAATTTTAGTCTGTTTACATCACAAAGTCTCTCCTGCATGACAATTTGATGATTAATAACAAGACTCTGATTTATAGCAGGTTTTCCCTGTGAACCTATACCTGACCTGTTTAGGTGATTCCAACTGAGATGAGGATTTTATTTTGCTCACTACACAGAGCTGCAGTGTATGTCTGACAGTGGGCAGTCAGTGGCTCATATAGGGTGGGTCATGTAAGGTGTCATGGGGGTCCGTGAGGATCCCATGCTTATAATTATTAATACCATCGGGATCTGGTATGAGGTTAACATTTGTTTCCGCGAGGGTCCATAGTATAGAGGTTAAAGTTAAGTGACCCCATAGTAATACTTTAGCTGGGTCACCCCTGGGGTCATAATGGCTACTGCATATGCAAAGAGAACCCCCAGGTATCATAGGGTATTGGGACTTCAGGGAATCCTGTTGATCCTCGGGTTCATAGGGGGGAGGCATGGAAGGTTCACTTTAGGTAGCAGTTAACTGTATCAGATTTCAGTAATCAAGCCTCAAATCTGATAGAATGAAGGCATTAGCTTGTTGATGCTGTCATAGTTGATGTATGTATGCTTCTCAGGGGCATTTTAATTGTCTCTACAGGTGGTTGAAAGTATATGTACAATTTTGTAAAAATCTCAGCACTTTTGAGTAACCCTAGATTTCACTACTGGAACAGTGTAATGGGCTTTTAGGAAACATCAATGGGATATGTTCTTGTGGGTTATGATTTTAGGTACTTTACCAGCATTCTGAAGGCATTTCTGGTAGGTCTTTTATGGTGTGTGATTTGATGACTGGTAGCTGATTTACGAGTGCACTTTACTCGTAATTTTTACAATGTGAACCATGTAATGGAGACTTATAGCACTTTAACTTGAGAGTGCTTTTGAAGCCTCCTTTTTACCCAGTTGGAAATTGTGGAGTAGGATGTGTAGATACATAGAAAATATTTTTCGAAAGGGAATGGAGTCCTTCTATGAACTGTGGTATTTGCAGCATTTTCAAATAAAACAGACAATCGTTAGCATCCACTAATTTATTTGACATTACAATAACAAGGCTAACAAGGCTTTGAGACATAAAATAGTTTGTCCTACAAAGGCAATCATATTTTACAGTATCATGGGTTATTGCATAAAACTTTATTATAACATTACTGTGGAAAAGTGAAATGTCTGTTCATTTGGATAGCTACTACAATTGCTAGTGAAAGAAAAAACAGTTTCAATAAAGAACATATTTTTAAAAAAAGATCATGATCTTATTATTTGCACTAATATTTTTTACTATATTCTAATGTTACATAGTAATTTAGGTTGAAAAAAGACTTTAGTCCATCAAGATCATCCTTTTTAGATCTCCTCTGATCTGCAATACGCGGATTTATTGTTAATTGATCCAGAGGAAGGCAAACAGAAAAAAAACATTGTCTCAACAGGGAAAACAATATAAAATTCCTTCCTGACCCCAGAAACTGGCGATCGGAATCATCCCTGGATCAATACTCTCTCTCTATTTATCCAGGATAGCCCTTAATGCCCTTTTTATTTAAAAATATATACAATCCCTTTTTAAAATCTATCGAATCCACTGTCACCACCTCCTTTGGTAGATTAACCACCATTACTGTGAAGAACCCTTTTCTTTCTTTAAGCAAAATCTTTTTATTTCTAACCTCAAAGAATTCCAACATCTTGTTAGTTGATAACCTCTTGGCACAAAAAGTACCCTTGACAAAGCCTTGTATCGACCCTGGATGTATTTATATAAGGTAACCATATCCCCTCTTAGATGCCTTTTTTCTAGAGTAAATACGTTTAATTTGGTTATACTTTCTTCATAACTTAGCTTCTCCATTCCCTTTATTAGCTTTGTTGCCCTTCTCTGTACTTTTTCCAGCTCTAAAATGTCCATTTTATGTAGTGGTGCCCACAATTGTATTCCATACTTCAAATGAGGGTGTACTAGTGGGAGAATTATATTTGCTTCCATTGCTTCTATGACCTTCTTAATACATGCTAATATTTTACTTGCCTTTGCAGACGCTGCTTGGCATTGAGCACTGTTACCTAGGTGGTTGTCATCAAGAACTCCCAAATCCCTTTCAATGTCTGATGCATCTAGATTTGCTCCAATAAGATTATAAATTACATGGCTATTTTTCCTTCCCAGATGCATAACTTTATATTTATTTATATTAAATCTCATCTGCCATTTAGTCGCCCATTTCTCTAATTTATGCAATTCCCTTTGGAGAAAAAGTACATCATTATCTTATTTAATTACCTTGCACAACTTTGTGTCATCAGGAAAAATGTAGACACTTCTTTACAATGCTTCTCCTAAGTCATTAATAGATATGTTAAAAAGGAGAAGACTTAATACTGAACCCTGAGTAATCCCACTTACCACATTAGTCCAATCCGAGTATGTTCCATTTACAACAACGCTTTGCTTCCTGTCTTTTAGCCAGCTCTCAATCCATGTGCATATATTTACTGCAATTCCTGTATCCCTTAGCTGGCACAATAGTCTACCATGTAAAATCCAAAAAGACGACATCCACTGAGTTGCCTTGATCCAAGTTCCTACTAACCTCCTCATAGAAACTAATTAGATTTGTTTGACATGACCTATCCTTCATAAATCCATGTTCGCTCCTACTTATAATCCTGTTAGACACATTCTTGTTCAAAGTGAGACTCACTGGTCTATAATTCCCTAGATTTGCTCTTGCTCCCTTTTTAAATATAGATATCACCTCTGCCTTTCTCCAGTCGTCTGTTAGAGACCCTGTGTTGAGTGAATCTTGAAAAATTAGATATAATGGTTTGGCTATTACAGAGCCCATTTCCCTCAGTACCCTTGGATGTATTCCATCAGGACCTGGGGCTTTATTAACATTTATTTTTTCCAACTCTTTTGGATTTCTTCCTGTGTTTAACAGTTATTTGGTGAAGGTAGTGAAGTCCCAATATGTTGCAGTGACCCAACCACTGGTACCTCCCTTGTGTATACCGAAGAAAAGAACCTATTTAGCTCATCTGCCTTTTCCTGGTCACTTATTGTCAGACGACCTGTGTCACATTGTAATGTTCCTATAGCTTCCTTCCTGGCCTTCTTCCCATTAATATATTTAAAAACATTTTTATAGTTTGTCTTACTCTCTTTTGCAATTCATTTTTCATTTTCAATTTTAGCCAGTCTAATAGCCCTTTTGCAAGCCCTGTTGATTTCCTTGTACTCAAGTAAAGCAGTCTCTGTCCCCTCATGTTTGTATCATTTAAATGCTTGTTTTTTACTCCTCATCTTCATCTTTAATTCATTGTTAAGCCACATGGGCTGTGATTTACTCCTTCTACTTCCACATGGTATATGGTGATAAGTATGTTTATTTAGTAAGGATTTGATCGTTGTCCATTTATGTTATGTGTTTTTACTAGAGATGTCGCGGACAGTTCACCCACGGACTATTCACAGCGATTTTGGCTCTTTCGCGCTTGTATCGGACGGCGGACACATGCGCTTTTCGGTCCGCCCCCTATTCTTTATCATTGAGGAAACTTTGACCCTGCACCTCACAGTCAGCAGACACATTCCAGCCAATCAGCAGCATACACTCCCTTCCAGAGCCTTCCATCTGAAGGACAGCATACATTTTAGAATCATTCTGAAGCCGCATTTGTTGTGAGAGGACAGATACTGTAGCTGCTGGAGATTTAATAGGGAAATAGATAGCCAGGCTGTGTATTTAGCTTCCACTACAGACCTGAAGGACTCATCTGATATATGCTGCTAGGATAGCAACCCAAAAAGCCCTTTTTAGGTACTAGAACATCATTTATTTTATGTTATAATTTTTTTCTGTGTAATCTAATTGCATATGCCTGTCTGCCAGCTTGTGTGTGTGACAGGCTAACACCTATCAGCTTATATTGTGCTTATTTTCACTACTCATGCCTGGTGGTGTACCATACAAAAAAACAACCATTTTTTTCCTGTAATCTAATTTCAGTTGCCTGCCTGTGTCAAGTTCACAGCGCATATTTTGCTCTGTTTCACCAGTCATAGTTGGTGCACCATACATTGAAAAAAAACAACCCTTTTTTTCCTTTATTCTAATTTCAGTTGCCTGCCTGTGTCAGACTCACAGCTTATATTGTGCTCAGTGAAATAAAACAACACTTTTTTGACTGTAATAGATTGAATAGCAATTGCCTGCCTACAGGCGTGTGTGTGAAGCCTATTGTATCTACTCTGCCAACTTTTGCCAGTGCACAGTGATACGTCATATCTGGTGCAACCGTAGTGTACAGTGACATAAAACAACACTTTTTTGACTGTAATCGATTGAATATCAGTTGCCTGCCTACAGGCGTGTGTGTGAGGCATACAGCGCCTACTCTGCCAACTTTTGCCAGTGCACAGTGACACTCATATCTGGTGGCACCTTAGATTGCACACGCAGTGCCCCAAATTTGGAGTGGGAGGACCGACCAAGCATATTTTTCCATCTCCCACTTCCAAAAATCCATGCCATATACACGTCCCCTGATAGGTGACGTAACAAGTATCAAACTGATAGGAATAAATAGTACAATTTAATACACCACTCCTATCTGGTGGCACATTACATTGCACGTGCAGTGCCCCAAATTCGAAGTAGGAGGTCCGACCAAGCATCTTTTTTTATCTCCCTGTTCCAAAAATCCATGCCATATACACGTCCCCTGATAGGTGACGTAACAGGTATTAAACTGATAGGAATGAATAGTACAACTTAATACACCACTCCTATCTGGTGGCACATTACATTGCACGCGCATTGCCCCAAATTCGAAGTAGGAGGTCTGACCAAGCATCTTTTTCCATCTCCCTGTTCCAAAAATCCATGCTATATACACTTCCCCTAAAAGAGGAGGTAACAGGGATTAAACCAATAGGAATAGTACTACTTACCATTACACACCTTATAATAACGCAGACAGAGGCAACGCAGAGAGAGGAGTCTGAAGAAGAGGAGTCCAAGGAGGAAGGTGGCTTTGAGGAGGTGGAAGACCAAACACAGCAGGCGTCCCAGGGGGCTTGTAGTCATCTTTCGGGGACTCTTGGTGGCTGGGTGGAGGAAGAGACCTTCAATGACATCAGTGAGGACAAGGAACGGGACATGGCTAGCTTGGTATCCAACCTTGTGCAAATGGGGAGTTTGCGGTTGTGCAAAGGGACTGTTTGCGGTTGTTTGCGGTGCATTAAACGGGGAGATTGGTCTGTCACTGTGAAGCGGGTGTAACCCTTACACTACCTGATCGATACAACATCATACCCGATGTTTTAAAGCATGTTATTCCAAACAATTTAGGAATGTTAGGTGATTTATGCCCTTTATGGCTTAAAACCAGACTCTGCATCAACTATGTAATTTTCAGTGGGAGTTTTGCCATGGATCCCCTTCCGGCATGCCACAGTCCAGGTGTTAGTCCCCTTGAAACAACTTTCCCCTTACTATTGAGGCCAGAAAGAGTCCCTGTGGGTTTTGAAATTTGCCTGCCCATTGAAGTCTATGGCGGTTCGCCCGGTTCGCTCGTTCGCGAACATTTGATAAAATTTGCGTCTGCGGTTCGCGAACCCGAAAATTTTATGTTTGCGACATCACTAGTTTTTACCTATCAGTTCTCTGTCCCAGTCTATACGTTGTATTGCTACCCTTAGAGCACTAAAATCTACTCCTTTAGAATTAAGAGTTTTCGTTAACCCCATTACAGTTATGTTTTTTTTTATTCAATCTCAAATGAGAATGTGTTCTGTTAACTGTTTCGTAAAGATTGCCCTATTTCAACATTTGATATTATATATCATTATTATTTGTGATAACTTAATCCAAGATAGCCTCATTTCTAGTAGGTTCTTGTATAATATGGGCCAGATAATGATCTCTGAGTGTACTCAAGAACCTGCTCCACTTAGCTGAATTGCTGGTCTCATTTATCCAGTTTATTTCAGGGTAATTAAAATCTCCCATTATTAGAACTTGACCATGCTTAGCTGCATTTCCAATCTGTAACGGTAATTGCATTTCCTCACTTTATAGCATACTCCTACTAATATTCTTTTAGAATTTTCTGCTCCTCTATTTAACTGTACCTACAAACATTCAACACTACCACTAGTTCCAGCAAATATCTTCTCTGACTATAGGCTTAAATCCAGGCCTAACATACAGACAAACCCCTCCTCCTCTTTCACCATTGCCCCAATATTTCCTAAATAGGTTATAACCATCCAGATTAACAGTCCAGTGATGAGATTCATCCCACCACCTTTCAGTTTGTTTTTTTTTGTTTTTTTTGCACCGTTCATTAATGCCTAATAAATTCCATTTCTCATTAACAGCTAATAATTCTAACTCTCCCATTTTCCCTGGCAAGCTTCTGGCATTAGCAAGCATACACCTTATGTTATGACTCTGTAGTTCTGCAGTGCCTGTCATTGTACTTGAGTTACTTAGCAATACCTCCCTATTGACTGTACTAGCCCTACCCCATCTCCTCCCCCATAACTAGTTAATGTGTTCCTTAACCCTCTAAACGTTCTATCACACTACTTCTATCTGGTCCCTCGTCCCCCCCCCCCCCCCCTATCTACTAGTTTAAAAACTCCCCCAGCCGTTCTACCATCCTATCCCCTAGCACAAAAGCTCTCTCATCATTAAGGTGCAATACATCCCTGCTATAGAGATTGTACCCAAGTGAGAAGTCAGCCCAGTGCTCTAAAAACCCAAATCCCTCCCCCTCCTTAATGCACTACATTTTTAACCACACATTAAGCTCCTTCTGCCTCCCTGGGCTAGCACGTGGCACTGGTAGTATCTCAGAAAATACTACCTTGGAGGTCCTTGCCTTCAACTTATTACCTAGTACTATAAAATCATTCTTTAGGACACTCCATCTACCACTAACTTTGTCATTGGTACCAATATGTACCAAGACTGCCTGTTCATTTCCAGCCCCTCCCATTAATGTATCTACCCGATCCACATCATGCTGAGCCCGGGAGACAGCAAACTGTTCGATTGCTGGGATCTGGGTGACAATTCACCGGGTCTACCTTCCTAATAATAGAGTCCCCAACCACCAAAACCTGCCTGTTGCTCTGCCTATTCTGCCCTCCCACTCCTCCAGTAGAACTGTTCTCCCGGCTATTAAAGGGAACAGCTTTATCTGGCATTGCCATTCCTGAATGGGCACCCCCAACAGTTTCACCCATTCTGGCAAATCTGTTGGTGCTTGCTGACACAGAATTGGCCTGCCTCCTCCTACTGTTCCTCCTGCTTCCCCTTGTAACTGTAACCCAGCTACCTCCTCGGACATCCTCACTAGCCCCAGCTCCACCCTCCATGATAGGCCCAGCTAAACTTTGCTCCGTGAGCACCAACCCCCTTTCCAGTGGAGCAATATCACTAAGTGCTGCAATTCTCCTCTCCAGTTCTCCAATTTGAGTTGTTAATTATTTAATACGTCTCAAAGTGAAAGTTCTCAAAAGCAGGGCCCTTCTCTCTATCTATTTGTATGATTAGGCAGAGCACAGGCAGGCTATAATTGGGACTCTATTATTAGGAAGCTAGATCGTGTCATTTTTCCCACAGATAACAGCAACTGAATAGATTGCAGTCTCCCTGGTTCTTAAGTTGGACATGTTTTTGATTTGGTTAATTTTTGGGAGGGTCTGTAAATGACCCAAGGGGTCTTGGAACATATTGGTCCCAAGGAAAAAATCAATGAAAGATGAAGATGTGGATTTTGAAAGCAGGCATTGGGAAATACCTCAAATGCAGTAATTCCTGAGATGCAATCAGGGCCACATGCTAGCTCAGCGATATAGAAGGAGTTTAGGAAGGTTAATGGATGACTAAAAAAAAGTAGTTTAGGGTTTGTTTGTTTTTTGGTCTCTAGAGCTCTGGGCAGACTACACTGTTCTATAGCAGTGTTGGATTACACCTTAAAGAAGAGGGTGCTTTTGTGTTGGGGAGAGGATAGTGGAAATAGTGGGGACGTTTTAAACGGATAGGTGTGGGAAGAACTAGATGGAAATAATATGCTAGAAAGTGTAGAGAGGGTAAGGGTTAAATTAAAAAAAATTGGCCAAGGAGAACATGCAGGGTTAGTATAATCAATAGAGAGTAATCAATAGAGAGGTCAAGTAAATTTGCTCAAATTAAGTAGCAAGTGTTTCAGATTTGCAGAGACATAGCAACCTAAACTGTATGCTTACTAATGCAAGAAGCTCGAAAGGAAAAAAAGGTGAGCCTGAAGTATTGCACATGAGATGATTGGCATTGCTGAAACATAGTGGGATGATTGCCATGCAAATTTTATAGGATACAACCTATTTAGTAGATATATGGATCATGGTTAAGCCTTATTTAATGCCTACAGGGAATATGTATGCTTGAACTATGCTTCTTGTGTATTTGCAGTTTGGTTCAGGAGAGCCAGTGGATAGATCTGGAATGAGAAAGGCTTCTTGTGTGTTTGCAGTTTGGTTCACATGAGTCAGTGGGTAGATCTGGAGTTCCCTCAGTGCTCTTGAACATATTCCATCTGGACGCTTTGTTTATTTACCTTTATTTTCTTCAAGCCTCTTTTTGGATTTCTGCCCAAGTTAACCAATTATTGGTATCTCCCTGTTGTACACAAAATAAATTTCTATGCCTTTGGTCATCATTGGTCAGTTTACCTTTCTAACATTTTAAAATACTAACATTTTCTGTAACTTTTTTTCCATTTATATATTTAAACTTTTTTAGGGATAGTTGTACTTTCTTTAGCAATTAACTTTTCATTTTCTATTTTTAGCCATTTTTTTCTTGCAAGACATATTATATACTTATATGCACATATTGTTACCTATGTTCCCTTCTGCTTTTATAAAGTTTATGCCTGCTTTTTGTTCCTTATCTTATATTTGAGTTCAACATTAAGCCACAAAGGTTGCTCTCTACTTTTTTTCACTTTTGTTTCCAGATGATATGTTCTGATATGTATGATTATTATCAATACACTAAAGGTTCTACATTTATTTTCTTTTTCTGCATGTTTACTTGCAAGTTCTTTATCCCAGTCTAAATAATGTAATGATGCTCTTAGACAATTACAATTATCCTTTTAAAATTGAATCTTTATTTACCCTCTACAATATTGCTTCTGAAAGTTAATTTCAAATGAGACAGTGATCATGTGTTATGATAACAGTTCTCCAAGGGTTTAATTACTTCAACACAATCACTATCGATACTTAGTAGCAGCTTTTCACAGCCAGCACACAAGCTCCCTTTTCTGAATGGAGATCCCCAATAGTTTCATTATATGTGGTAAATATGTTGGTGTTTTGCATTCTCTTTTAATTTGTAGCCTAGCTACTTCCATGAACATATTCACTAGCCCCAGCTGCACCTTCCATTCTAGGCCCAGCTAAACTGTGTTCAGTATGCAACAACTCCCTTTCCAGAAGAGCACATTCACCAATTCCCCACTCTCCAAGTCAAGCTTCAAGGAAGAGAATATGCTCGCACCTGTCACAGCATAATGTACACTGGGTGAGAGTGTTGCTGAACTAATTCATGATTACTGATTAACACAATATATACAGAAGTTAAAATTGGATACAGTATATTTAAATATAGAGATCATTGCATGTAAATAAATTAATCTACAGAATAGATCCTTATTTCATCTGTAATTTTACTTTTTACCATTTTCTTTGAACTCACCCTTTTTAAACTTCCATATGTATGCTACAGTTACATTTACACTAGAACTTTTCTATGTTCACAGATCTCAAATTCAATCTCTCCCTTGTTTAATTTAGGGCTTTATCTCCTCAGGTGCTAAACCAAAACAAAAACTAAACAGGCATAAATAAAATAAAAACAAGAATTACATCAAATACCAGAGAATTTAACTTTACATGAACTCAACTGAGAAGACTTGATGGTGGCAATGTAGAGGAATAGAAAGGTTATTTTGTAGAAGGGCAGTCCTCATCCATTAAAATTCAGGCACTTGCACACAGGATGAACCCTGCTGGAGACTCTAACGGAGACTATGATGTAGGGAGTTTAACTAGAAACCAATCAAAACAAACTTGCATCTACCTTTGTTTCAAAGTGACACATTGCTTGAACATTAAACAAGTCCACAATGCAGTTTGCTAGAGCATTGTCAGGTAGATATTGTTGAACAAAATTGTGTAATCCAGCCAATTTAGCACACATATCTTTGATCAGTGCAGTAGATGTTTCCTCCCTTCCTGCCTGTCAGAAATGAATGTAAATTTATACAGAGATTTTATTCTTTTGAGTTTGGTCAACAAATAAAAGACACAAATAAGATTTATGAATTAACATATGTATATTTTTGTGCACAAAACAAAAAATCATTCAAGAACGTGTGGGAAAACAAAATCAAATATATACAAAGCTTAACATGTCAAAAATAATCACAAATGTAAAGGTACATGTAAAATAGATGTAAACAATGAAAAAAATAAGGTTAAAACTTGCACAGAAAAATATAACTCAAATATAAGTGGCATGAACAACTTATTAAGGAAAGAAAGCACCTAATTTATTATCACTTCAGGAGGAAAGGAAAAATATATCACAACAGTATAGAGCGAGTAAAAAAAAAACTAGACACATGAGAAGGGGGAAGATACACAGGGCAGGGAGAATGGGAAAGAGACACAGAAGGAAGGGGAGCGAAGGAAGAGACACAGGGGAGGGGGCAGGGAAGAGAAACAGGGGAGGGAGAGGGGGGGAGGAAACACAGGGGAGAGACATGGAAAAAGAGAGAGGGGAAGAGAGAAACAAAGGAGGGAGAGGGGGAAGAGACACAGGGGAGGGAGAGGGGGGAAAGCGACACAGCGGAGGGAGGGGGAAAGAGTCACAGCAGAGGGAGGTGGGGAAGAGACACAGGAGAGGGAGGGGTTAAGCGACACAGGGGAGGGAGAGGGGGGAGACACAGAAGAGGGAGAGTGGGGAAGATACACAAGGGAGAAAGAGGGGGGGAGAGACACAGTGGACAAAGAGGGGGAGGAGACACAGGGGAGGAAGGGGGGAAAGACACAGTGGAAGGAGGGGGAAGAGACCAAGCAGAGGGGGTAGGGTTGAAGAGACACAGGAGAGGGAGGGGGAATAGACACAGGGGAGGGAGAGAGGGGAAGAGACACAGGGGAGGCAGAGGGGAGAGACACCTGGGGAGGAAGAGGGGGGGGAAGAGACGCCGGGGAGGGGGAAAGTGACACAAGGGAGGGAGAGGGGGGAAAGAAACACAGGGGAGGGAGAGGGGACTAGACACTCTGGGGAGGGAGGGGGGAGAGACAAAGGGGATGAAGAGGAGGGTAAGAGACACAGAGAAGGGAGAGGAGGGGAAAGAGACACGGGGGTGACACAGGGGAAGGAGAGGGGAGGAAAAGACACAAGGGAGGGAGAGGGAGGGAAAAGAAACAGGGGAGGGAGACGGGTGAAAGAGACACTTTAAATAGTATCCTGTCATTTTTGATGGGCAAGTTACTAGTACAGAGATAAACATTAATAAACCTTTCAGCAGTAACAGAGGGAGAGAAAAAAATAATCATTTATTCAAATAATCAGCCAGAAATTTAAATTCCTTACCCTGCTGGGCTCCATAGTTCAAGAATCAATATAGTTATTAAATCAAGTTCTACAGGTTACTCTGGCCTTCCTCTGAAAATTTCTTGTTGGATGTTTTCTCTAGAACTCTCTCCAGAACTTTCATCAATGAACAGTGCATGGGGTTTTATAATACATTTTGCTGTGTCCTCCTCTGTACAAAAGTCATACATGGTGAGAAGTTAAATTAAGTAGCTAGTTCTTAGTTTTCATACAGGTTATAACAACACACCCATCTAGGGACTTGTTTTCAGCTGTCTAAACTTAAAAAAGTATTTCTAACAGCTCGGTTTTGTTGTGGGTTTTGGAAATTAATATGGAGATATTATTAATATCAATAGTTTTGAATTCTTACTACACAATAAATAGGTTATATGACCTGAAATTGTCCCTAGTGGGCAACACTAATATTCATGTATAACATTTTAATTTAATCAGGGAATAGGAATGACCGCAGAGGAAGCTCTCATAGAGAGCGAAACGGACTGTCGGGACACACAGAGATGGTGATGTGCAGACCTTACCTGGTGTTGTGGCCGGAAATCGCAAGTATTGGGCACTGAGTGTTTTTTTTCAATACATACAGAGAAGTACACCTTGTTGTTCAGCAAAACCATATACTTAGGTTTAATGATGGATACTAGACAGGTGTTGTATGGTATATAATTATTTCCAACAGCCCATTTTTTCCATTATTAATTCCTTTTATGTGCCACACATAAATAACTATAGTGCCAGGATATTTATTATCTCTGCACATCATCCTCTTTCTGTTTTTGTTTTTAATTTACTTGGTGTGATTTATTATATATATATTTTGCCCCTTAAGTCTAGTACTACTTTACAGCAACTTAAAAGTAATCCAGTGATTAACAGTTTTTTTACTGACATATGAGGCTTACAAGAATATGGTCTACACCCTATTGCACTTATTTATATCTGCATATACTTAGAAGTTATTTCTTCTATTCAACTATTTCAATTTTGTAGACTACTATCATATATTTGCAGACTTGTAAGGTCGCTAGTTCCATTTATTATTATTACACACCACAGCGTTTTTTCAAGTTTTATCATTCCTATTCCCTGATCAAATGATAACCTTATACACAATATATTAAGAGCATTGGCCTCAGGAAATAAACTGAACTGTATTATGTGAAAATATATTTTTTGTAAATAAAAAAATAAAAAAAAATCAGTATATTTTAATATAACAAGATGGTAAAAACAATTGTAACAGCTATACATCAAGATACAGTAATTATTAAGTGTTAGCTATTATTACATTGTCCACATAATCATATGTAAGACATGATTAATGTAATTAATATGTTATTATGACATTGGAGATAGTTTTGTTTATTTTTATATGTTTACAAATATCTATTTATTACCATATCATACAATTTTAATATCTTATGATTTTATAGTCGAATTATAGTATTATCCCTAGTTCAATAGAGAAAATGGTTTTCATTACAATTAATTATCGTATATATTAAATTGCTATACCAGCTGATATTTGTGGTATTAATAAAATGAATTTGCAAATTAGACGTCGACTTATAATTCCCAAATTATAGTGGTATATTGTATATATCAGATAAATATTGAGAGAGCAATCTATTTTGCAGTAAATTAAAATATTTCCATGATTGTAATGAAAAAGAAGAAATAACATTTATAGAAATATTAAGTCTTTATACTAAACCTATTTTTTGTGTTGATTTCATCAAATGACTCAGCCCAATGGAGGTCTGGATCTTTTCTTACATTTCAGAAGTTCTTGTTATGTAAGTGTATAAATATTTTTTTTAGTGACCTGTGAGGATTTGTGTGTAGAGTGCATTTTTGGTTTTCGATGTGTTTGGGAATGCCCCAAAATAGCAAGTGTTAGAGTATTCTTCTTAGGAAGTTCACCAAAGTGTCTCCCTGGGGTGCGTCTGTGCAGAAGTCTCTGTTTGTTGAGATATGTTTGTGGATGTCTGTATGCCTCCCTCTTTTCCTCTTTTTACGTTTTCTTGGTCAGAGAGAGCACCTTCTTTTTTATTTATCTTCTAATTATACACACAACTTAATTTGCTTATCAGAAATTCCTATCAGGCTATGTATTTAGCAACCAATCAGCAATCCTAATGATGTGACAAAATATTTAACTCTTAATAGGATATATTCTTTTCTAGAGACTTATTAAGTGTTAATTAATTTCTTGGAACATCAGAGGGTGCTCTTGAACCTTCAAATGACAGCTACAATTATAATTAAATTAGCTCAATAAACTTTGACCTTATGGGTTGTAAAACTATAAACAAGATATCTGCCAACATTAAATTCAAAGCCAGTATTTCCAACGTGAAGGCTGTAACGGCTGCATGCTTGAAATTTGATCGAGTTGCAGTGCTATTAAATTATAAAGGCTGCGAGCTACGAGCTGGAGACACAAAACGGTAAACCATCTGTCGGCCGGAAGCTTTGAGGGCTAGAACATAATCAATTAAGCAAGCCAGTAGTTACGGGTTTAGATGGAGCCAATGGAAACAGAGTTCGTCAGCATTGCGTCACAAGAAAATGGAGGATTGATTTTAAAGGCTTACCGGGTTCAATTAGTATCTATGAGCGAACCCACATTCCAGTCACAATGCAATATTAATGAAGCCGCAAATATGATATTCTATATCATGCGAGTTACAGTATATGTATTAACACATTGATTGTCGGGAGCGATATAAAACAAAAAAATATATGAAATAAATTATTTTTCTAAGGCGATATGTGGGCTTGAGAATGTTGTGCTATTAAATCTAAGACCTAACATCACTTTCACTTTTAAGAAAAGTACAGTAGTGCGTTTTTATCTGTATTACAATTGTTGCGTACTGGAATTTGCTCTCCTGGCGAGTCCTCTGGAGCACACGTTGGGCTTTGGGCTCCATTTGCGTTTTACAGGATTGCTCGCAAGTGACTTTGTTGCAATTTAATAGCTAAATTGAACAAGTAGCGGTTACAGGCTTGATAGATCAAAGGATTTTTGGTTGCAAAGTTCAACGTAGCTCAACAAGGCGTTCTTCGTCCCTTCTGCTTCTTAACCCGCAAGTCATCTGTGAGCTGCATTCTGGGGCTAATTTAATAGCAAATATCTATAAGATCTACGTAACGGGCAAGTTTTAACACGTAGTCTGAATTTAATTTGGCTCATAGTTAGGAGGGTAGTGATAATGAATGCCAGTTATATATACCAAGAAAGAATTTATGATATGTAGAGCATTTCAAGTATTAATACATTGGATATAAAAGAAAGCATATAATAGGATTATTATATTAGCTTATAATAACCATATAAGATTGGATTTTATTCAGAATAAAAATTGTGACATAACCCCCCTTTTAATACACCTTGTTCTGTTAAGGGAAATGATGGTGTTATTAAATATAATGTTTCAGTCTTTGTAATTCACTTCAATGAGTTCTTTGCTTACCATCACATATATACTTGTGGATCTTGCGATGTTGGTCACGCATTTGCCACCCTCACGAAGGTGCTCATCGTGAGGGACGTAGCTCTTTGCGGCAATGAGCGCCGTAGGCACTCGTTGCAGCAATTGTGGCCTTTCAGGGTCCCTTTAAGGGACCTCTGGCCAGTCATACTTCCTATTTAGCCCAGGATGCTAAACACATGCAGGATGGAAAGGCATTAAAGGCGCACATTGCAATGCCCGCGAAGGACGTACAACTTTGGTGCTGAGCGCGAGGCACGAAAGTCTTAAAAAGATTTACGACTTTTATTTATGGATTTATGGTTTTCAAGCGCGTAACTCGCGAACACTAGGAAGACAATTAATTTTAAATATTCACTTAAAACCTCACACACAGCACAGGAGGAGAGGCAGGGAACCTGGGATCCAGTTTGCAAGCTAATTTAAGCTTTAATTGCCAATTTTCGGACATCAAAAATCGGCTAAGTAAGGAAGAAAATAGCGGCCAGAAAAACGAAAATCTTTAAAAAAAGGGTTAAAACAATTCCGAAGGTACCAACACTTAGGCACGCAACGCGAGGATTGCAAGACTTGCGCAGGGAGAAAGAAAGACACAGGGGAGGGAAAAGGGGGAAATTGCGAACCACAAGAGTTGCGGGTTGCAAAGACCTGCAATGAGCGGCAAAGCCGCTTATTGCGGGGCTCACGATAAGCACCGAAGGCGCTCATTGCGAGGCCCGTAAAGTAGACAGGGGGAGAGGCTCACGATGAGAACTGAAGGTGCTCACATTGTGTGGCAAACAGCATTAACAGCCTTTAAATTTGAATATCGTCAATTTTGACAGGCAAGTAGCTATAAGATGTATAAGGATGGTTCTCGTAATTTGAATATTGGGAAAAATGTTCTGGGTATGGAGTACATTATAAACATGATTTAAAGGGTTTCCAGTTGTATTAGCATTGTTCTTGCATCTTTAATTTTCCTCAATTAATATTTATGGTTTGATGAGATTTTCCATAATTCTCATCATGGATGTGATTGAGTACAACGGTGCACAACATTGGTACTCATGATGATATTAAAAGGCAACAGCCTGCAGATCATTTTTGAAGATTTCTGTGATTTTGGCCATCTTTATTTGAGCAAGGTAACAATCCTAGGATCTAAATCAGGTTTTTTCATCAATTCCGTTGAGCATTCCTAAAGAAGGATTGTCTCTCTCATAGGATTTTCATCACATGAGTGGGTAGTTTTTGTTTATATGGTAATATAAAAAACAGCATTTTAAGTATTGATCTAAATATAATGTTTACTTACAAAAAATGTATAAACGCCTAAACATTTTTCAGACATAAGATTTTTTATTAAAACCCTTTATTTGTGATCATCATGTATTGACATTACGTCTCATCTAGTTGTAATGCTTTAATAGTTATATTAGCATATCTAAAGTATTAGACATGGATCCACATATTCATTGCGTCTCCACACCTAAGTACCAAGAATTACCCAATATTTAAAAAAAATTTGTTTTATGACTTAAGCAATAAAGCTGCTATAATTAGAATTACATTTCAATAGCAGTCTTTATTCTTTTAGTCACTTTCTTTTATTGTGGTTCCCCCCTTTTTATATGAAGGGAAAGGATATAAGTTTAATTCCTCAGGATAAATTATGGAATTAAATTATGTTTTTATTTTAATCACATATTTGAAAAAAATATTTATTCTTAGCAATAAGATTAATCCTCCACAGAGGCCTTCTGTTAAAAGCATGTGTGTTCCAATTTTCCTATTCACCCCCTTCCATATGATGTAATTAATCAGGTTGGAAGGTAAGAAGGTACTGATCTTGTTTTATATATATACTAGCGAATTGCCCGTCAAAAAATGACGGCAATGAAATTGTAAGGTAGCTAAATTAGTAAATGAATATAGTGTACCTATTTTGAAGCATTGTGATGAAGAGCTGGCAATCTGTGTTGATGTTGCTGCAGCATTAGTGGTGTGGAGCTGCTGTATAAGCATGCTGAATGTGTGCAGTGTAACACTGTGCGTGCGCGAGACCAAACCGTTAGCGTAGTCGTGTACTTCCGCATTGGTGTAAAATGGCGAGTAATGTGTGGTATAGGTCTGTATCGGAATATCCGTAGGTGTTTTGTGGTGTTTTGCGAGTTTCTTGTGGTGTTTTGCGAGTTTAGAGTGCTGTAGCCTCGTTTTCGTTTTGTTCGGCGGCCATTTTTTCTCTCGCTTGTTTTTTTTTTTAGTCTCTAAAGTGTTTTATTTCGAGTAAAATCGAGGTGTAAGTTGCATTTTTGAGGTCCTGGGTGCTCCCTCTTGGTGTAGGTAAGTTTTTTATGTATGTGCTGTGTGTATGTATTGTGTTTTAAATGTTTGTATGTCGGCGTGTTGCGTCCGATGTTTGCGAGGTCGTAATGTGTGGTAACGTGTTTCGTACGTTGTTTGCGTGCCTCGTCAAATTTAGCGAGTGTCGTAATTTGTGTGTCGAGTAGCGACGTGAATTTTGCGAGGGTTTGAGGCCCTTGCCCAGTGACCTCGCCAGCAACTGAGTCCCTCGCTTCGCGAGGGGCCTCAGTTGCTGGCATGGAGCGCCTTCGGCGCTCCATGCCAGCAACTGAGACCCGTGCCCAGTGACCTCGCCAGCAACTGAGGCCCTCGCTTCGCGAGGGGCCTCAGTTGCTGGCATGGAGCGCCTTCGGCGCTCCATGCCAGCAACTGAGACCCGTGCCCAGTGACCTCGCCAGCAACTGAGGCCCTTGCCCAGTGACCTCGCTACGCGAGCCCGCAAGCGTGAGCAACGACTCGTACGCTCACAACTATATATGTGATATATATATATATATATATATATATATATATATATATATATATACTAATACATTCAAAAATCAACTACTGTGATTTGCTTTATCAGATTAATTGAATATTATGTTTTGAGTTTAATTATTGGTCTCTTACCTACAAGAATGTAGATATTAGGTATCCATATAATACTACAAAATGATAAGATTTCTATCATGATTACTTTAAGAGTTTTAAGAATTACTCCTTTCAATGAATATATACATGTGTTTTATTTTTCTGATCTTCCCTTTTAAGGTCTCGACCAGTTTATTTGGTAGTTCCTCAGAAGTACCATTGCATTTTAATGTTGTCCTCTTAGGTATTAGGCTTTTGCAAAACTATTTGTCAACTAAGTATTACCCTTTTTTTTTTAGCAGACAGGGTCTTTTAACACTTGCTGATAATAGTATTCAGCCCCTAAGAAGATATTCCAAATAAAATTGGGTTACTGATTCATATGTAACGTTAAACAAATGAATCAGTTTGTATATATCATCTCTATGGTAACCAAACGTATCTAAAAAAATAAATAAACATGTGAGACCATTATCAAAAAGTAGATTTCAATCATGAAATTTCCATTAATTTATATTTATTTATTTAATCAAAAGATGGCAGTTACATGCAACTGCCTCCCAGTAGAGATGGTAGGACCAAATATATTTTACTTGCTGATAATAAGATTTAGCCCCTAAGAAGTTATTCCCAATAAAATTGGGTTTCTGATTCATATGTAACTTTAAACAAATGAATCAGTTGTAATATATCATCTTTATGGTAACCAAACTTATTTAAAAAAATAATTAAACATGTAAGACCATTATCAAAAAATAGATTTCAATAAAAAAAATTCAATTAATTTATATTTATTTATTTCACTAAAAGATGGCAGTTACATGGAACTGCCTCGTAGTAGAGATGGTAGGACCAAATATATTTCAGGAATTTACAAATCACAACAGGATATGTTTACTTTATAATGATTACACATTCTTTAATTGCAAATACAAATGTACTTTGTTAATATAATGATAAACCTTTGGAAAAGGAAAAATATTTAATTACGATGCCCAGGTGAGAGGGGTGTGGCTTGACTGTTTAACCAGTAAAAAAGGTTTGTGAGCTGTTTTGGGGCCTGTTTACAAGTGGATTTTCCTTTACAGATAAAGGCTGATAAATTGCAGAGTGCACTAATTGTGCCCAGATGAGAAGGCAGAAGTTAGTATAAATGGGGAAGGGGCGAACTTGTGAGCTTGCGAACATTTTCAGTATCAGGTGCAGTTCTAGTGAAGTGTAGGAGTTTAAATAGGGGTAGGGATTTCAAAGAAAAGGGAGGGCAGATTTATAGAACAAAGGAGGAAAACTTTATACAAATATATTATTTTATATTCTTTATTTTTCCCACTGAAATTTTGTAGACAATAATAATAATTATGAGTCAGTCCAGTGGCAACCTCACTCAGTGTACATCCTGTCATATGTATGCAATACTGGAACAGATGATCCAGGGTCCATACCTCTGTGACAGGAGTGAGCATGTTGACTCTCTGGAAGCTCAAATTGGAGATCTGGAGCCGAGAATTTCAGCACTTGGTGATATTGCTCCACAGTTTAGCTGGGCCTAGCATGGAGGGCGGAGATGGGGCTAGTGAGGATGTCCAGGGAGGTAGCTGGGTAACAGTTACAAGGGGAAGCAGGGGGAACAGGAGGAGGCAGGCCAGCTCTGAGTGGGCAAACACCAACAGCTTTGCCAGATTGAGTGAAACTGTTGGAGATGTCCATTCAGGAATGGCAATGCCAGATAGAGCTATTCCCACTAACAGCCGGGAGAACAGCTCTACTGGAGGAGTGGGAGGGCAGCATAGGCAGAGCAACAGACAGGTTTTGGTTGTAGGGGACTCTATTATTAGGAAGGTAGACAGGGTGATTTGTCACCCAGATCCCAGCAATCGAACAGTTTGCTGTCTCCCGGGCTCAGCATGATGTGGATCGGGTAGATAAATTAATGGGAGGGGCTGGAAATGAATGGGCGGTCTTGGTACATATTGGCACCAATGACAAAGTTAGTGGAAGATGGAGTGTCCTAAAGAATGATTTTAGAGAACTAGGTAATAAGCTGAAGGCAAGGACCTCCAAGGTAGTATTTTCTGAGATACTACCAGTGCCACGTGCTAGCCCAGGGAGGCAATAGGAGCTTAGGGAGGTTAATGCGTGGCTAAAGATGTGGTGCACTAAGGAGGGGTTTGGGTTTTTAGAGCACTGGGCTGACTTCTCACTTCGGTACAATCTCTACAGTAGGGATGGATTGCACCTTAATGATGAGGGAGCTTTTGTACTAGGGGATAGGATGGTAGAAAGGCTGGAGAAGTTTTTAAACTAGTAGGTGGGGAGGAGAGACTAGATATAAGTAATGGCGTAGAAAGTGTAGAGGGTATAAGGGATGAATTAACAACTCATAGGGGAGGAGATGGGGGAGGGGATAGTATAGTCAAAAGGGAGTTAGTACTAAGTAATTCAAGTACAGTGGCAGGCACTTCAGAACTACAGACTCATAACATAAGGTGTATGCTTGCTAATGCCAGAAGCTTGCAAGGAAAAATGGGAGAGTTAGAATTATTAGTAATTAATGAAAAATGGGATTTAATAGGCATTACTGAAATGTGGTGGGATGAATCTCATGACTGGACTATTAATTTGGATGGTTATAACCTATTTAGGAAAAATAGAGGCAATGGTAAACAAGAAGGAGGGATTTGTCTGTATGTTAAGCCTGAATTTAAGCCTATAGTCAGAGAAGATATTTATGGTGGACCTAGTGATAAAGCTGAATGTTTGCAGGTAGAGTTAAATAGCGGAGCAGCAAATTCCAAAAGAATATTAGTAGGAGTATGCTATAAACCCCCAAATATAGCTAAAAGTGAGGAAATACAATTATTGTTACAGATTGAAAATGCAGCTAGGTATGGTCAAGTTCTAATAATGGGAGATTTTAATTACCCTGAAATAAACTGGATAAATGAGACCAGCAGTTCATCTAAGGGGAGCAGGTTCTTGAGTACACTCAGGGATAATTATCTGGCCCAGGTTGTACAAGAGTCTCCTAGAAATGAAGCTATCTTAGATTTACTCATCACAAATAATATTGATATAGTATCTAATATTGGAATAGGGCAACCTTTGGGAAACAGTGATCACAACACAGTCTCGTTTGAGATTGAATTAAAAAAACAAAATTTTAAGGGGCCAACAAAAACTCTTAATTTTAAAAGGGCAGATTTTAACGGTCTAAGGGCAGCAATAAAAAGTATAGACTGGGACAGAGAACTGGCAGGTAAAAACACTGACCACAAGTGGACAACATTTAAATCCTTACTAAATATACTGTACATACACATCGGCATATACAGTGTGGGAATAAAAGTGAAAGGAGTAAATCCCATCTAATGTGGCTTAACAATGATTTAAAGATCAAGATAAGGAGTAAAAAACAGGCATTTAAATTATACAAACAAGAGGGGACAGAGACTGCTTTACAGGAATACAAGGAAATCAACAAGGCTTGCAAAAGGGCGATTAGACTGGCTAAAATAGAAAATGAAAAATTAATTGCAAAAGAGAATAAGCCTAACTCTAAAATATTTTTTAAGTATATTAATGGGAAGAAGGCGAGGAAGGAAGCTATAGGAACATTACAATGTGACACAGGCCGTCTGATAATTAGTGACCAAGAAAAGGCAGATGAGCTAAATATGTTCTTTTCTTCGGTATACACAAGGGAGGTACCAGTGGTTGGGACACGGCAACATAATGGGGCTACACTACCTTTGCCAAATAACACAGGAAGTAATCCAAAAGAGGTTGGAAAAAATAAATGTTAATAAAGCCCCGGGTCCTGATGGAATACATCCAAGGGTACTAAGGGAACTGGGTTCTGTAATAGCCAAACCATTATATTTAATTTTTCAAGATTCACTCAACACAGGGTCTCTGCCAGATGACTGGAGAAAAGCTGATGTGATATCTATATTTAAAAAGGGAGCAAGAGCAAATCCGGGGAATTATAGACCAGTGAGCCTCACTTCTGTAGTAGGGAAGCTTTTAGAAGGGTTGATAAGGGATAATATACAAGAATATGTCTATTTGAAAAGGATTATAAGTAGGAGTCAACATGGATTTATGAGAGCTAGGTCATGTCAAACAAATCTAATTAGTTTCTATGAGGAGGTTAGTAGGAACCTGGATCAAGGCAAATCAGTGGATGTAGTCTATTAGGATTTTGCAAAGGCTTTTGATACAGTGCCACATGGGAGACTATTGTGCAAACTAAGAGATACAGGAGTTGCAGTAAATATCTGTTCAGGGATTGAGAGCTGGCTAAAAGACAGGAAGCAAAGGGTTGTTGTAAATGGAACATACTCCGATTGGACTAATGTGGTAAGTGGGGTTCCTCAGGGTTCAGTATTAGGTCCTCTCCTTTTTAACATATTTATTAATGACTTAGAGGTAGGATTGGAGTGTGGTGTCTCCATTTTTGCTGATGACAAGAAGATGTGCAAGGTAATTAAATCAGATAGTGATGTGCTTTCCCTCCAAAGGGATTTACATAAAATTGAGGAATCGGCATCTAAATGGCAGATGAGATTTAATACGAATAAATGTAAAGTTATGCATCTGGGAAGGAAAAATAGCCATGCAATTTATAATCTTAATGGAGCAAATCTAGGTGTATCGGATATTGAAAGGGATTTGGGAGTGCTTGTGGACAACCACCTAGGTAACAGTGCTCAAAGCCAAGCAGCAGCTGCAAAGGCAAATAAAATATTAGCATGTATTAAGAAGGGTATAGAAGCCAGGGAAGCAAATATAATTCTGCCACTATACAAATCTCTAGTACGCCCTCATTTGGAATATGGAGTACAATTTTGGGCACCACTTCATAAAAATGACATTTTAGAGCTGGAAAGGGTACAGAGGAGGGCAACAAAACTAATAAGGGGAATGGAGGGCCTATGTTATGAAGAAAGATTAACCAAATTAAACTTATTTTCTCTAGAAAAAAGGCGTCTAAGAGGAGATATGATTACGTTATATAAATATATCCAGGGTCAGTATAAAGATTTGTCAAGGGAGCTTTTTGTGCCAAGAGGTTTTCAACTGACAAGAGGACATCGCTTGAGGTTTGAAGTAAAAAGATTCCACCTTAAAGAAAGAAAAGGGTTCTTCACAGTAAGGGTGGTTAATCTGTGGAATTCTCTACCAGAGGAGGTGGTGACAGCGGATTCGATAGATAAATTTAAAAGGGGACTGGATTTATTTCTAATTAAAAATGGAATTCAGGGTTATCATGGATAATTAGAGAGGCAGTATTGATCCAGGGAGAAGTACGGTCGCCGGTGTCTAGGATTAGGAGTGAATTGATTTTTTTTTTGTATATACAACTAATTAATTAATAGTTTATCCGCATATTGCAGATCAGAGGAGATCTTAAAAGGTTGAACTTGATGGACTGAAAGTATTTTTTCACCCCTAAATAGTATGTAACTATGTAACTATGTAATACATTTCCTTGATACATGTAGAATGGAGATTGATGCATTCAGAAAACTCGTTCTTAAATTAAAAACACAGAACAGGTTAATTAACTTATACATATTTCATCCCAACATATGGTGGTTATTTTATACTATTGAATTGCCCGTAAAAAAATGACGTCAATAAAATTTGAAGCCATGGCAATACTGTTTGCCACACAATGTAAGGCTTTTGCTCCTCTGAGGACCTTTGGCACTCATTGCGAGCCCCTTGCTGAGCTCCTTCAGCTCAATGTGAGCTTCTCCCCTTGTGTATTTCAAGTTTCCCGTTTTGCAACGATCACCTTCGGTGCTCATCGAGAAGACAGATATATAAGTACAGTGTAAATCAAAAAAAAAATTAGTACAATGAATTAATAAATTAATATGTAGTAATAAATTAATATACTTTGCCTATTTATATTTAATATGCAGCAATCAATAACCTGAATCTCTTTGGATTCTCCTGCATCAGAAAATGTACAGTTGGACTGTTGATCACCTGAGGAAAAAGTGTCAGCAATGTGTCAAGTGTGCAGTGTAAATAGGCTGCGTGCGTGAGGCCAAACCGTTTGTTTAGATGGGTAAACCACCATTTTAGAATCGTAATGTTATTATTTGCAAGTTAGTGTTGTAAAATTGCGGCTTTTTTTCTATGTGTTACTTGTCTCACGAGCATTTCCCGTCTGTTGTAATGGTATATTTCCTAGGTTCCTGGCTGTAATTTGCGCGCCTCGATCTTCTTTAGCCTCATTTTCATTTTTTTCGGCCTCCATTTTTTCGAGTGACGAAACTTGGCAAATTCGGTTTAAATTTGCTTGCAACCTCACTCCCAGGTGTCCTGGCGTTCCCCCCGTGCTGTGTGTGAGTGTGTTTTTCTTTTCGGCCGTTAAATTAGTATTTTTGCAAGGTTTTTTGCCACCGAGATTCAGAGGTCGTTCCTGGCTAACTCGTATGTGATTTGCGGTGATTTGCGCGATTCGGTCTCCTTTGGCCTCGTTTTTCTTTTCTGGGGCTCCATTTTTTTCTCGCTTAGCCGATTTTCGAGTGCCCAAACTCTGCAAATTCGCCTTAAAGTCTTGTGCAACCTTACTCCCAGGCGTCCTGGCGTTCCCCCCATGCTTTTTTCTAAGTCTCGCATTCCTCAACTGCTTGCTGCCTAAGTAAGTCGCACGTGTTTAAAGGCCTCAACTGCTCGCCTTGCTTTCCGAGGCTCGCAGGAGCGCCTTTGGCGCTCATTTTGCCTAAGTCCCGCGTGTTTCAATGCCTCAATGGCTCACCTCGCTCTGCGAGGCTCGCAGGAGCACCTTTGGCATTCACTTCAGTTTAAGTCACGTGTGTTTCAATGGCTCAACTGCTCGCCTGGCTTAGCAAGGCTAGTAGGATCACCTAAGTGCTTCGAGCACAGAAAGCTTCTATGCCTCAACAGCTCATCTCGCTTTGCGAGGCTCGCAAGCGTGACTCGCAGTTTGACAACTATTATATGTGATTGTTTCTTTTGTTACAAGTAATAAGTATGCATAAAATCTACTACTTAGACTTTCATTTTAAATAGCATTGCAATTTTTTATTAACTTCATCATTTTTTTTATTTTAAAATTTAATTCAGCATAATGCAAAGCTATGCATTACAACTTTACACATGTTATCTTCTCTATATATCAGGAGGTTCCTGTTTCAGCCTAAGGACATGGCTAGGAATTAGTTAATATTTCCCTTTTAGGGTTGTTTACGAGTATAGATAAGGTGTTCTTTATATATATATATATATATATATATATATATATATATATATATATATATATATATATAGCATATAACATTAATACGCTGGATATAAAATACAGTATATAATAGGATAATTATATTAGCTTCTAATAACCATATACAATTGGATTTTATTCAGAGTAAAAATTCTGACAGTTTACTAAGGCTATGTTTTTACTGTAAGTAAAGGCCATTAATGATGTAGAGTTCTTGGGTTATTGATCTGAGTTTGCTTGCACTTGTTGCCTTTTATAACCAGCTGACAATTCAAACTAATTTAATATAGATATATACATATGTAAAGTAGAATAAAAGTGAAAAGATAGAAAAACACCTAATGCATTGTAGACCTATTTTGCAATTTTTTGTCATTATACATGACCCATTTCTGATACTCCTCTTCCACTGAAGAAATTTCCTCAGCCACTATCTGTTGCTGCTTCACCTGAAGTCCCTGCAGCTCCTCAGTGCTGAGCTCTTGTCTGTGCACCTCCACTAACTCTTCAATGTCTTCATTACTCATCTCCAGGCCCATGGATTTGCCCAGAGACACAATGTCCTCCACTATTGGGCTAGGCTCGGCCTCCATGTTCCTCTGAGCTACAGCTTCTGACCACAATGTCTTCCAGCCACAGTTCATGGTCTTGAGAGAGAGCGCATGCCAGGCCTTATCTATCAGAATGACACAGTGGAAGATATTGAAATGGTCCATCCAAAACTCTGGAAGAGGGCTTTGCTATACAGTTTCTTAAAGTTAGAGATGACCTGCTGGACCAGGGGAGTTGTGTTAGGGGGCAAGTACTTCACAGTTATAAAATTAAAGTCCTCCAGCAAGTGGTCCTCCAAGCCTGGGGGGCAAGTACTTCACAGTTATAAAATTAAAGTCCTCCAGCAAGTGGTCCTCCAAGCCTGGGGTGCAAGTACTTCACAGTTATAAAATTAAAGTCCTCCAGCAAGTGGTCCTCCAAGCCTGGGGTGAGCAGGAGCATTGACCATTATTAACAGGGCCCTCATAGGTAGTTCTTTCTCCTCCAAATATTTCTTCACAGTTGGGCCAAACACTTTGTCCATCCATTCAATGAAGAAATGCCTGGTTACCCAGGCTTTGCTGCTGGCCCTCCACATTACATTTAACTTACTTTTATCACATTTTCTCTTTAAAAAAAACTCTGGGGTTCTCAATGTGATAGACTAGTAGAGGCTTAATTTTATTTTTTAAACCCCACACTAGCATTCAAAAACCCCAACAGAGTTAGCCTGTCATTCATCAGATTGTGCCCTGGCAATGTCTTCTCTTCTTGAGTGACATGGGTCCTGTTATGCATTTTCTTCCAAAATAAACCAGTCTTGTCTGAGTTGAAGACTTGTTGGGGAACAAAGGCCTCAGCCTCTACATAGTCTCCAAAGTCCCTGACAATGGTTTAAAAGGTTTCTTCTTTGTCTGCACTGGCTGCATCTCCATGCCTCACTCTGCTGTGAATTATCAAACCAACCATGACTTATGCCTTTTTTACCCGATCAGCACTCAATTGTTTTGTTTTCCCACATATCAGTGCCTCGGAAATACATGCACCCACTAACTGTTTTTTGTTAATCCAAATGTACAGCAATTTCTCCACTTCCTCGAATGTCTGTGACCTTTTTGCTTAGTGATAGTGTTCACACCTCTAGTCACATTGGCGCCTTTAATAGCTTCCTTATTTTTGATTATCATTGAAATCATTTTTCTAGGCATTTTGTACTCAGGCGGCTACCACTGTCATGTTTCATGTTTCTTATTTATTATTTCATTTTCTGTTCTATTGTGGTTCTCACTATTTTTCTGCTGAGTGCTATCACTAGCTGTCTTTAAACTCATGATGAAAGCACAAGATACACTTTGGTTCTTGTAAGCCCAGGCTGCACTTTGGTTCTTATAGGTACAGGCTATGCTTTGGTTCTTATAGGTACAGTCTACACTTTGGTGATTATAGGCAAAGGCTGCACTTTGGTAATTATAGGCACAGGCTGCACCACAGCACAGAACATTGCATCCCACTTCCTGAAAGACAGGAAGTGGGGTGTCACAAGCGCGTCAACTTCGAAACAAGCATTGAGTCCTGAGCATAATTTTCAGTCTTACACGTCTACTTCCGAGCAAGTGGCGAGTTCCGGGAATTTTTTTCCTTTGTGAGACGCATTGAGTTCCAAACAAGACGGGCACCAGAGTAGATGAGAACCGAGGTACCACTGCATGTGGAAACTAAATGTAACTTTGTAACTTTTAGCATGTATTAAGAGTGGTATAGAAGCGAGATAAGCAAGTATGATAAAATCTCTGGTACAGCCTAATTTGGAAAATGGAGTACAATTTTAGGCTGCACTTAAAAAAAGGATGTTATAGAGCCACAAAAGGCACAAAGAAGGGCAACAAGATTAATAAGGGATATTGAAGGATTAGGTTATAAAGCAAAACTAACCAAATTAGATGTATTTTCTCTACAAAAAAGAGGGGATTTGATTACTTTAAATCTAAATATTCAGAATCGATAGATAGCTTTATGAGGTGACCATTTTTGTGAAAAGGTTTAAAATTGCAAAAGGCCTACCATATGTGGTTTTAAGAAAAATTATTTAAAAAATAGAAAAGGACTCTTCACAGTGAGGGCAGTCAACTTGTTAACATATATACCAAAGAAGGTTGCAAAAGCAGATTCAATAGATAACATGTAAAAGGGGGTGGATATCCTTTGAATAAAAAAGACATACAAAGTTATGGTGGATAACCCTTAATAGGAGGAATATTGATCCAGGGAAAAGGATGATTGTCAATATTTTGGGTCAGGAAGAAATACGGTCCCCTTATGGCACAGTTTGATATGTTTCAATTAACAATTCACATAGTACAAGGATCACATGTGATCTAAATAGGTAGAACTTGATGACCATATAGTCTTTTTTAACTCAATTACTGTTACTATGGTTGCGGAAAATTATACAAATATTTTTACTTATTAGCGTATATATATATATATATATATATATATATATATATATATATATATGTATACAACTACAACTCTTTCCGGTTTGTGTGATATTTGGCTAGCTGTGAACCAGTAATTTTCCAATTGCAAGATATGTAAGAAACAGTTAAGTCTAGATGACCCATGATCTAACTATTTCAGTAAGAGATAGTACACATATTTTTATATATAATAAATCAGTCATCCCAAGGCCATAATTTGCCCTTTGCTCAGAACATTTAAGAATGAAGTTTTTTTGCACATCTAGAGTGACATAACATAACATGTTTGAGAAGTCTTGATCACGTGTGTTATAGCTTGGATATTATATGTTAATAAAATGTAATTGTCTGTCAAGATGGATTTTTTTCATTTGTTATGTAAACAATATAAAAGACTATTGTCTGCTGATATTTGTCAGTTGCCGTTCGGTAAGTGAATGAGTGGAAGCCATTTTGGGTGTATTTGTTACTAATTCACATTTCTTTTCTGATAAAATCTAATAATGAGAAATAAAGAGGACTCGGTTTGTCTTGGTGTCATGCCTGAGTTTCGGAGTGAGAAGTGGTCTGTGAGTATGCTTTTTTCCCCATCACTATGTTATCACATATATAGTTGTGGATCTACGTGTTGTTGGTCACGTTTGCTGATGTTGGTCATGCAATGTTAAAAATTGCGGGCCTCGCAAAGTTTAAGTCCACAACTATTTATGATTACAATGAGCGCCCGCAGGACTCGCATCACCCGTGGCGGCACATCGCAAGGCCCACTATGTGCAATCCTCTGCCTCTCTCTCTCTCATCTCCCCTCTGCCTCCCCCATCGCCCATAACTTACGGACCCCGGAACTTATGGACCTCCTCCATGGTATCCCACCCTTGCTGTCGCGTTCTCTCTGCAGCGTAGGGACTCCCGAATTACGTTATTGCTATGTCCCTAAGCTGAAGATAGGACACGCTGGCAGGGTTAGGACCCCGCCACACCCTCAGTCACTGTTTGGGGGTCGAGCATGCTCAGTGTGCCCATCTCAGAGGACCCGTTCTCATTCTTGAATGCAGGCTGCTCTCCGCTCTTCTGCCTCCCCCGCTCTCTGTTCTCTCCCCACACACTGTGCACCCCTGGCCCCTTTCATGGCATCCTCCTGTAGGCAGTGCCCGGAGATGGGATGGGCAAGCACCTGCTGGAGGGGGGTGGGGCCTCGCTCACTTGCCACAGGTACAGCCCGGGCAGCCTGCACACTCTGGAGCTGCCAGCGGCGGCTCCCCCTGACCCTCAGTCCCCGTCTGCCCCTTCAGGAGCCCCCCAAGGCTTTGCTGCTGGCCAGAGCCATGGGCAGCAAATGCTTCTCCAAACTGCTGTCCCATATGCGCAGACTGCCCCATAAATACCACCTGCTGAGGGGAAGTGAGCTGAAGGCAAGGTGAGTGTGACACTGGGGCAGTAGGGGACACTGGGTAAGATATGGGATGGTAAGGAGCATGTTAGGCAAGGGTTGATCAGGGGGCAAGGGAGGGAGAGTAGGGAGGAAATGAGACACAAGGGAGGGAGAGGAGGGGGGAAATGAGACACAAGGGAAAGAGAGAGGGGGGGGAATTAGACACAAGGGAGGGAGGGGGAATGAGACACAAGGGAGGGAGAGGAGTGGGGAAAGGAGACAAAAGGGAGCGGGAGGAGGGAAAAGGAGGCACAAGGGATGGAGAGGAGGGGGAAAGGAACAAGTACACATGGGAGGGAGAGGAGGGGGAAAGGAGACACAAGTGAGGGAGAGGAGGGGGAAATGAGACACAAGGGAGGGAGAGGAGGGGGAAATGAGACACAAGGGAGGGAGAGGAGGGGGAAATGAGACACAAGGGAGGGAGAGGGGGGAAATGAGACACAACAGAGGGAGAGGAGGGGGGGAACGGAGACACAAGGGAGGGAGTGGAGGGGGAAATGAGACACAAGGGAGGAAGTAGACATGGGTAGTGACAATCAGCGCAGAAGGTGATCACATTAGGTGGCAAACAGCATTGCCACAACTAATTTTATTCCCGTCATTTTTTATTGGCAAGTAGATAGTTATAATATATTTGTCTTCTGTCATATATATATATATTTTTTTTTTTATTGACAAACAAATACAATCAACAATACAATGACAACATACATTCACATCTTGTCATAGACAGTAATGTAACATTGATAACATTAATAACATTAAGGTGCAGAGTACTAAACCATCTACCCTGAGTCTCCTTATTTTGGATGTTTCTACATAATTATCCCATGGAGCCCATTTATTATGTTATACATTTCATGATCTCTGTTATAAGCTACAATTGAGTTATTTTCCTTCCATGAGGGTAGACAGTCCATTTCCATTTTAATGCCAATAACCATTTAGTTACCAAAAGTATATAAATCAAAATGCCTCTATGTTTATTTTCAACAGTATTTGGAAAGATATGAAAAAGGACTATCTCGGGTGATAAAGGTAAGTCTTTTTTTAAGATCTTTGAAATATTTAAGAAACACCGATTTCAAAGAAGTTGAACTTTCTCACATAGCCACCAAATGTTAATCTGTAACACTATTTCTTTGCAGCATCTTCAGCACAACTCTCACAACTAATTTTGGATCTATTTTATTTAATACACTCTGTTCTCTATACCATCTATGAGAGAGCTGCATGTAATAACTTTTTGGGTCAATACACAAGCCTCAAACCAAGTCTTTTCATCCCAGGTTATTCATATCTCCATTTCCAATTTCCTGATTGCTAAAGATTTCCCCTTGCATCTTTCAATATGTATGATACTTGCACACTTGGAAATGGTGGATTTTCTATTTAACTTTATTAGTTCTTTTTCGATGTTAGGGATCATAGCTCTTATCCCTTAGCCATACTCTGATTTACCAATCATATGCCGTAATGACCCATATTGCAACCAAAGGGAGCTAGGCATTTTATTAGTAGTTTTTAAATCTTCAAGTGATCGTAAATGATAATTCTTCCAGAGATCCCGAACCGTGCACAAATTCCATTGGCCCCAATCTACCCTTGTTTTTGGTACTGTTTAAATCATATAGCATTTGTAATGGGGTTACTGGCGACGGGAATGGTAGCATTTTCTATTTATTGTTGATTTTATACCATGTAGTTAAACAATATTGAATAATCGGGGGTAGCTTATTTAGGGCATCTCTAGACAGTTCTGTCATCCATATCAAATACTCTAATTGAATCTCTTTTACTAATTCTATCTGAATCAGGATAAATTTAGGTTATATACTTTCAAGGTGACTATTACCAATATTGTCTAAATAATCTCTTAGATTTGGCGAAGATAATCCACCACAGCTAATTTTCCTTTTTGTCCACATTCCATTAACCCAAGCCTTATTAATGGAATTATAAATTATTCTTTGAAATTTAGTAATAGTACTCCCAGAGCATTTTAAGGGGATACATCTTAAGATATATACGTTATTTTTGGTATAATCACCATTTTAATCATTGAGATACGGCCAGTCCATGATAAATTTTGTCTGAACCATTTTTTACAGAGGTTACATAAAGGGAAATAGATTTGGTCCAAGTTATCAGTCATCAAAGTCGAAATCCTTGGGGCAATCCTTATCCCCAAATGTGTTATAGAATTATGATCACATCTAAAAGAAAATGTTTCTTTCAGGCATACCTCACACCTCTTCAATAGATAAATTTAAATGTAAAATTTCCGATTTATGATAGATTTTATAGTAAGACACTATTCCATAATCTTGTACAATTGTTAGCAATTTTCTTATTGAATTTATTGGATCTGACATGTTAACAACTACATCATCGGTGAAAAGTGGTATCTTTGATATTGTTTTACCAATTTCTATCCCCTTTATATCAATGTCACATCTTATAGTATTAGCTAAAGATTCAATACATAAGTTAAATCTCAGTGGGGATAGGGGGCAGCCCTGTCTGGTCCCGTTTCTTATATCAAAAGCCTCTGATTTTTAACCATTTCCTATTACAAATGCTGATGAATTACTGTATAAGGCCATAATGGCTTTTATACATGAACTCTCGAAGCAATACGCTTCCAATATTGCTTTCATAAAGTCCCAGTTGATGCGGTTGAACGCTTTTTCGGCTTCTAAAGTGACCGCAACAACTGATATTCTACTCTTTTTCACAAAGGCAAAAATATCGACCAACTTTCGAATGTTGTCTGCCCCTTGTCTGGTTTTAATAAAACCTGTTTGATCTTGATCCTCCAACAGATGCATTAATGGGTCTAATCTCTGTGCATATACTTTGGCATACATTTTTAAATCCTGATTTAACAATGAGATAGGTCTATAATTCATACATAAGTTCAGATCTTTGCCCTCTTTAGGAATAGTAATAATGGGGGCTTTTGTCATTTGCTTTGGGATAACTCCCATCATTTTAATCTCATTAAATGCCCTAGAAAAATGTTCTAGTAATTGTGTTTTAAATAATTTATAGTAGCTAGGGGGGAAGCCATCTGGCCCCGGAGCCTTTCCAAGGACTTAATTGCAGATTAGATTTCATCCACTGAAATCTCTCTATCTAACATCTCTCTATGATGATGGCTTATTTTTGGAGTGTTAGACCTACTCAGGAATGAGGTTATCAATTCTCTAGACACCTTCATGGCCTTCTAAATTGTATAGAGTAAAATAGTATTCTTGAAAGGTCTTCCCTATATCACTTGGACTATAATTGTTTTTCCCTTTCAGATCTATAAATCTTTCTATCCTTTTTTGACTATATTTGTGATTCTTAAAATTCTCTATGCATCCATTCAGTTGACTCGCATATGGTATTTTTTTGCTGTAAAACCCAGAGCTTATTATCTATTGGAATCTGAATACTTTTTTTTGGATTTGGGCTTGTACCCTCATTATTTATTTTATCATATCTTTATCAGGTAGCTTTTTATTCCTATATTCTAATTTATTTAGCTCTAAATATAGATTTCTTAAGGGCAGCCCTCTCTCTTTATTTTTCCGAATAGCTCTGACCTTAAAAAGACTGCACATATATACTTTATGGGCTAGCCATAAGGTACAATTGAAAGAAACTGATCCTACATTAGTTCTAAAAAAGTCTGCCAACTCCTGTTGTATTTCATCTCTATCTTTTGTCTCCCTAAAGATAGAAGGGTCTATTTGGAGGGCCTTATTATTTGTTCCCCTTAATTGAACGTTCAGATGTAATTTTATATGCCCATGGTCTTACCACACTATGGGGCCAATATTGACTTTGGTCATCGCCCTCAAAGTGGGGTGATCCAACAAAAAATAATCAAGTCTCGTATATGTTTTATGTCGGTATGAGAAAAATGTAAAATCCTTCTCTTCGGGGTGAGTAACTCTCCATGCATCAAAGACACTGAATCTTTCTAAAGTATCTTTACATTTCCTTGCCTTCCTATAGGTTTCAGTGTCCAGGGCAGATCCATTTTGAGATTTTCTATCAAGTGAGGCATCCAAACATATGTTTAGATCCCCACATATTATTAAGACCCTTTTTTATTTTATCTATATGATTTAGCATCTTAACTAAAAATGTATTTGGTTTTGTGTTAGGAGAATAAAGATTAACAAAAGTATAGGGGACATTACTGATATGGCCAATCCATATAACAAATCTACCATTTATATCAGTTTCTATATACTCATTCGATATAACATTCCTTCTATGGAATATTATCGAAGTTCCTCTAGCTTTTTTCTTGTAACAAGAATGCATATTAACTCTGTAACAATTGTTTGTCAAGTTAAAGGTTCTCTCTCTACACCAATAAGTTTCCTGGATACAGATAACATCAGCATCCTCCTTTTAAAACATGCTCAGAGCCATACGTCTCTTCCCAGGCGAGTTCAAACCTTTCACATTTATTGATAAAATGGAGATAGGTAGATATGTGGTGTCAGGCAATATACTAATTTCAAGTTTGATAAATCATGACTCTACTTACAACAAAGTTCTCCATAATTGGAAATATTACTAGCCCCCCAGTGGACTCCGGAATTACATGGATAACTACTCTGCTCCTTTTACACACAAATAACACAAACTCACACATAACAAATACCCTAAAATTCTCACAGCAGTATGAACTTCTTGGATACTGCCGTCACATGTATAGAATACAAATCCACCCTGATGGGAGAAATCGGGAATAGATTCTTGAGGGTAAGCTCCTCACCACCCACTCTTCCCACCCAATACTATTACATTTTCCCGGAACCTAAAACACATCATAGCCTCTTCTTCTAAGCTATCTTCTCTATCCATTCCCTTATGTGTTACCCACATGTTAGATATCACATTTTCAAAATGTGTGAAATCTTATTTACTATATTACACAACGTCTTAATATTTTAAGACCCTTCTATAATGAGTGTAAAAATCACTTAAATTAAGGGCACTATATTATGTGAAAATCGCCCTGCAATCTTGCACCCACTATGACCATATCATAAGTATATATCATATCATTCTACTTTATTCTTTTTATTGTGCCACCAATTACCCCTATTTAAGCTGAAGATTTTAACTTGTAGTATCATTCTCTCTCTCCCTTTGCCTATTTACCTCTTCCAACCCCCTTATACATTCATTCCCCTTCCTATACATTTTCTATTACTTCACATATATCAAGTTAACCTTGCAAGCTTAAACAATCAGCCTCCCCTATTCTCACAATTATACATGAAGCTTCCATTTTGCTAGTAACTCTTCGCCCTCCTGCGACGTATTAATATGTATTTTTTTATCCTCTCTCATAACGATCAGTTTCACAGAAAAACCCCATTTATAGGCAAAAAGTTTTCTCCAAAATTATTTTCTTTTCATTAAAGTCTCGCATGAGAGATCTTGGAATACCAAGATATGACTATATGGAAGATCAAATGGCCCCTGCTCTCCACTTTTCTTTAAAATTATTTCTTTATGGGCGGCAAATTGAAATTTAACAAGTACATTGCGTGGGGACTCCCTTGGCACATTTTTTGATAGAGGCTGTCTATGCATCAGCTGCACCATACATTTGCTATGTGATTCTTGCGGAATCACGGTATTCAAAAACTTATTAATATAGTTCGGTAGTTCACCTGGCGAGACTTTCTCTGTGATTCCCCTGAATCTCAAATTGTCCATCCTAGAAAAATCTTCTAATCTACCTAACTTATGTTTAATAGTTTTAACTTCTGCCTCAAGAGTCGCCACACGAGCGTCAACTTTCTGGTTATCTCAAATAAGTTGTGATTGTTGACCTTCTAGATGGTGTAATGGAGGGCCACCAGGGTTCACAAGTGATCTCTGTAAGACTTCTCCCCTAAGAATGGAAAGAGTTAACTCCAGGCAGTTATCAGAGGCTAATGGAAGCCCAGCTGTGAACTGCCTTTAAGAGCAGCAGAGAGATGGGGTGGAATCTCTCACTTAGGCTTGGGCCTAAGAGCTGTGAGCTGTGAGTTTTGAGCTGTGTGTAGCTGCAGTGTGTTTAAAGAAGAAAACCCTGGACAGCTCAGCTGCTGTTTGTATCCTGAGAGCTGGGATTTGTGCTGAAGCAAGGCAGTCAAGAAGGCTGCTGCATTTCAGAGATTGCTCACAGAGAAGACTGCTGTGCTATAGAAGATAATCAACTGTGTAAGGATTTATCTGAAGACCCCATTCCTAAGAAGCCGGATACAATAAGGGATGAAAGGTTGGTGCCCAATACATATTATTGTCATCATACCCAGACAAAGGATTACAAATACCCCAGGGAGAAGAGAGTATTAAGAAAGAGTAATCATCCCTCATCACAAGAGGGTGACAAGGGTCCCTGGGGTGAAGCATAAGGGAGAGAAGGGTGGGCCCTATGCTTCACCTGCTATTGACAGAGAGAGAAGAGGAAAAAGGTCCTCAAGAGATCCCCGAAAGAAGCAGAGAGCTTACACTGTGGACTGTATAATTTTACCTGCAGGCCGAGAAGCGGGCTCAGGGCGAGTCAGGGTGTTCCAGGTTATAGTAAGCCCGTTTATGTAGAATTTTATTTTTGAGGATAAGCACTGTTTTTCTTTCTGTTGGCGCTTACAAATAAACAGCCGTAAAATTAAGCCTCTGTCAAGCCTACTGTGTTTTCCTCCCTAAAAACGTAAAAGAGCGGGACGCGAACGCCGTCAGAAGGGGGCGCTCTGTTACAATGGTCAAGTTTCGCTATCAACATATTTACAGCTTTTGTGTTATGAGACACTTCTCTAAGGAAATAATTTTTGATTTGCTCCTGGAATTCCCTGAGCATTTTTCGAATTGATTCCAGGTTCCAACTGTCATTTTCCTCCCTCTAGTCTCCTCTACTGTTTTGACGTCTGAAATCATCATGTTCTCACTATCTTCCAATAGAGCCCATCAGGGGCATTACAGGGTCTAACCGTTTCTTTTTTAGTTTGGGTCTATGGGGTAAGGGAGCACAGTCTTCTTGCATTGTGCCTTTTTTTTATTTTTATCTCTGTTCTTCCCCGTGATTATACTTTGTCCACGCTTCATCCTGTGTAGACTAGCCAATAATTTCTATAGATCTAAACTTTACCTTCTCCCAATTAAATTATAGATTTAGGAAAATATAACCACCAGCCATAGTCTCGTGATATAGCACTTGTAAATAATTTTCAATACACTGCAGCAGCAAGGTAAATCCACTGATCTCATATATCAAACAAGATCTTATAGCACAATTCCACCACCACCTTATAAAATGCTTTCAGATAGTAATGTTCTCCTAATATATGATTATGATCTATGTCTTCTGTCATATGATCACTGTGCCCCTTGCATAGCACTGGGAATTATTCTGATTTCCTATAAATAAACAATGTGACTGCTACTACGTAATGCTGAGTATTAGGTGTAATTTCCAGACTGCAAACTACACCTTTTATGCTCAGAGTTACTTACATTTTATAATATAAAGACCACTTTTATTATTAAGCCCTACTATTTATTTCTATATTTGTGACACACAAATGCATATAATAAATAAAAGTAAATATATACTAATTTCTGACAAATTTATATTTAATTTTCCTTTCAAAGATATTGCACCCCAAGAGGTTGTTTTGTATAAGCACAATATTGTAGTATATTCTAAAATATTCACTATATAACTTGTTCTTGTGGTTGATAAAATAGTATGTTTAGTCACTTTAATGTTAGATTTCAAATATGTCTTGTCAGCTACACTGTGCAAGATTTCAATTTATAACAACTATGAAAGCCTTGTGATTTGGGAGGAAACAAATTACTGGATTTATATGAAACATTTTTAAGCATAATATATTTATACAAGGATGCTGAAGCATTATATTTTCCCTGTAAGTATTTTGCAGTGGAATAGCACTCTATGGTGCTAAGTGTTGATAGGGATTTATTCATGTTATTATTATATAGCTACTTAGAGGGAACAGCTAGAAACTTTAATTAGCTTTAGTTTTATAGCCAAGCCATAGTGGCCTATTAGCAAAGTCTTAAAAAATGAAGGTTTGTGAGAAATGCACATACTTTTTGTTTCAACCTTAACTACTCCAATGGGCAGTAGTCTCAACATGCTCCTTACACAGATAATGCCACTTGCCCAAGATATTTCCCTTGCTCAGAAAGGGGGATAGTAAGATCGACTGGGAAGAACTGAGATAGATTGCAGAGACTCTTCCCAACAGTCCCCTAAGAAAAATCTATTCATATAAAGTCCCAGTCAAGAGGCATTAAGAAACATTTAGTAATGCACAGGTGCAACAAAATAATAGAATGTAATCATATTGTATTTTATTCTTGATTCACTGTGTGATTCCTATTTTACTAGAAGGTGGAGGGTTATACATCTTTCAACCTTGTAGCTTCTATGAAAATATAAACCATGCAGCAAATGGCAAATCTAATACAGAATTGATTATATTCATAGCATAACCTCTCAATCATGCCATGCCCAGGAAGTGACTAGTTGGCACCTAGTCAGGCGGACGGCGGTGCTCCGTATGTGTGCTGCAAGAGATCCTGCTCTTACTATGAAACTCTGAGACACCTTATACTTTCCCCCAAGCCTGGGAGAGTGCAAGTTGGAGGAGACGCAGACGAGAATCCCTATAGGAGTGGAGATATCTCTCTCTCACAACAGACCTTTTAAAGAACTACGGAGGTGAATCGGTAAAACACTGTGACACAGTGAAAACCTTGAGGGCACACCTAAGGTTAGTGACGGCCGAGGACTCCCCTGGGTGAGTTCCGGAAGGAAACGCTGAAGGGGTTAACATTGAAATGGTTAACATATTCTGCTGATGAAGGGGTTAACATATTCTGCTCTATATATTCACGAGATATTGCTTAACCATAATATCACATTCCTATCCTTGAGATGTGTTACGACCTTACTAATACACAAAACATTTCTAGTTGTTCTAAGAAACAGAAAAGCATCTGATTATCTGTCCTTGTACTGAGTAACAATGAACCGTAAAAATGCTTCTAATATCCGCCTTAAGTATATAATATAATCTATTAAGTATATAATCTATGCTATGACGTAGCAATAAACGAATTGTGCTAACATAACACTGTGTGTGTGTGTGTGTGTGTTACTTTTTTCAGTGCAATTCCTCAGAATTCTGACAAAGGCCTGAGGCCTGAGTTCCAAGCTGCCAAGTATACAAGACTGTAACAACAAACTGGTGTCGAGAAGTGGAATGCAGATCAAAGTACGACTGGAGTGGTGAGTACAGTGAACAGTGTCTATATGCACCTTCCTTTTGCTCCAACTCCTCTCTTCCTTTATAAACTGTACCTGAGTAAATAAGTTGGGAACACTCCCTGCGGTAGGGAGAAATTAAGCCTCTGGAAGGCAAGGATAATAATTATTCCTAAGGTGGGAATAGAAAGGATAATATATATATATATATATATATATATATATATACAGGGAGTGCAGAATTATTAGGCAAGTTGTATTTTTGAGGATTAATTTTATTATTGAACAACAACCATGTTCTCAATGAACCCAAAAAACTCATTAATATCAAAGCTGAATATTTTTGGAAGTAGTTTTTAGTTTGTTTTTAGTTTTAGCTATTTTAGGGGAATATCTGTGTGTGCAGGTGACTATTACTGTGCATAATTATTAGGCGACTTAACAAAAAACAAATATATACCCATTTCAATTATTTCTTTTTACCAGTGAAACCAATATAACATCTCAACATTCACAAATATACATTTCTGACATTCAAAAACAAAACAAAACCAAATCATTGACCAATATAGCCACCTTTCTTTGCAAGGACACTCAAAAGCCTGCCATCCATGGATTCTGTCAGTGTTTTGATCTGTTCAGCATCAACATTGCGTGCAGCAGCAACCACAGCCTCCCAGACACTGTTCAGAGAGGTGTACTGTTTTCCCTCTTTGTAAATCTCACATTTGATGATGGACCACAGGTTCTCAATGGGGTTCAGATCAGGTGAACAAGGAGGCCATGTCATTAGATTTTCTTCTTTTATACCCTTTCTTGCCAGCCACGCTGTGGAGTACTTGGACGCGTGTGATGGAGCATTGTCCTGCATGAAAATCATGTTTTTCTTGAAGGATGCAGACTTCTTCCTGTACCACTGCTTGAACAAGGTGTCTTCCAGGAACTGGCAGTAGGACTGGGAGTTGAGCTTGACTCCATCCTCAACCCGAAAAGGCCCCACAAGCTCATCTTTGATGATACCAGCCCAAACCAGTACTCCACCTCCACCTTGCTGGCGTCTGAGTTGGACTAGAGCTTCTGCCCTTTACCAATCCAGCCACGGGCCCATCCATCTGGCCCATCAAGACTCACTCTCATTTCATCAGTCCATAAAACCTTAGAAAAATCAGTCTTGAGATATTTCTTGGCCCAGTCTTGACGTTTCAGCTTGTGTGTCTTGTTCAGTGGTGGTCGTCTTTCAGCCTTTCTTACCTTGGCCATGTCTCTGAGTATTGCACACCTTGTGCTTTTGGGCACTCCAGTGATATTGCAGCTCTGAAATATGGCCAAACTGGTGGCAAGTGGCATCGTGGCAGCTGCACGCTTGACTTTTCTCAGTTCATGGGCAGTTATTTTGCGCCTTGGTTTTTCCACACGCTTCTTGCGACCCTGTTGACTATTTTGAATGAAACGCTTGATTGTTCGATGATCACGCTTCAGAAGCTTTGCAATTTTAAGAGTGCTGCATCCCTCTGCAAGATATCTCACTATTTTTGACTTTTCTGAGCCTGTCAAGTCCTTCTTTTGACCCATTTTGCCAAAGGAAAGGAAGTTGCCTAATAATTATGCACACCTGATATAAGGTGTTGATGTCATTAGACCACACCCCTTCTCATTACAGAGATGCACATCACCTAGTATGCTTAATTGGTAGTAGGCTTTCGAGCCTATACAGCTTGGAGTAAGACAACATGCATAAAGAGGATAATGTGGTCAAAATACTCATTTGCCTAATAATTCTGCACTCCCTGTATATATATATATATATATATATATATATACTTGACAGCTTGTTTAACAGTGCCCCAAACCATCACTTATGCTTGCTCATGAGTCTTGCTATATTGCTGTGCTGTTTAAGATAAGAAATAAGAAATATTTTGTTATTCTGTGTAAAACAAGGAAGTGAGATCTCTGGAAACTGTAAGACGCCCCGTTTCTGTGTCTAGGGGAAACTCGTTGACGCCCAAAAAGCGAACGCAAGTGACAGTTGAAATAGATAGAATTAGGAATATTTACTGACACATTTTGTCTTAAGCAATCAGCTCGAGAATATCTGTCGGAATTGTCAGAGCTATTTCAGCTCAGTACAGCCGCCCTTATTTTCTGATTATCAAGCGTGTCAGCAAATAAGGTTACGTTGTCTACTGAGACAACTGCCTAAAAAATCTTAAGATTAGAAGGATAGTTGAAAATGGGCACTTCCCAGTCTAAACAATGCCCACCTCCCAACCTGGGAGAATCTTGTAAAGAAAATGTTTATAGAACGTCACCAAAGGGAGTATTCTATGTTGACCCCTTTGTGGATAACTTAGCTGGATGGAGTGAGGGAATGAGGAGTTCTAGCCCGTTCCCGAGGGAGGGAGCAAATGATGAGTTCTACATGAATATGATTAAGGGATTATGCCTTGGGGAAACAAAAGCTTTCCCGTGGTACACAGGGGACCCTGATTGGGACATGACATACATGAGAGAAGGTGGAAAGAATTGGTTGGAAATTGCACCACACTGGCACCCAATCCCCACTGACGGTCTTAAAAAGAACAAACTAAAATTGTTCCCTAGAAAGAAAGCTCCCAATCACATGCCTACTCCCCACCCGACAGCACCCCCTACTTATAGTCTTCCCACAGCCCTATACCCTAGCCTGGACACCGATATGGAAGTAATAATAGGCGATTATATGCGCCGTCACCCACACATAGTACAGCCTGAAGCAAATATCAGTGACCCTCCTCCCCCTCCTCCTTCGCCCGCTCTTGCAGAAGGAGAGACAGAGCATAAATAGACTGCAGCTGCAATACCCCATGGCCCCTCTGCATCTGACAATCAGCATGTTAGTACGCTAAAAGCAAAACTAGTAAAAACTGATAACACATGGCAAATTAAGCAGACAGAAACTAGCGATGGTGCAAGGGCAATGCATGACACAGATTGATATCCAACTGATTATTGACGGACTGTTCGATTTTGACCCCGAATCTGGTTGGGACTGGACCAATATACCCACAATTAATATCCCTGATACCAATAACACTACTACTGCTTATGCATTGGCTACCACAGTCGGAATTAATAATATGTGGGATGAGATTAGAGTGGAAATGGAGAGGTTTTGGAAGGATAAGCAGTCTATTTCCACTGCATTATCTTGTAAACAGGACCCGAAAGAAACAATGACAGAATTTACTAAAAGGTTTTATAAAAGTTGGAACGATGAGGCAGGTTTGTCCTCTGAAGGGGCCATGTGTCCCTTAAAGGTACAGACCTGCATAGGCAATATGCTTCCTCCGTATTCATTACTCGTCAAACAGTTGGTCTCTGAATGGCCATCATTGACGGCTTCTGAATTTCTGAAGAAGATACATGAGAAAGAAGCAGCAGGTTGTTTTGACATTAAGAAAGGTTCAGAGAAACCCAGTCGACCCTCCACTTAAAACCCTCCTCAGTATTGACTTAAACGAAATACCACCCTCGGTTTGGGCCTCCTCTAAACTAGATGTAGGCAAAGTTAACTGTACCCCTGATAAAGCTCGCCTGTAGCCACACACTACCCCTGTCTACATCAAACAATACCCCCTCTCACATGAAAAGAAGGAAGGTATTCGCCCCATGGTTGACTCATTTTTGCAGCAAGGTATATTACGCCCTGTTGTATCACCTTTTAACAACCCAATCAACCCTGTACCCAAACGTAACAACAATTTCAGATTTGTTCAGATTTACGAGCAATTAGTTATCGCAATTGCTCCTATTGTCCCTTATATCACCGCTCTCATTACGGCCATTCCACATGACGCCACTATATTCACTGTTATTGATTTATCTAAAGCATTCTTTTCGGTCCCATTGGACCCTGAGACACAACTACTTATGGCTTTTACTTTTGCTTTTACAATTAACTCGGACCCGTCTTCCCCAGGGCTACGTGGATTTGCCAGCTGCTTAGTCACTGGTGCTCCAACATACCTTGCGGTCATGGACCCCGTGTCATGGTTCCGTCCTGCTTCAGTATGGCTATGACCTACTGTTGTGTAGTTTTGACGGGGAAGCCAACAGACAGGATTCACTCAGTTTGCTACAGCACCTAGCAGTTGATGGTCACAAGGTAGCTAAACACAAAATATAAATGGGGCAACACATGTTGAATACTTAGGTTTTGCTCTGTCACATGGCACACGCTCTGTTAGCTCGAAACGCATAGAGGCTATCCAGATAATACCTAAACCACAGACTAAAAGGAAATGCTTTCCTTTCTTGGTATCATTAACTATTGCAGGCAATGGATCCCTGAGTGCTCACACCATGACTCCATCTTACGTGCGGCTGCTAAGGGGGACAGCCCAGAGCATATTCAGTGGACTCTAGACATGACTAAAGCTTTTGTGACCTTAAAAGTTAGCATTATGCAGGCCCCCGTTTTAGGACTACCTGATTATTGTAAACCTTTTTATTTGTATGCAAGGGACAACTGTAAAACCATGGCCGCGGTCTGTGCCCAAGATCACGGAGGTAGTATGCGTCCCGTAGCATTCTTTTCCAAAGTTGTCCCTACTCTGGTCCAGGGGATGCTGGCGTGTCTCCGAGCATTAGCTGCTTGTGCAATGGCCGTAGAGACAGCTAACACTATCACCTTAGGACATTCTATCTTCCTCCACACCAGTCACCAAGTGTTACAGTTACTTAAAAACCTTACCACACAACACATGACTGCTCAGTGCCTCAGTGGTTATGAATGCATCCTGCTTAACCACACTAATCTAGATATTAAATACAGCGCACCTAATTCAGGTCCTATTGCCATCTTAAGTGCTATATCAACTAGCAACCCTACATCTTCCAATGACCATGAACAGCTGCATGACTGTCTTACCACAATACATGACTCCACTTCACCTCGATCTGACCTACTGGACATGCCTAAAGACCAGGCTGAGAATGTGTTTGGTGATGGGTCATGTTCTAGACCTGCAGATGGGGTCTATAAAACAGGTTTTGCTGTAGTTCAGCTCCCAGATTTTGTACTTGAGGCAGCTCCTATCCCATTTTCTTCCGCCCAAGCTGCTGAACTTATCGCCCTTACAAAAGCATGTCACCTTTTTGCGAATAAATCTGTAAACATTTACACTGACTCCCATTATGCCTTTGGTGTGGTTCATGACTTTGGAAAAATATGGCAACAACGAGGCTTCGCTGCTGCTGATGGCAAATCTATTTCTCATACAGATCTCATTAACTCCTTATTGGAAGCTATCCAGTTACCTAAAGACATTGCCATCATACACTAATCGCACTGACTTTTTTTCTCGAGGAAATGCATTTGCAGATCGGGTAGCAAAGGCAGCTGCAGCTATGCTGCTCTGTCCTGCCCACATTTTTCCTTTGCTCCAGCCCCCATCCTGTCCGCCTGACATTCTTCTCCATGAATTGCAAGGATTTGCAACACCTGATGATTTATCATACTGGTAGTCACAGGGTCTAGAAAAGAAATAGAATGGCCTTTTCTCAAAAGAGTGGAAGATCAGGATACCTGAGAGTAGTGCCCCAATATTCATAGGACAGGCACACGGGGTGGGACACAAAGGAATTAAAGCGATCATGCAACAGTTGCAACTGTTTTTTTGCATCAGAAACGTAAAATCACACTGCCAGACATACATACAAAGATGTATACAGTGTCTACAGAATAACTCTACAGTACCTAACAAAGCATTACATGATCATTTGCCTCCACCCACAGCTCCATTCACCCATTTACAAATTGATTTTACTCATATCCCAAAGACAGGATCAAAGCAATTGTCCCTGTTGGTGATAGTAGATCAGTTCTCACGGTGGCCTGAGGCTTTTGTAGCACAAAGAGAGGATGCTAAGACGGTAGCTAAAATATTAACTACCGAGGTAATACCGAGATATGGATGCCCATTGCAAATTAATTCTGATAATGGACCAGCCTTTATTAGTGCAGTAATTAAGGAACTGGTACAATGGCTACAGATAACCTGGAAATTCCATATCCCCTACCATCCTCAGAGTTCAGGCATAGTGGAAAGAATGAACCACACAATTAAAGAAAAACTTACAAAGGCCACTGCAGGTACATGGGTGAACTGGCAGAAATACTTACCTGCCATTCTAGCAGAAATTAGGATGACTCCTAATAAGTCTACTTAATTGTCCCCTTTTGAGATTCTAATGGGAAGACCATTTCCAACTCCTTGGGTAAAAGGCCCACTTGTAATTATGTCTGGTGATCTTGATCTCATAAGAGAACAATATGTGCAACAATTGATTGATAAATTGAATGGCATCTATGGTGATGTGTCTTCTCGATTTCCTTTACCATTACAGGAACCAACACATCCGTTCCATCTAGGTGACCTCGTCTGTGTCCGACAACTGAACAGAGCAAAGAAGGGAGGCTTCCCATTCGGACCACCGACTACCGTTGTAGCAGTAACCAGGACTGCCGTCCTCACTGACTCACCGGACGTCTGGATCCACGCATCTCGTCTGAAGCTGTGTCCAAATAGGGGTGAAGCAGGTGACAAAGTCCCCGTGAAAGCGATTGAAGACAGCAATAATAAAAATGTCAAACCTACTCCTGCATCCACAGAATGCATGGAAGAACTTTCTCCTGTTGATGTGCATTATGCTCCTGATTTATTTGCCCTTATGGACATTTCTTAATTGCCATTATGACCCAGACGAACTGGGACCATTAAAGTCTGTTTGTGGTAAACACAATAACACTCACACCAATACTAGTTCACCTCATAGGCACAAGAGATCCACACGTGATAACACCATTAGACAAAATCATCCCTGGGAACATAATACATTTTCCATAATGTTACAAGCTTATGCTCACTCCCTTAACCTTTCCAATTGCTGGGTATGTGCACACGTCTCTACACATGGGGAAATGGGTATGCCTCTATTTGGCCTTCCAGCAGAAAACTTCACCCAGAGTCACATATATTACAATGGCAGTACACAACCCCGCAAATGGAATTTCTTTTCTTATGTACAATCAGCCACACCACTTAACTCTATATGGATGCAACACCTCATACGCACGTACTTCCCATCAAAATATAATAAGAGTGTATCATTTATGTTAACCCACACTAACCCAGGGTATAACTGTTTTAGGGCCCTAGGAAAAGGTAAACCTGTTGGTTGGTCCACTTGCTCCAATACCACACTTATTTTTTATAGGACCTCCTCTGGTTCATCCCTTTCTGACCTGTACAAGAGTTGTTCACCTTGGAGCTGTAGTGGTCCTGGATGTCCCTACTTATTTTCACTTTTACATAATATATCAATTAATGGTACTGGTTGTAGCAACACTAATGGGTCCGTGTCCAATCTCTTCCACCTTATGCCACCATCTCCAGCCACGGATGTATACTTTATCTGTGTCAGGAATGCCTATCAATGGCTGCCCCCTAATTGGGTGGGCAGTTGTTATTTAGGTCAAGTAATCCCATATATATACACAACCCCAACACTTCCACAAGGCCGCATCAGGAACATGAGGGATATAGAGCAGAAGAGTGGGTGGAAAATATTTTTAGACACCCTAGGTATAACCTTCCCACATGCAGGCGTAGGGAAACTACAGGTAGAACTATCCATTCTTTCTCTACTAGTACAGAGGGCCTTAAATAGCTCTGCTGAAGCAATTGAGAAACTAAACCAGGAGCAGGTGCAAATTAGAATGGTCGCTTTGCAAAATGGAATGGCTTTAGATTATGTTTTAGCTTCCAAAGGCGGTGTGTGTGCTTTAATAGGTAAAGAATGTTGTTCTTATATTGATGATAATTCTGCAATTATTACTAATGACATAGAGCAAACAAGGGACATTGCTAACCGTCTCAAACTGTTTCAAGGGAAGACATGTTTTCCTGGCTCAGTTCCTTGGGTCAGAAGATATTGATTGCTTGTCTCTGTGTCATTGCTACCCTTGTATTTCTTTGTGTTTTTATTACATGCTGCAAAGCTTTATTCCTAAGAATTTTCTAGCTAAATACTGTGACTTAACACCACGTGGTCACAGGTATATCTCAGTTACTGATACCCTTGAGGGTCTATCACCTTCCAGTGTCTCAGTTCGCTTCCTATCATATATATATACACCACTGCTTACATCCCAAATAAAGATCACGTTGTGATCTAAGAGGGGAATGAAGGGGTTAACATTGAAATGGTTAGCATATTCTGCTGATGAAGGGGTTAACATATTCTGCTCTATATATTCACGAGATATTGCCTAACCATAATATCCCATTCCTATCCTTGAGATGTCTTACTACTACTTACGACCTTACTAACACACAAAACATTTCTAGTTGTTCTAAGAAACAGAAAAACACCTGATTACCTGTCCTTGTACTGAGTAACAATGAACCGTAAAAATGCTTCTAATATCCGCCTTCTTTTGCAAGTATATAATCTATGCTCTGACGTAGCAATAAACGAATTGTGCTAACATAACACTGTGTGTGTGTGTTACTTTTTTTCAGTGCAATTCCTCAGAATTCTGACAAAGGCCTGAGTTCCAAGCTGCCAAGTATACAAGACTGTTCCAACAAACGCTTTACTTAAAACTGCAGAAACTCTCTACATTAAGCTCTTGCTCAAGATAAACAGAGACTCCCTGCATTAAGCTCTTACGCTCAAGATAAATAGAGACTCATTACAGGATATATATCACATAGGAGGTGGTGACAGCGAATTCGATAGACAACTTCAAAAAGGGGTTAGATATATTTCTGAATAAAGAGGGCATTCAAGGCTACCCTAGATAACTAGCAAGGAATATTGATCCAGGGAGAAATTTGATCGCCAGTTTCTGGGGTCAGGAAGGAATTTTGCTTTTTTTTCCCCTTATGAGACAATTGTCAAAGTTTCAATGGTTTTTTTTTTTTTTTCTGTTTGCCTTCCTCTGGATCAATTAACAATTAACAATTAACAATAATAATAAATAGTCCACATTAAAAAGATCAATAGAGATCTAAAAAGGTTGAACTTGATGGACTAACTCTTTATTCATCCTCCAATACTATACTATTAATAATTATTTTATCAATAATTTAATTAATAACTAATCCGCATATTGCAGATCAGAGGAGATCTTAACAGGTTGAACTTGATGTACTGAGAGTCTTTTTTCAACCTTAATTACTATGTAACTATGTAACTATGTAACTATTATAATTGTCGAACTACGAGACGTCGTCACGCTTTGCGCGGTGCGTACGACTTAGCTTATCGCCGACGAGCCTTGCGTAGCGAGGTGAGCCTTTAACTCGGAGCACTTAGGCAATGAGCGCTGAAGGTGATGAGCGCCAAAGGCGCTCATGGCCTGCGAGCCTCTCAATGCGGGGTGAGCCGTTAAGCCACTAAAATGCACATCACTTAGACAATGAGCGCTGAAGGTGCTCATTGCCTGCGAGCCTCACGAAGCGAGGTGAGCCATTAAACTACTAAATTGTGCAGCACAGGCGAGGAGCGCCGAATGCGCTCATTGCTGCAAGCCGCACAAAGCAAGGCGAGCAGTGGGGGGAATGAAACAAGTGAGACTTAGCCTCTAAACACTTACAAAATGCGGGATCGACTTAGGCTGCAAGCAGTTGACAAATGCAGGACTTAGAAAATAAAAATACCAGACGCAGCACTTAAAAAAAAAAAAAACAACATAGAAAAAATACGAAGTTGACGGCCAAACTGCGCAAAGCTAAAAACAAGAAAAACACAAAAAATACAAAAACAAATACAACAAAAACATCACACACAGCATGGGAGAACAGACAGGACATCTGAAAGTTAGGTGGAACGCAAATATAGGTAGAATTTAAGCTGTTTCGGCACTTGAAAATCGGCTTAACAAGAAAAAAAATGGCTGCCGAAGAAAATGAAATCAAGGCTACACGACCCCGAACCGCGCAAAACATAGCCAGCGACGTACAAGGTAGAAAAATACTAACAGGAAAGACGCAAAATGATTGCGCAACGCGGAAAATATAGACTAACGCCGCCATTTTACAACACTAACTTACACATTTACACATCAAGATTCTGAAATGGCGGATTTCCCGCCTAAACCAATGGTTTTGTCTCGCGCACGCAGCCTTTATATAGGGCACACTTGCCACAGAACTAAAACGTTCTCCTCAGGTGAGTGGCCATTTTCTGCTGCCGGAAAATCCCAAGAGATTGTTAGCTCTTCAGGATACTGATTGCTGAATATTAAATATAAATATGTAAAGTATATTAATTTATATTAATAATAATTAATAAATAATTAATACATTAAATATTCTTAAAAAAAGGAATATATTATTACACTTGCTTTAGATTATCAATACTTTCATTCTTAGCTGTTTGTAATATATTAATTCCCTGAATAAGTAATCACTAATGTACATTAATTTATTAATTATTAATTATTAATCATTATAAAAAAAAATATTACATTTTAAAATGTCTAAAGTTTATTAATACATGAATGCTTACCTATTTCTAATATATTTAGACATTGATTAATTATCTATTAATGTACATTATTTTATTAATTAATTATTAGTAATCATTATGAACAACAAATATTCTATATTTTACAATGCCTTTAGTTTATTAATATATTAATGCTTAGCTCTTTAGAATACATTTATTCACTCATTAATTGATTATTATTGTACATTAATTTATTAATTATTAATTAGTAATATTACAAAAACAAAAGGAAAAACAGCCTTTGAACAGCATAAAGATCACCTTTACAGGTATATCATTTAATTGTGTTCTTATGGAACCAAAAAGGAGTAAGTCTTTTTACTTTGGATTGATGACAGTTATTGATTAATTAAAGTATATTAATATATTAATTAATTAATAATTAGTAATCATTACAAAACAAACTTACATTTTATACTGCAATAAAAAGAATAACAATTTTAAACCTGCACTTTAATATCTGCCTTACTGCTGATTCATGTACACTGCTTTTGGAACTATTAATTAATAATAATTAAAAAAAGCAAATATATTTACATTTTACAAGCCAATTATATATCTGGAGTGCTTATAATTGTCTGACAGGGATAGGACCTTCAAGGCACTTCAATATTTAAAGCAGTTTATTAGATTCTGACATGTGCTACATTTAATAATTTAGACTGCTTTTATTTATGAATATGTTGATGATTATGCACTTATGTTTTGCATCTATGCCAATTAAACATCATAGTTTCAATGGGTCACAAATTAATTGAATACAAACATTAAAAATTATTTTCATGTAATTTCCCAGATGACTGAAGACAGAGACTCAGCTCTGCAGGATTTCATCTGCAATAACATCAATTTCACAGGTATATGATTTCATGATGCCCTTTGTGGTTTGTATTGATGACAGCTAATGACTAATGAATTAACCTATATTCAATTAGGCCCTCATTCAATTGCAATTTGCAAAATTGAATAGGGCTCTATATAAGGACATAGCATATTATTTTTACATAACTTTTTAGTTAATGAACATCGATCCAAAACCAAGGTTTTAACCAACTAAAAACTTCTATAAAAATATATGCTATGTGCTTATATTGTGCCCTATTGCATTGCACAAATTGCAAATGAATGAGGCCATTAGTATTTAATTATTCATTCATAATAACCCCCCAAAAAATTAGGCATACATATATGTTTACCTAATTAACTTTTAAAGAAAGCAAATTTCACCTCATAAGTCAATTGATTTTAACATTAAAAAAAATTACAAAATTGCACATTATTTTAAGCCTGATCTATACTTTGCTCATAGTTCTTTGTGTTTGCCATTCTTTAGGAAAACATAATTAACTCTTTAGGTTTACCATTGATGTCAGTTATTGATTAATTCATTAACCTATATTCATTTATTAATGACTTAATAATTAATTATTTCAGCAACAAAAAAATCTTATTTAGCAATATATATATATGTGCAGCGTTTTACTTTTTAATGTATGCCAATAAAAAAAATAATGGATTCATTTAGTTCATGGAAAAATTCAAAATGCTTTTCAAATCATTGCATTCTTTCATTAATGCTATTTAGGTTTTGCATTGAGAGAAGCTACAAACAATATGTACACTACAAAAAAAACTTACATCTTACACCTGTATTTACTATTACAGATTACAATGGCGGACAAAGGAGAAGACAATATTGAACGCAAAAGAAGAGCGGCAAGGGAAAGGAAGCAAAGGTGGAGAGATGCACCGTCCCCCAAATCTTCCCAACGCTTAAGAGAAGAAGACCGATAGAGACTTTTAAGTAAAAGAAAAATTAGTAAAAAAGCACAAAGTGAGTGTGCTGGAGCTTTTAAAAAAAGAAAAAGTAAACGAAAACATGTCTGTGAAACATTGCCTAATAATCCAAATATTGCCTCATGACACCAATGTTCATACACATGACACCAATGTAGATATAGAAAGTTGCAGTGATATCTATGTTGAGGAAGCTCAGGATACTGCTTTCATACAGCACTAACAGAAGACACTTATTATTGTGGATCACTCAATGTTGTTTGTCAGTTTTGTGGGGCCTATCATTTACTCAAGGGAAGACCAACTGACGGGGATTTTATTAGCAGCTGTCAGAAAGGCAAGGTAAGACTTCCACAAAGACACACATTTCCAGATTACTTACAAAGTATCATGAGCGATCCAACATTTCCAAATTATACCAATTTTTAAGAAACAAATCAGTGCAATTTCATTTGCTTCAATGGGTGCTATATTAGCAGAAAATGTCCCAGGACATGGAACATATTGTTTTAGAGTCAAGGATACAAACAATTAGCACAGGTTGAAAAAAACAACAACAGCAACATGCTCAAATACATCAATTGATAATGCCAAGAGTAAATATGGTTTTAAAAAGAGATCACAATACTGATCAAAGATGGTATAATTTAGCAACAGTAATTGAGGTTGCCATGGTCTTTAAAAATGAGGATGGTGAACCACCTTTTCAGTGGGATATTAGAATATATCCACACAATGAAGACCAACCTTTTATAAACATAAATATATTAAGTTGTAATTTGGATCCAATGACATATCCCATTTTCTTTCCAAATGGTGAGCCAGGTTGAGAATCAAAATTACAATTGAAAAGTTATCCCAATAGTAAAGTTTGTGTTAGAAGCAATATTTCTATACTGGAATATAAAGTTGCACAAACTGCTGTTCGGGATCATTTTAATCCTATTTTATGTGGAGGCAAACTCACACAACAATGGATTATTGATTCCTATCTACAAGTCGAGGCAAATAATTTAATTTGATCAAATTTAAAAAAAACAAGCTTTGCATAGAACAATATTGCGGATTGATGGATTATGTCACTGAATTGGCTACCAACAGAGACATTCCAGCTGGAAGAGCAATCATTTTGCCATCCACTTTCCAAGCATCTCACGGCAATATACGAGAAAGATATAATACTGCCAGGGCTATTGTCACAAAATTTGGAAAAACAGATGAATTCATTACATTCACATGTAATCCACAATCGACCAGGGATCAAGGAAAATTTGAATCTCGGCCAAAATACTTCTGACCGACCAGATTTAGTGGCAAGAGTATTCAAAATAAAACTCAATTCATTAATACATGATATAACTAAAGCACAGTTATTTAGAAAATGTGTGGCTTTTGTTTATACCATTGAATTTCAACAAAGAGGCCTTCCACATGCACACATACTTTTAATCCTGCAGGGATAACAATAATTGAATACTGCAGAAAGAATGGATTCAGTGATTACTGAATTATTCAGAAAAATATTTTAAATTTTGTGAGATTGTAAAACACAGAATGATTCATGGGCCATGTGAAGATATCAATCCAAATTCAGCATGTATGGAGAATAAAAAATGTACAAAAGAGTCCCCAAAACTATTTAAAATGCAAACTTATGCTAATTGTGATGCATACCCTTTGTATAAAAGAAGAGAAGGACAAACAGCTATTATCGGTGGCCTAAAGGTCGATAATAGATATGTTGCTCCATACAATCCACATTTGCTGATGAAGTACAATGCACACATAAATGTGGAAGCTTGCACTTCTATTAAATCCATCAAATATGTGTATAAATATATATACAAAGGATGATATATATATATAATATGAAAGTTACATGACGAACTTTCATGTTATTTAGATGCTCGCTGTGTCAGTGCTCCAGAAGCAATGTGGCGTCTTCTGAAATTCGAGATGCATGATCGGTCACATGCTGTGTATCGATTAGCTGTCCATTTGCCACACAGTCAGTTTGTTTGCTTTACTGCAGGCAATGAAAGAACTACCTTAGCACAAAGTTACCATTGAGAATCAACACTTACTGCTTGGTTTCAATTAAACTGCCAGGACACTGAGGCCAGACAGTTTTTATACATTGAGATTCCATATTACTATGTATTTGTAAATGGCAAATGGCGACAACGAAAAAGAGATACTCGTAAAATAATACCACAAATTTATACCGTTAGTCCAAGAGACATTGAATGTTTCCATTTAAGATTACTTCTTTTACATGTTCCCGGTGCACAAAGTTATGAACATTTACGCACAGTGAATGACATAGTTTATGATACTTTCCTATTAGCTGCAAGACATCAAAACTTCATAGCACATCATATAGAATGGGAGAGGTGTCTGGAAGAAGCAGTAGTATGTCAAATGCCAAAGCAAATGAGAGAAGAATTTACATTAATTTGCATATTTTGCAATGTACCTGATGCATTTGCTTTGTGGGAAACATTTAAATTAAGTATGTGTGAAGACTTCTTGAAATGTTACAATGAGCATATTGCACTCTTAAAAATTCAAGAAATATTTCTTGCTCATGGATTACATTGTGCATTTTTTAATTTGTCTGATCCAGGACTCATAATTGACATCAACTTTGATGATTATGACACTGAGCTTCAACAACAAAAAACACAAGAAAAACTTTAAATACATTACAACTGCAAGCATTTAATGCCATCACAAATGCTACAAATGACGAAATGGTCAAAGACCATTATTTCTATCTAGATGGCCCTGGTGGATCAGGAAAAACGTATCTGTACAATTGAGTTACAGTCGAACACAGGGTCAAATAGCAATGCCATTTGCAGCAACTGGAATTGCCGCACTTTTGTTAGAAGGTGGCAGAACTGTGCATAGTGGATTTAAACTGCCAGTTCCCATTTTAGAAACATCAGTGTCAGATATTAGACTGAATTCTTTACAAGCAAAACATTTTTACAAAAAGTAAATTAATTATCATAGATGAGACAACAATGATGTCATGTCATGCCTTGCAATGTATTGATAGATTATTAAAAGAAGTCATGGATAATAATTTGCTATTTGGTGGAAAGGTAATGTTGTTAGGAGGAGATTTTATGCAAACATTACCTGTTGTGCCACATGGAAATAGGACTGACATCATTGAAACATATATCAAGACAAGTAAACTGTGGAAAATATTTACACACCTCAAATTAGAATTAAATATGAGATCTGAAGGCCAAAACAAATTGAATGATTGGCTCATTCAAATTGGAGAAGGAAAACATCAACAAATACATGATTTACCCAATGATACCATTGAAATTCCATCACAAATGGCTTACATGGAATCACTCATCTTTCTAAACACTCTTAATAATGACGATTACTCTGACATTGCAAACAAAGTGATATTAACATACAAAAATATAGATACCTTGAATCTAAATAACGCAATTAAAAAATTCATCAACGCACCCCAAAATAATTATTACAGTGCAGATTCAGTTCTGGCTGACGATAAAGACGGAATGTATTAATTCTTTAACACCTTCTGGAATGCCACCACATGTTTTGCAATTGGTAAAAAGGGGAATTGTCATGCTATTGAGAAATATGAATCCAAAAAAGGACTTTGTAATGGGACCAGATTAATTGTGCATGATTTAAAAGATCATTTCATATATGCAGAAATTATGACTGGTACCCATAAAGGTGAACAAGTTTTTATACCAAGAATTGATTTGGCTCCATGTTAGAGTGGTTTGCCTTTTGTCCTTCAAAGTAGACAATTTCAAGTTATCATGGCTTTTAAGTCTGTGGGTATTTTTTTTACAGGAACCTGTTTTTGCGCATGGACAACTCTATGTTGCTTTTTCAAGGTGCACAAATCCAGATGATATTAAAGTTTCAATTCAAGACAACCTAAGTCAGGGTGATCTATTACACGATGGATGCATTTTTACAAAAAACATTGTGTACTATGAGGTTTTGTAAACATAGAGAATAGTGGTTTCATTTCCAGGATGAAATGTAATGTCACTTGAGCTCTTTTTAGAAGACTATTTCACATAAGAAACTCTATTTAGAATTTTACAAAACAACAACAATAACAAAAAAAGGAAAAAGTGACCCTAAGTAAAGAAGTGACTGTACTGGAAAGAAAAAGGGAAGGCATAGACTCCGCTGTGCCCAAAGTGTCCAAAGAGACAACAATAAACAGTTGTTATATCCCATAGACAAAATTAAAAGTCTGCTGGCCTCTTTTTAAGGGAACCACTTGGACATGCAAAAAAAAAAAAGTATTGGAATGTCTTGGAAGTGGCCTTTTGCCAGGGTTGGCCCCACAAACAAAGTTGCATTTTATTACTTTTACTGTTTAAATGTTAATACATTAACTTCATGTTTGTAATGTTAAAATTGTTTTTTCAAAGGTTACAAAAGTTGTTTCATTTTATGTAATTAAGGGTTCATGTTAGTAGGAGGATGATCATTTGTTGTAAAAATGAAATGTATAATTAAATACACAGTATTGATCCATGGAGTAATCTGATCGCCAGTGAATGAGGTCAGGAAGGGATTCATTTTTTTCCTTCTTTGATACAATTGGATACATTTTAATGGGTTTTTTTACTGTTTGCTTTCCTCTGGATTCAATACCTATGTGGTTTTACAGTACTTTAAATAAAAGTTGCATGTTACAAAACATTATGTAATTGTTTAATATACTCATTGATATAAAGTTGATCTAATGTTATGTTACTCATCCATACCTCAGATTTAAAAATGTTAGTATTGTTAATAAAAATGGTTCACTAATGTTTCAAACATAAGTTGCATGTTGCAAAGCATTATGTAATCGTGTACAACAATTAATTCATGCAAACTTCATCCATTGTTACATTATTTCTGCAATTAAAAAGTTTAATATGGTTAAAAAATTATTGTTTACCAGCTGTTAAAATACAAGTTGACTGTTAAAAATATTTTTTAAAGTTATTACAACTGTTGTACTTCTTTCTACATAACAAAAAGGTTAAGAGTGTCAGAGAATAACATTGTGTCAAACAGGATTGCCAGCTTTAAAATTTTATTGACCGTCATTTTTTGACGGGCAAGTTGCTAGTACATATATATAAATTAAAATCCTGAGATAAAAAGGTTGTCACTACCTAGGGCACCCCACCGCTGCCTGCAAAATCTAATTGGCTATCATAGATAACTATTGTATCCTACTAAAGCATCTTTGGAGAGATATATCCAAGAGCATATAAACTTAAGTAATTACATTGAAACAAGATGACCCTAAGTAAAGAAGTGACTGTACTGGAAAGAAAAAGGGAAGACATAGACTCCGCTGTGCCCAAAAGTGTCCAAAAAGTGTCCAAAGAGACAACAATAAACAGTGGTTATATCCCATAGACAAAATTAAAAGTCTGCTGGGCTCTTTTTAAGGGAACCACTTGGACATGCAAAAAAAAGTATTGGAATGTCTTGGAAGTGGCCTTTTGCCAGGGTTGGCCCCACAAAAGTTATGTTGCATTTTATTACTTTTTAAAGTAAATCGAGGGATAAAAAAAACGTACTCAAACCTAGAGAAACCTTTTCCTCTCCCAAAATAGGAAGTAAAGAGAAAAAACAAATGGATAGTTCAACCAGTTCGCAACTGGGCATATCCTGTAAAATTGGTGGTCTCTTTCAATAATCAAAAAAACATAATTACAACAAAAGAAGAAGAAGCTTTTTTTTTGCGAAGTGGTGCAATTGACTGTACTCATATAGCAAATAAAGTTGTCTTTAATAAATAGAGATACACTACGATTTATCCAGGTTATAGTGTATTATGAATCAATCTTAATTTTGAAATTAAGTACTAAGCATTAACAGCCTTATTAAATTGCGATTCTGCGAATTGAAAAGGGCTCTATATAATCACAGAGCATTTTTTTACAGAAGTTTTTAGTTAGTGAACTTCTATCCAAAAGCAAGGTTTTCACTAACTAGAAACGTCTGTAAAAAAAATATGCTCTGTGCTTATATAGAGCCTTTTTCAAATGGCTGAATCGCAATTTAATAAGGCTGTTAATGTTTAGTTGTTTATTTTTAAACACTGCTATAGGAAATATTCTGAAGGTAACAAAGAGGGAATGAATCTCACAATTGCTCTAATGTGAAAGTTAAAGTTTTGGGTGATATTAAATATTATTAATTAATTGCTTATGAGTTACTTGCACTGATGCACTTTGTAAATGATTAAAGTGTTACTTTGTATTAGGAAAAATTATTCACTTGTATTTAGTTGAAATGTATAGTAATGGGACATAATTTAAAGGTAATCTATATGTGAGTAAATATTAAATGAAGTTTTTTTTTTTTTTTAGCACTACTGCACTTTGTTTGAGACACCAAAACTTTTCTTTTTATGAGATCTATTTCCTTACATGACTTTTGCACTAATTCACTTTTTAAAATATAAATATGCCTTGGGACTTACTCTAAGAACCATTTAGATGTGACTAAATACTCTAGGAGGCATTAGACACTATTTCACTTTGGAACTAAGTTGTGATTTAATGTTACTAAAACTAGATTACAGTGTTTTTAAATAATTCTATTTTCACATTTAGTATAAGAAGAAGGATTGTCCTGAAAACTAATGCACTTTTAAATTTTAGACACCAAAAATGTCTCTTTAATACAATTTGTTTACATGGTTTTGCACTAATGCACATTTTAAAAGCATATTTATAGTTATATGCTAAAAGTTACTCAGTTGAATTTAAATATTTCAGGAGGTAACAGCTATCTCTTTACCTTGGGATTCTAAATGTAATTGTTATTTAATATTATTAAAATTAGTTGAAAAAGAGAAGGAAAGGAAATTAAAACAAAAAATAAGGGGGCGAGTACATAGTTTTGGAAGAACCCCCATATGCACTTTTATGAAAGGGATAAAGAAATACAGAAAAAGATTAGAGGGGTTCAGAACATTATGAATTTAGAAAAGTTTTCTATAGGCTCATTCAATTTTGAACTGAGACAGTGAAAGGTTGAAGAGCAGAAAAATAGTATAATTATTATATTTTATGGGGTAGATAAAAAGGAAAGACCACTGCTGAGACATTCAAACTTTTGTTTTCTTTAAGTATGCTAGAAAGTAAAATGTAGACATTCTACTACTACAAGAAACACACTGGCATAAGGATAAAAAACCAAAGTTTAATATGAATGGTTTTGCCACAGTATACAATGCTACTTTTAAGAAAAAGGCAAGGGATGTGTCTATTTTTTTCTACAATGAATGAAGAACTTGTTAAATGTGATCCCAACAGAAGATACATACTTTGGGTTGGAAAAATAGGTAATGAAAGAATTACGCTGTTAAATATAAACGCTCCTAATAACAAAGAAAATAGTTTCCTGAATCATGTTCTGGCTCTCTGGAATAGATATGCACAAGGGATTTTGATAATTGGAGGAGACTTCAACATGATAACGAACTGTGGACTAGATAGAAACTCCTCTAAACATCTAGAGTGTGATGCCAATACAAAATGGAAATCTAAACAATTTTTGTACAGTGTACTAAAATATAATCTCTATGACTCATGGAGGGTTTTAAACCCAAATCAAAGAAACTACTCCTTTTTTTCCCCCTAGACATCACACTTACACAAGAATCGATTATGTCTATACCTACTCCAAATTGATTGCTAAAGTACTAGAAGTAAAAGTAGGCCCAATTGTTATCTCAGACCACACATACATTTTAGTAAAACTTAATATGGGATAAGATAAACCTACAATACCTTTTTGGAAAATGGACAATACCCTCCTTGAGGAGGAGGGTAAAAAAGAAAAATTTAAAGAAGAAATTACATTTTTTTTTAAATGAACATTGACTCTGTTGGCTCTAAATCCACTCAGAACACCCAGAAGGCCTACATGAGAGGGATCTGGATAAACTGGAACATTATTAGAAATAAACAAAGAGGAGCTACTTTAAGACAATCATATATTTAGCTATTCAAGTGGGAGAAGCTCAATAAACAAAAGCTTGTTCCATCTCTCTCAAGTAAAATCAAAAAGTGCAAAGCCCAAATAAAAAAATATATCAAATTATCTCAGACAAATCTGTATGGAAAATATAAAAAAGATTATTTCATTATGGGAATAAAATTAGCAAACTTTTGACAAATAAAATTAAAAATAAAATTGCTAAAAAGAGAATAGAAGGTAGATGTATTAGTAAACCATCAGACATGGCTGTGGCATTTGCTAATTACTACCAGGAACTATACAATCTAGAATTAAACCCACAATTTATAAAACCAACCACTGAAGATACCTGGAAATTTCTCAATAAAATGTCTTTTTCGAGTGTCTCAAAGGCCCAGTTAGAGCATTTTAACAGGCCCATTACGGTAGCCGAGGTTGATGGGGCCATTAAAGAACTTAATTTATATTCGTTGCATGGCCCAGATGTTTTAACAAACCTCTTCTATAAAGTATGCCAACCTATTATATCAGAACTTTTAAAAGATCTTTTCAATTAAATAAAAAATACAGGTAATACTTCAAGGAAATTTGTATTATCTTTTATTGTTCCAATTAAAAAAACAAAAAAACAAGACAACTTGGAGTGTAGCAGATATAGGCCTGTATTCCTTTTGAATATTTATTGATCTTAAACTTTATTAAAAAAACCTAGCCATCCGCTTAAACACTATAATTAAAGATTTAATATCAATTCAGCAGAACGGATTTATCCCGGGAAATCAGGGAACTGACAACTCCCGTAAGTTAATAAACCTTGTTGATTATATTAAAATAAATAATACTCCTACCCTACTCCTATCACTAGATGCTGAGAAAGCTTTTGATCTGGTAGGCTGGGAGTATATGAAAATAACATTGGAAAAATTTGGATTCCGGAACTTTGGACGTATAGCAATAGGAGCCTTATATACAAACTCTGAGGCAATGGTTTCGGGCTTGGGACTAAGAGCCTGTAAATTCCTTATAAGAAAGGGTACAAGACAGGGGTGTCCTTTATCCCCTGTCTTATTTGCTTTACTAATGGAACCAATGGCAGAAGCAATAAGGTCTTCAGAGAAAATAAAGGGGATTGAACTGAATAAAATAGAACATAAAATCGTCTTATTTGCATATGACATAGTATTGATAATGACAAAACCTAAAACCACATTAATGCACCTTCAAGAAATGCTGAACAAATTCAGCTTTGTTTTGAATTATAAGCTTAACCTACAAAAGACTGAAGTATTAGATGTGAGTTTAGAATTCGAGACCATTGAAAAATTTAAACTGAAATATCCTTGTAATTGGTCAAATTTCAAATGTATTCATTTGGAAATACTCTACAATAAAGATAATTATTAACATTAACATTAAAATTAACATTATTCTAGATTGGAAGATTGTGGACTACGTTGTCATCTTCTTGCATGTATAGTGGGAGTGTCCGCAGATTTCCCTTTTTTGGGTGAATTCTATTCAAAATATGTCAAATATACTTAGCAAAACTAAACACTAACCCCACAAATAGCCATCCTTCACATAATGCCACCAGATCTAAATTATGCTTCCCAAGCTTTCATATTACAGGTTCTTATGATTGCTAAATGGTTGATAGCAAGCCGTTGGAAACAACAAAATATTCCGTCTGGAACAAGATAATTATTATACTTAAATGAAATAGAGCTCTGGAGAATGATTTCAATGCGGCAGAATTAATAAACAAACAACATAATTAAATGGAAAATCTGGGACAAGTTCTCACTGTCTGAAAACAACTAAAAATATATTAAGTAGCCGAGAGACAGTGAGCCTTTTTAAAAGAGCTAAAAGACCGGACCACCAAAGAAAAAAGACCATCCGTGGTTTTAGATGGGACGACTTATCCTGCATATGGTCTGATTAATGCATGATCAGAATTAAAGGGATCCTTGGCCTTTTTTTTATGTTAGCCCTTTCTCTTTCTACTGTGAAAAAAAATGAAACTTTAATATTTTTGAGTGAAATATCATTAGTCCTTTCTAGAATTGTGATTTGTATAGAAAAACTCACGAAAGATAGTTTGACATGCTATGTATATTTTTGACATTGTGAAATGATTTGCCCTTATATATGAACTATCTTCTTTTTGTTTCTATGTTTGTATACTTTTGTATGTTTTAAAAATATTGAAAATACTTGCAATTAAAAAAGTTATATTCATAGCATGTATTTCTTGTATAAAGTGTATAGTTATAAGATTAGTTACTATGTAATATGCATTACATTTATATCCTTATGTTGAAAAGCTGCAATGCATTTAATGTAAAGAAGAGATAATGCTGAGTGAATATTGTGATGTTTATTTTGGCTAATGTTTGACATACAACCAAACACTAACATGTTCGTAAAATGCTCTAATCGAGGGGGCTGCAATGGCTTAGTAAACTTAACCCAAGGTTCTTCCTACACTGCAATTAAATAATTTCTGCCTATGTTATTCCATTCCTTCCTGTATAGTTGTACTGTATGTGTGAGAGGGGCTTTTATATTTGTGCAATGATATTCACTCAGCAGTGCTTGTATTTCATGATGCAAGTATCTTGCTACAGGGCCAGAAAGGAGGGATGGGTGTGGTATTAATTCCTGTTATATCAAGTTATCTAACAAAGCCTTCTGGACTCTCCCTTTTCCATCCTCTGCCACGCTTCCCTCCATGGATAAATATTTATCCTTAAGATCCAGCTCTCGTGAACTGATATATCAAACACAAAATGTATTTTCATCAAACTGCTAAACTGCTGTTAATGTTTTTTTTTAAATTTATTTACTGTATTAAAAATGTAGGATCTCTCCTTTTCCCTGCCCAGTGGCGCCCATCGGCCACTAGGTGGCGCAGCCGAGGTGACCATGATTTTCTTTACAGTAACCCAAACGCCCCTAACGCCCCTAACCCTAAGACACCCTAACCCCCCTCATCCAGATTGGTTAATATACTATCAGCCGCAGTAAATTGCAACCCTATGTATATTCAACGTGAGCCTTGCCGCCGCTGCAGGCTTGAAAATCTCTTGTGTTACGGGGCTATTAAATTGGAAGGGGCTGCGAGCTACAGGCCAGAGACGTGAAATCGTAACCCAGTCTGTCACATGTTGGATTTGCATTTGTGAACAGGATCAATTAGGAAAACCCATAGTAGTGGGTTACACGTAGCTCATGGCAAAAGTGATTGCCATCATGGCTGATAAAAGCCTGCGGGAACCCCGCAGGCTCCCGACTTAACCCCTTGCCACTGTGGGTTTTCCAAGTACCCCCCCCCCCCCCAGCACCTAAAAGTTAACCTAAAGTTAACCCCCCTACTCAATCGGGACCCCCGCTGCATTTAAAATTTCACGCTTCGTGGGTCCGGAAAGGACCTTAAAGATCCTTAAAGGACACACGCTAACTAAAAAATGAACCCCTGCCGTGTACCTAAAATTCACCCCATACTTCATGGGGTTCTATACAGACCCTCATGAGACATAATTAACCTCCTCAGTTCAATAGGGGTCTATATAGACCGCTATAGGAGACTATTAACCCATTTATTAACACTATAAGTCTAGTCTCAAAGTCTAAGCACTACAATATTAACCCTTTCCTAAGCTATTACCTCTACCCTATCCTATTAACCCCCTACTATCCTATCCTATTAACCCCTCCTCTACCCTAACCTATTAACCCCTACACAACCTACCTAACCCCCTAATAATATCCCTAGCACCCCAGTAATTACACAAAATAAAAAACACTAATTACACAAAATAAAATCCCACTAATTACACAAAATAAAAAAAACTATTGTATATACTTGAGTAGAGGCCAACCCGAGTATAAGCCGAGGCATCTATTTTACCACAATCCCGGGGGACCCGGCATATGCTAATGACGTGACGTCAAGACGCAGCTGGAAGGAGCGTGGAGGAGCAGAGGAGCAGCTGCTGCAGATGGAAGGTAAGTGAGAGGAAAGAGAGAGGGGGAGTTAATTAGAGGGCTAAAGTGAGGAGGGGGGTTTAGGATGAGGATGAGGGTTTAGGATGGGGGGTTGAGGATGAGGATGGGTGGTTGAGGCTGAGGATGGGGGGTTGAGGATGATAAGGGAGGAGGGAGGGAAAGAGAGACACGGGGGAAAGAGAGACACGTGGGGGAAAGAGAGACACGTGGGGAAAGAGAGACATGGGGGAAAGAGAGACCCAGGGTGGTGACTCAAGTATAAGCCGAGGGGGCCCTTTTCAGCCTTAAAAAAAGGGCTGAAAAACTCGGCTTATACTCGAGTATATACGGTACATTACTGAAAATAATAAACTGCATTACACAAAATAAAAAACCTACATTACACAAAATAAAAAAATTATACTACTGAACAAAATAAACTGCATTACACAAATTTAAAACAACTACATTACATAAAATAAAACCCCTATATTACATAAAATAAAAAACCTACATTACTGAAAATAAAAAAACTAGATTACAAAGAAAAAAAAAACAGCCTTCCTAAAAATAAAAAATAGAAAAGGATTAATTAGACCACTGACCTGGCCAAAACGCAGGCTTCGGTCAAAAAATAGAAATGACGCCTTCTGATTGGCTGAAATCGCTGTCGATCATATTTTAGCCAATCAGAAGGCACAAATGTGTGAGCAATTCAAAATGGGATACAACCCTATACCCCATTCTGATTGACTCCAAGCATCTGTGCCTTCTGATTGGCTGCAATCTGATTTACATTTACATCAGTCAATCAGAAGGAGCAATTGCTTTCAGTCAATGAGAATGGGATACACCCCTGTGGAGTATATCCCATTCTGATTGGTTCCAAGCATCTGCACCTTCTGATTGAAGTTCTACAGTAATAAAATAGACATCCTTCGGGAAGATGTACAGTGTGGGATTTTCACTGGAGTTACAGTTTTGCTTGTGTGCATTATGTTTGCAGCCAGATAGATTTCAGAAATAGTAATTCAAGTTGTATCTTCTGTTGGTACAACAATAACAAAGTACTCTTATGAAGTTCTGAAGTCACATGTTCATTATAGTGTAGAAAGCACATAAGTCTCTTGACAGCAGATGCTGTAGTAGCAGACATTGCACTTGCCTTCATAGTGTGGTGTTCCCATTTTAACCTTGACAATAATAGGTTGACAAGTTGTTGAAAAGCAATCACAAAACTACTACTAAGGGTCTACATGTATTAGTGTATAATATTTTATTTTTTCCTTCCTAAAAGGACACTATAGTGGTGATTCACATCATGCCACAAGTATATGATGCATCCAGCTTAATTATTCTAGTATAAAAATTCAATATTTGAATTCTCCTTTGCTCACCTCTATTGTGTTACCATGTTGGCCTACTTTCCCTTTCCATACTTGTACTGTCTTACTGTTAGAGGAGCAGCAACTCCATGTTGTTCCACATTATCATGGTGACAGTGATTACCCCTTCTGCATTATGGAGTTTAACAGCTTTTGACCCACCCATTCACCCAAACTCACTTGCTGGATAGGAGAAAAAGGGAGTTAAACATGACATCCTCGAGCGGGACTAGAGGGGAATTAGTAATATTTCATAACTCTGAATAACTTAGCTAAACAAATTATTCAGAACACAACTTATCCCATTAACTATTGTTTAGCAAATTAACTTATCTTTATTGCTGTGAATGTATTCTTTATATACCAGGTCTGTATTGTTGATCTTCTGTATTTTCACAAAGTGCCTTCATTTATTTGTCAATGTGTTTTACAGATTATTGTTTATTACTTAAAGATGGCCTATTTATACATAATGTTAGATACCTAATTTTGCAAGTCTCATTTGTGTGATATAAACCAATGATTTTCAAAAGTATTGTAAAGGGAGGCAACACACAGTCTGAATGTAGTATAGTGCTACTACAGTGTTGTAACTTTATAAACAATAAATATAATAATATGTTTTTCCTTTAAAGTCACATTTTTAAAAATTTTTATCCTTGCCATAAGAGAAATGCCATTACCAATTCATGAGTACAAACTCACAAAACTCTGCTTCCCACAAATCACATTTAGGTTAACATGCAGTTTACTTTCCAGAGGTCTGAAAGTATATTATTTTTCAAATATTAAGTAATTATGTGCAAAAACTGTGAATATATCTTCTTGTTTTTTAATAAGCAAACATATTTAATATTTTATATTGGATGATTTATAAAATAATGGCAGGTGATTTAAAAAAAGTTGTTCTTTTGTGAGATACTTCTTGTGCTCTTTTTGTCTCACAAAAGATCAACTGATCTGCACTGGATATTACAATAGCCCTCTAATGTCTTCTTAGGGTACATAAATAACTTGAAACTAAATGGCAAATAATGAGTTCATAGTTGAGCCCTTCTGCATTGCCTGTTATATATTTTAAAACCCATTTTTATTAAATCTATTTCTTTTTGTTTAAACAAAACATGCAGTTATAACTATTTGCCTATATGTATTTACTATAAAGTATATTTTACTTTAATCAAACATAAAGCTGTAACTAAATAAACATCAAAACCCATTTATAAAGAAACAATCTTGCAAGATAATATCTGGGATACTGTTCAAAATTACAATTACATTTTTTATTTGGCTAGGACAGAATGTTACAAGAGAAACTATCTTGATTGGTAAAATTCCAGCTTCTTATTACAGTATTTTTTATGAATATTTAAAATAAAATAGCAAAAAACATGCACGATATTGAATCATTAATATATTACACTAACAGCATAATTTATTTATCTTTATGCATCTCCAAAATATTGGTATAGAGGCCTGTGTACTTTTATTTTGTTACAATATGCATGTGGCAATTCCTAGCTACAAACAACTTTAATAACATTTTTAATAACATTTTAAGGCTAATTGTACTTTGAAATAATTACTTAGAAATCACCTGTAGGGATTTCACTGGTTTATTTACTTCTCAATGAGAATATCGGTATCTGTCTTGAATAGACATTAAACTTGTTTATTCTGTAACAGTCATTTATTAATAATGCAGTGTACCCAGCATGTCCATGCCCAGTCCTCATGGCACAGTATAACAGCTCAGTCTGTGGTTCAATACTTTAGATTGTTATATATATATATATATATATATATATATATATATATATATATATATATATATATAGGGATGTATTGGAAATTTGGTTTAATTTTTATCTTTGAAAGTTGGGTATGCCGGATCTTTACTTTTATACAATTTGCCCTGGTTAGTATACACATGGCTTGAGAGATTTATTTGCCATCTGCCCTCAAATCAATATGACCCTCTATGTATCAACATTTCTACATGTATTGTATGTGGTTTATGTTCTGTATGAATTAAGTGTAATATCGACATATATCAGTTAACTCAGTTACTCAGTGGGCGAAATTTAACTAAGCATCGCAGTTGGTTGAGATGTTCATAGTATTTACTATGCAGTATTTCCTGTGGGGAAACCTTGAGATCACAGCCCTTCCCACTTCAGCACAGCCACATGCTTAACAAATTTCTCCCAGTAAGCTATATATTCACAGCTCTTTGTGTACTGCCAATGTTTTTATCATATGTCAGATATATCACTTACATGTGTTTAATAACAGAGATTAAATACACAAAACATTTTAGTTATCAGTGCTCAATATAGAGAATTGTTTGAAATTGTCTGAACAATGTATGATTTGTATTGTATATCTATAATGTAAACAGAAAAATATATGAAGCACTAAGATGTGAAGCACTAATATTACAGACCTTCCAAGCAAAACAATTACTGAATTCAGCTATTAGTCTTTGATTGACCTAGACAACTGGAGTGCTCTCTGGACAACTGGCAATTTGTGCAGTACATAGTGTCTGATAAGGTTCAGTTTAGTTAGATCAATATATAAAATGCAGCTATCTGCAATGTCCTTTAGTTTAACAGTGTAATATTAGAGTACATTTTATCATAATGTCTTTTGCAATTTATAGAATTATGTCTACTGTTTGTTATAGTTTGGCACAATTTGTTATGCTATTATTGAAGTCAGATATACAAAATACAGTAAATGAAATAAAATTGTAGAAAATAGACTATGTACAACATTAATTAAATTATGATATTATAGATGGTGTATGTTAAAGAGATAAAAGATACACAAGTGAAACATCTAATTAATTAAGAAACCAAGTAAATTTAGATATAACATATTTACAATATATCGTATTAATTTATATCCAACATAGTGATAATCTTCCTTATTTGGAATACACTCTTTGTGTACTTGCAGCAAGCGAACAATACCCCTCTGTATTATTTTTATTTACATTCTGAAAACATGTTGCACATTTGTTGTTCTTCTAAAGTGTACATTATAAAAAATATGTCTAAAGTAATCCTTTAACAAATCACGTTTTAAATAAAAATATTTTTCAGCATGACTGTATATTCTTCTTTGATCAATTTGTTGTTGCATTTCAGCTATTCATTTGTGTCCCACTCTCCATGGCCCTATGGAATGCATCATGCCATACACATTTGTCAGCCACTGTGCCTCTGAGTATTCATTGCTTTAATTACCTCATCTATCCATCTCCACCTCTGTTGCCCTTTTTGTCTGCCTTTAATCTTTCCCAGGCTCAGAGTCTTCTCTAGGGAATACTGTCTTTTCATAATATGGCCAAAATATTTGAGTTTAAGCCTCATGATCATACTTTCCAGTGTACAGTTTGGCTTGATTTCTGTGCTTGGATAAATATACTCTAAGCATACTCTAAGCAGTTTTCTCCAGCACCACTATTTGAATGCTTTGATTCTATGGCGTTCAGCCTTTATTATGGTCCTTTATTATAGTTCTAATTATGTAGACCTTTGTTGATAGTATAGTATCTTTACGTTTTATAAGCTTGCCCAGACTTGCCAAAGCTGTCCTTCCTAGTAGCAGATGTATTTTAATTTTATGGTGCAGCCACTAAGAAGAGATCTTGGACAGATCTATTAAATCTGTCACTACCTCCACTTCTTCCCCATCTCTTTGTCAGAAAAGGAGATTTCTCTTTGCTGTGATCTTCATAATTTTATTGTTGAGCAGCAGGCCAACTTTTGCACTCTCTTGTTTCATCCTCATCAATAGTTCCTCCTTGCTTTCAGCCACGAGAGTAGTATCACCAGTTTATCTGAATTCTGTCTTTCCATTTGTCCTGTTCGCCAGTATATTAAACATTACCTTGCTGGCATGTGAAATGGGTGTAATTGTTTAATAAGTGGAGCACTCATTGGCACTGCATTTTTGAGACTGTGAGGCACACTGTCCACTGTACACTGTTGAGATTTCCAAATGTTTTCGCATAATGCAAGCAACACTTTTTACAGCATCATCTAGTAGGACTGTGAACAATTTAGCTGGGATTTCATCAACTCAAGAAGGCTTGTTATCAGCAAGACTTCATAGGGCCCATCTCACTTCACTTTTCAAGATGTTTGGCTCCAGCTCATTGAACAGACTATTGAGGTCATCAGTACTGTTAAGATCTTTTCTGTCTAGATATTCTATGTATACCTGCCATCTATTATTTTTGTGATCTGCTTCTGTTAAGTCTCTATCATTTTTGTCCAATTGGCATGAAAAATTGCTTTGATTTCTCCAATTAAAAAAAAAATAATTACTTTATCATTTTGTTATCTTCTTCTGTCTTTTGCATTGCTCATTATAGAATTACTCTTTGCCTCTTCTTACTATCTTCTGGAATTCTGCAATCAGTTGGTAAAAAGCTTTCTCCACTAACTTTCACTTCCTTCTCTGGGCTACTTTCAGACAGTTAGTCTGCCTTCTTAGTTTACTTTCTTTTGGGAATATTCTTTGTTGCTGTTTTCTTGATTATTATTTTCTTATTATTATTATCTTTTATTTGTAACGCGCCAACATATTCCGTAGTGCTATACATAAGTTAAGTTACAGGCAATGACAAGTTCAAGATTCACACATTGCAAAGAGTGGATGGCCCTGACTTTGAGCTTGGAATCCGGTGTCCATAGCGCTTTCCCTAAAACACCTTGCAGGATGGAAACTCGCAGACTTGCAATCTAAAGATTGAAGTGTGTATGTGGTACAGTAGGGAGAGAGTAGTGCTGAGCATGTTAGGGAGGAGGGTTATAGGCTTCTTTAAAGAGGTGTGTTTTTATTGATGTTTTGAAGGATTTAAGGCAGGAGGATAGTCTAGTGAAGCGAGGCAAGGAGTTCCAGAGAATAGGTGCAGCGCAAGAAATGTCCTGGAGGCGGGAGTGAGAGGAGGTGACAAGAGTGGTAGAAAGAAGAAGGTCGTTAGCAGAACGAAGAGGGCGTGTGGGGGAGTATTTGTAGATGAGAGCAGACATGTATGTGGGTGCGCTGTTGTTGAGGGCTTTATAAGTTAGGGTCAAGATTTTAAACTTTATTCTGGAGGCTAAGGGAAGCCAGTGAAGTGATTGACAAAGAGGAGCTGCCGACACTGAATGATGTGTACTGAAGATGAGTCTGGCGGAGGCATTTATTATGGGTTGAACTGGGGAGAGACGAGTGATGGGCAGGCCAACAAGGAGCGAGTTGCAATAGTCAATACGAGAAATGATGAGTGTATTAGAATCTTAGTAGTGTCTTGTGTAGGGTAATGGCGTATTTTGGATATGTTTTTTAGATGGAAAAGACAGGATTTGGTTAGAGACTGTATGTGTGGGATGAAAGAGAGGGCAGGGTCCAGTAGAACCCCGAGACAATGGGCTTGGGTGGTGGGAGTGATAATGGCATTGTTGACAGAGAGAGAGATGTGAGGAATTGAAGCTGTAGTAGAGGGTGGGAAGATTAAGAGTTCAGTCTTAGACCTGTTGAGTTTCAGATGGTGGGCGGACATCCAAGAGGATATACTTGAGAGGCAGTCGGAGACGTGTGCTAGAAGAGAGGGGGATAGATCTGGTGCTGAGAGGTAGATTTGGGTGTCATCTGCATAGAGATGGTACTGGAACTAAAAAGAGTTTATTAGGTTGCCGAGTGAGGATGTGTAGATGGAGAAGAGGAGGGGGCCTAGGACTGATCCTTGGGGTACGCCAATAGACTGGGGGTGAAGAGAAGAAGATGTGCCGGAGAAGGAGACGCTAAATGATCGTTCTTGGAGGTATGATGAGAACCACAAGAGAGCAGTGTCTCGAATGCCGAGGGAGGAGAGAATGTGGAGTAGAAGCAAATGGTCAACTGTGTCAAAGGCGGCAGAGAGATCCAGAAGAAGCAAAATAGAAATGTGGCCTTTAGACTTGGCGGTGAGCAGGTCATTGGTGACTTTTATGAGGGCTGTCTCAGTGGAGTGTTGGGGCCAAAAGCCGGATTGGAAAGTGCCCAGAAGAGAGTTAGAGGAGATGAAACTGGTAAGGCAGTTAAAGACGAGCCGCTCCAGCAGTTTGGAAGCCAGGGGAAGTAGAGAGATGGGGCGATAGTTAGATGCAACGTCAGAATCAGATGAGGGTTTCTTGAGAGTGGGTGTAATTATGGAATGTTTTAGAGATGATGGAAACGTGCCAGTGTTTAGGGAAAGGTTGAAGATGTGTGTGAAATCTATTTTTTACCTCCACTGCATATTCACAGATTATATTATTTATCTTCCCTCTTTTCCTGAACTTTGCAATAAGAAGCTCATGCAGTCAGCTGCAGGTCTTATTTTTGCTGACTGTATAGAAATCATCTATCTATGGCTATAAAGTATATAGTGAATCTGATTTCTTTATTGACCATCCGGTGATGTCCTTGTGTAGCGTCATCTCTGTTGGAAGAGGGAGTTTATCATGTCTAAAGAATTATCTTGAAAAAATTCTACTAATCTCTGACCTGCTTCAATTTGTACTCCCAGGCCAAAATTGGTCATTATTCCAAGTGTCTTATGGTTCCCTGCTTGAGAATTCCAATTTCTATGATGAGACCACGAAATATCCTTTATATTTTCTGTGATGTTAAATGACTTGCCTTAAATTCGAAATTAAATAATTTTGTAATGTTTTGGTTTGCATCTGAACACTGCTTTGGACACCTTTGATTAATTATGAGGGCTACTCCATTTCTTCTGCAGGATTCTTGGCCACAATAAAATATCTAATGGTTGTCTGATTTGAAATGTCCCATTCCAGTTCATTTGAGTTTGCTAATTGCCAGAATATCAATGCTTAATCTTGTCATCTCATGTTTAATCACATCTAGTTTGCATTTGTTCATAGTTCTAATGTCTGGGTTCTTATGCTGAATTTTTATTTGCAGCAGCTGACTTTCCTTTGCCCTCCTGCAACAGGGCATCCTCTTGACTTTGTCCCAACCACTTCATTGGATATGATGCTAGTCATACTCACTCTCTGCTTATCCATAAGGTTATCAGTGATACTGGATTGGGTGTACAGTTCCTTGTCCAGTGAACTTTAATTTGTGGGAACTGTCTGACAGGATCTGTCCATACATGGTATATCATACAGCTTCATTGAGATACTCAATGCCCTTTACCCCCAAAATGTAGTGATCAAGCAGAGGCCTGTAAACAATACAGATATTATATTTAATTTTGTAGGGGCTATTTGTTAAGAAATAAATGCCAGAAGGTCTGAATTTTCTACAGTAACAGAGAACATAGATTTTACTTGAAGTATGTTTGATGATTCCATTGTATTTGTATCCAATAAAAGTGTTTTAAACATCTTTTGAGATATAGGTACCTGCATCTTTTTAAAGAACCACTGTAGTTTAGTAAAACTTCCCATTTGTGAAGTATGGAAAAATATAACAACATTAGCATCAATGCAATACATGAGTATAACAATTTTTAGCACACTTTTTTTATTTAGATGACTATGACTGTGGTTGGAGATTCAGTCTCTATATTGGACTGTTAATCTGTCTGTAGTTTGAAAGGGAGGGTTGTCCTGTGGTTGCTTACTCTTCCATTGAGTTCTGTTGTCTAGGAACTCTATGACATGATCATCTTTCAACAGAACTTATGTCAAACCACAGTTTCTCCTAGTTTCCCAGGTTAGAAACCAAGACAAAATAGCTGTCATCAATAAAACAAAATTGAATACAATAGTTAAAAATGTAAGACTTTATCTTAAAATGTATTACACATTTTACACATTTTCAAGTTGAGCTAGATAAATATGTGGGTGCAGAGAGGAAAATATGGTAAGGGAATACCAGTGGTGGATGTGGTCACTGTTTTCCCTACAACATATATCGTTATAACCATTGTGAGTAGACCCACTGCCCTACTTGATCAATGTAGCCTATAGATGAAAGTTAGGATCTGTCACTTACTTTATACTGCTAGAAATTACTGTAACCGCATGGTGTTCAATACTGTACAGGGAGTGCAGAATTATTAGGCAAGTTGTATTTTTGAGGATTAATTTTATTATTGAACAGCAACCATGTTCTCAATGAACCCAAAAAACTCATTAATATCAAAGCTGAATATTTTTGGAAGTAGTTTTTAGTTTGTTTTTAGTTTTAGCTATTATAGGGGGATATCTGTGTGTGCAGGTGACTATTACTGTGCATAATTATTAGGCAACTTAACAAAAAACAAATATATACCCATTTCAATTATTTATTTTTACCAGTGAAACCAATATAACATCTCAACATTCACAAATATACATTTCTGACATTCAAAAACAAAACAAAAACAAATCAGTGACCAATATAGCCACCTTTCTTTGCAAGGACACTCAAAAGCCTGCCATCCATGGATTCTGCAGTGTTTTGATCTGTTCACCATCAACATTGCGTGCAGCAGCAACCACAGCCTCCCAGACACTGTTCAGAGAGGTGTACTGTTTTCCCTCCTTGTAAATCTCACATTTGATGATGGACCACAGGTTCTCAATGGGGTTCAGATCAGGTGAACAAGGAGGCCATGTCATTAGATTTTCTTCTTTTATACCCTTTCTTGCCAGCCACGCTGTGGAGTACTTAGACGCGTGTGATGGAGCATTGTCCTGCATGAAAATCATGTTTTTCTTGAAGGATGCAGACTTCTTCCTGTACCACTGCTTGAAGAAGGTGTCTTCCAGGAACTGGCAGTAGGACTGGGAGTTGAGCTTGACTCCATCCTCAACCCGAAAAGGCCCTACAAGCTCATCTTTGATAATACCAGCCCAAACCAGTACTCCACCTCCACCTTGCTGGCGTCTGAGTCGGACTGGAGCTCTCTGCCCTTTACCAATCCAGCCACGGGCCCATCCTCTGGCCCATCAAGACTCACTCTCATTTCATCAGTCCATAAAACCTTAGAAAAATAAGTTTTGAGATATTTCTTGGCCCAGTCTTGACGTTTCAGCTTGTGTGTCTTGTTCAGTGGTGGTCGTCTTTCAGCCTTTCTTACCTTGGCCATGTCTCTGAGTATTGCACACCTTGTGCTTTTGGGCACTCCAGTGATGTTGCAGCTCTGAAATATGGCCAAACTGGTGGCAAGTGGCATCGTGGCAGCTGCACGCTTGACTTTTCTCAGTTCATGGGCAGTTATTTTGCGCCTTGGTTTTTCCACACTCTTCTTGCGACCCTGTTGACTATTTTGAATGAAACGCTTGATTGTTCGATGATCACGCTTTAGAAGCTTTGCAATTTTAAGAGTGCTGCATCCCTCTGCAAGATATCTCACTATTTTTGACTTTTCTGAGCCTGTCAAGTCCTTCTTTTGACCCATTTTGCCAAAGGAAAGGAAGTTGCCTAATAATTATGCACACCTGATATAGGGTGTTGATGTCATTAGACCACACCCCTTCTCATTACAGAGATGCACATCACCTAATATGCTTAATTGGTAGTAGGCTTTCGAGCCTATACAGCTTGGAGTAAGACAACATGCATAAAGAGGATGATGTGGTCAAAATACTCATTTGCCTAATAATTCTGCACTCCCTGTATATCCTTCACTGTTGGTCAATGCATTCACATTCATTTGCTATATTTTATTGATTTTACAAATGTTCCTATCATTTTAGTTTATATTAAATTATATGTTTTATCACCTACCAAGAGTGAAAAATTGCTTGGTTCCCATATTTGTGTATTATCGTTCTCTCATTTCAAATGCTACAAACATTATTTAGCTATTAAAAATGTGTTTGGATCCTTAAAGAATCTGTAATACTCATTATATATTGCTTGCAATAGTACCAATATTGTTGTCAATCATATTAAGTAAATATAAGTCAACCAAGCAATATTCCTTCAAAATTAAGTATACAATATTGCTGAATCTAAAGCTTGAAAAAAATCAATGAAAATGGTCTTCAATAGAAATGTAAATTCCACAATGGACTATAATAGATTGTTAAAAATATGTGTTTGAAATCCATACTAATTGAAGTTTATGGAAGTGATGTGACAGCTAGACATATAAATTTTTTAGGGTAATGGAAATTCTTTATATCCGTTAATGCACTGAGAGTATCATTTATTTTCTATTTCTGGAAGCCTTGTAGTAAAGATGTAGGCCAGGCCGGGTATAGAGGGATTTGAAAGTAGACAAAAACGGTCAAGTAAAATAAACATGCCAATGGAAATCAAACTGAATACAAATAAAAACATTAAAATACAATTGTAATACAAACCAACTTTCATTTAATTTACTGTATTTCTTTTAGAGATAAAATGGTCAGATCATTCAGATGTATCAATAAAATGTCAAGAATAGTTTTTGCATGAGTAGAAGTTCCACAAGACATTTATGTCAAAAGTTCTCTCATTGTAGGGTGTTTTGTTGTGACCAATGCATAGTCATTAAGGGAGGGTATGAGATCTTAGTTAGAGATTTTGAGGACGTGTTTGCGGTACTAGGGGTTTGATCTGAACCCCGCTTGTTATGACTGGTAGCTTGCTGTTGCATATGTCCTATAAAGTAAACATTAGCATTTGTGGGCATAAATAAAGGACATGGTTGCATTAAAATTCATGTAGTGTATTTTAGGGAATTGGAGATGATGGATTCAAAACTACACTTGATAATGATCAAAATGTTTTTAGAAAGTAAACAAGTAATGTGTCTAATTTATTATTTGCTATTATGCTACAGTGGAAGATTTCATAACCTTTATTATTCTGCTTATTTGTGCTGCTGTCTCAGCAGGGTGTAAACTATTCATTTGGTCCTATTAAAATATTTTTTGTCATATTTAATTTGTACCAGTTGTATACTTCTTTGGATTCAAGGTCTCTTCCCACCTTTAAACATGAATCAGGAGAAACAAAAATAGATGCCCCATACAGCCTAACTGCAAACTAAGTAGCATGGGGGAAATTACTTAGAGGACGCTCGTTCAGGTCCAATCTACAAAGTGCATAAGTGCTGCTTTGATCTCCATGCAATTTACTAAAACTTAGGTATCATAATTTTGTCTGAGTTAATACCCAATGTAGCATTATGTATTCACTCCTTTACACATTGAGAACCGAGTAATGCATGAGTATTTTAGTGGTCAAGCATGTGCAGTTAACAGCTGTTTCTGTCAGCGCAGGCGCAGTTGCATGTAGATGTGTTTAGATTCCGCACATGCACCATCATTGGGCAATTGCACTTGGCAAAGATCCAATGATTGTTATTTTGAGATTATTAATATATAATAACAACAAACCCATTAGCATGCCCCATGTAAGTCGCGAAAGACCAGCTCACAATAACTGATGATAGATCCTTGTATAGCTTTCTGTTACAGCTGAAAAAAGCCTTTAGTAAAGGGTACTTGACCTGAGATTCTGGATAGCGGGCTAATGCGGGCTAATGCAGGCTATTGCAGATGCATCCGCAATGCTTTAGTAATTTGCCCTGCATATTGCAAATATGGGACTACAAAGGCAAATTTAAAAGAAAACAAAAATCATCAAAAGCACTTTGGAGAGTTTATTTAGCAAATTTGATGATTATTTAAAAATGATTGAACCACTGGTTAGAGCATTGTTGACCCTGGAAATGTATTGCCCTAGGCCTGTAGTTAAATAGAAATACGAGTCAGAGAGATGAAGAGAGAGAAAAAGAGGGAGATAGTGTAGGAAAGGAGACCAAGAAAGAGAGAGACAAATATTAACAATTGTTAAATGTTATTTTAAAATTTTCAATGCAGATTTAGTTGTGCTAGATCTCAAATGTATTTTTGTTTTACTATGAACTAAAACAAATAAAAGAAAAACAAAATAAAACATAAAATGTTCACAATACTGTGTTATTTTACAGAACCAAAAATAGTAAAATGCATGTAAACATGCTAGTTAAACTGTATGTCTTAATTTTTTACAGTTCAGTGAATACAATTGTGTGGGATAGACTATGAAAATTGCACCAAATAGCTTGTTCTCTTTTTATTGCTTGTCAGATTACTGCTGTGACACCCATAGTTGGTGGTAATATTGTGATCCACTGCTAGCAAAGGAGTGTTGAATGGGAATTTCTCATTGAGTTTAGGCAGTCTACCATAAGATGCTGCATGAAAACACTAATTTTCTCAATATACAATAGTAGGCATTGTGTTTACCAAAGAGAAGCAATGTTGTTGTTAAACATATTCAATTAGGAGTGTTCTCCATACTTTATTTAATTGTATTCTGTAACTGATAACATAATTAAAAGAGTCAGTTAAAAGGTAATCTGCAGCATTGTCTCATCTTGGATGGACCACATATTAATGTGCTTTTAGTAGGATTTAATATTATCTGTGCATCCTCTCTAATACAAGACAATCCAATATAAACCCTCTGATTAATTGTTTCACACGATTGTGCCAGAATATTACTAGAAAGCTTGAAGCATGTTGCTAGTAGTTTCAGGTTGTATGGCCAAAGTTCACTAAGCTGTGCAGTGACCTTGAAACAATCCACAGAGGGTACAAAGCAAATAGAGCATCAGCAAACAACTTTGCAACCCATGTTAAGCTTAGTGAATTTTGGCCTATATTTTCTACAAGTTTGAAACATGAAATATTGTCTGGCATTGTTAGAATGAATAATTTAGCTGCTGCAGCTCTAGAAATAAATTACGGTACATGAAAGTGTCCATTCTCTTTAAATTCAAGAACATTTAATTTAAAAAAAAAAAATTGTTTCATGCTTGATATCTATATTGCAATGATTTTAATCACTGAGATAAATTAAAATGCACAGAGGTTAAATAGATAATTTTGGATGGTATATTTAATGTTTGCTACAAAGTGTATATTAAATCTTCAAATTGTCGCTTATGCTTTTAAAAGATAGTAAAGCTAATAAAAGAACTGTTCAAAGAATAAACTGTAAACTAGGAGCTAAATGCCACCATATACTAAAGAGTGAAGTGTTGAAATTGTAAAATTGTAGTACATATGCTACTCATGATAATGGTAATTGAGGTGTCTTCAATTACAAAATAAGCCCCATGCTAATGGACAATAAATGCTATGTAACATGTTAATATAAACAAATACTGCCACTCAGTAATAGTACAATTTTATATACTGCAATAATCATCCATTTATTAGTACTGATTTACTCCATGCATTATATTTATTTTTAACTAGTAACTTGCCTGTCAAAAATGATGGTATAATGTGTTATGTTTAATTGTCTGTTCTGTTTCTCTCTGTGCTGTCTCTCTCCCTGAGCCCTAACCCTCTCTCTCTCTGTGCACCCTCTCTGTGCACCCTCTGTGCACCCCCCCTCTCTTTCTGTTAGCCCTCTTTCTCTCTCAGCGCTGTCTCTTTCTCTGTGCATCCCCTCTCTCTCTCTCTCTGTATGCCCCCTCTCTCTCTGTGCCCCCTCTCTCTCTGGGCACCCTCGCTCTCCTCTCTGTATGCTCTCTGTTTCTGTCCCGGTCCTTCACTCTCTCTCCTTCTCCACCCCCCACTTCCTCAATCCCCCTCCCTCTCTTGCCCCTTCTCTCTACCTTCTCCTCTCTCTCACCCTCCCTTACTCTCTCTCCCTCCTTCTCTTTCTCTGTCTCCCTCCCTCTTTGCCTCCCTCTGCCTCCCCCCTTCCTTCCCTCCCTCCCTCCATCTCTAAAACCCCTCTCTTTCTTCCTCCCCCCTCTCTACCCCTTCTCTCTTTGCTTCCCACTCCCCCTAACTCTATCCGCCCTCCCCTTCCTTTTCTCTTCCTCGCTTCCCTCCCCCTCTCCTCCCCCTCTCTTTCTGCCTCCCTCTCCCCCTCCTTGTCATCTTCCATCTCTCTTCCTCCCCCCTCCTCCTCTCTCTCTGCCTCCCTCTCACCCTCCCTCTCTCTTCCTCATCCTCCCTACATCTCCCCCTCTCTCTCCCTCTCTCCCCCTCTCTCATTCCCTCCCTCTGTTGTGCAGCGTTTTCACAGCTGTACCACGCATGCACAAACACTGTGCATTGTGTAATTATCTGGATAAGCAATCAGCAGGCGTTACAACGGATAACTATTATAGTAAACTAGCGACTTGCCCGTCAAAAATGACGGCAATAAAAACTGAAGCCTGACAATGCTGTTTGCCACACAATGTAAGCCTCTCCCCCTCTACATTACTGGCCTTGTGATGAGCGCCTTTGGCGCTTATCACAGGCCTTCCAATGAGCCCCTTTGGAGCTCATTGCGAGTCTCTCCCCCTGTCTACTTCCTCCCTTGTGTCTTATTTGCCCCCTCCTCTCCCTCCCTTGTGTCTCCTTCCGCCTCATCTATCTTCCTTGTATCTCCTGCCCCCGTGTTTTTACCTCCCTCTCCCTCCCGTGTCCCTTTCCCTCCTGTGTCTCTTTCCCCCTTCTCCCTCCCATGCATCTCTTTCCCCCCCTGCGTCTCCCCCCCCTCCCCTGTGTCTGTTCCCCCCTGGCCTGTGTCTCTTTCCCCCTCCCCCTGTGTCTCTTTCCCCCTCCCCCTGTGTCTGTTCCCCCCTTCCTCGTGTCTCCATTTCCCTCCCTTGTGTATCTTCCCCCATGCATTCTCCCCCCTGTGTCTCTTCCCCCTCCTCTCACTCCCCTGTGTCTCTTCCCCCTCCTCTTTCTGTGCCTCTTCCTCCCTTTCTCTCTCTTCCCCCCTCTCCCTCTGTGTCTCTTACCCCCTCACCCTCTGTGTCTCTCCCCACTCTGGGTCTTCCACCCCTCTCCCTCTGTGCCTCTTTCCCCACCTCTCTCTGTCTCTCGCCACTGTGTCTCTCCACCCCTTCCTCTGTGTCTCCCGCCTCTGTGCCTCTTTCCCCCTCTCTCTGTACCTCTTCACACCTTTCCCTCTGTGTCTCTTCCCCCCTCACCCTCTGTATCTCTCCCCCTGTGTCTCTTCCCCCTCTCCCTCCTTTCCCTCTTCCCCCCTCTCCCTCTTCCCCCCTCTCCCTCTGTGCCTCTTCCCCCCTCTCCCTCTGTGCCTGTTTCCCCCTGGCCTGTGACTCTTTCCCCCTTCCTTGTGTCTCTTCCCCCCCATTTCCCTCCCATGTGTATCTTCCCCCTGTTCTCCCTCCCCTGTGTTTCTTCCCCCTGTTCTCCCTCCACTGTGTTTCTTCCCCCTTCTCTCACTCCCGTGTGTCTTTTCCCCCTCCTCTCACTCCCCTGTGTCTCCCCACCTCCTCTACCTCCCCTGTGTCTCTTCCCCCTCCTCTCCCTCCCCTGTGTCTCCTCCCCCTCCTCTCCCTCCCCTGTGTCTTTTCCCCCCTCCTCTCCCTCCCCTGTGTCTTTTCCCCCCTCCTCTCCCTCCCCTGTGTCTTTCCCCCCCTCCTCTCCCTCCCCTGTGTCTCTTTCCCACCTCTCCCTCCCCTGTGTCTCTTTCCCACCTCTCCCTCCCATGTGTCTCTTTCCACCTCCCCTGTGTCTCTTTCCCCCATGTCTATTTCCCCCCCCCTCCCTCTGTGTCTCTTCCCCCTCCCTCTGTGCCTCTTCCCCCTCTCTCTCTGTCTCTTCCCCCCTCAAACTCTGTGTCTCTCCCCCCTGTGTCTCTTCCCCCCTCTCCCTCTGTGTCTCTCCCCCCTCTGTGTCTTTTCCCCACTCTCCCTCTGTGCCTCTTCCCCACTCTCCCTCTGTGCCTCTTCCCCACTCTCCCTCTGTGCCTCTTCCCCACTCTCCCTCTGTGCATCTACTCACGGCGCGCATTGCGCATGCGCAGCTCACGCCGCGCTATGCGCATGCGCGGCTCACGCCACGCTCTGTGCAAAAGTGGCTACTGCTGCCTAATGCGCAGTTCACGATGCGCATTGCGCATGCGTGCAATCCGATCGTCTTTGAGATCGGATCATTGTCAAACTGCGATTCGTCGCAAGCGTGACGACGAATTGCAGTTTGACAATTATAATATGTGATTGCATCCAAATGGTGACAAGTGGAGACAAGTATTACTTGCTAGTTCAAAATCTAACTAAAATATTTTTCATTTAAAGACAAAATGTTTTATAAAAGCTACTTTTCTTTCCAATATTGTAAGTGAATTGTACTGGGAGCTTGTATGTCATGCCCAGGGACTGACTGGACTGTTTTGGACCATGGTCTGGGCCTGAGCTGTCAAGAAGTTACCCATTTTTATTATTATAGTTATGTCTGTTGTATTATTTTTGGTTAAAATGACATATAAATTGTATGTTTTTTTTTAATTATGTTACAGTGTGGTTATCTGGTGATGACTCAATCAGCCCCAAATAAATAAACAAACACAGGGGGTCTTGGTCAGATAAACAGTCTGAATTTTTACAGCAATTGGTTATATGTAATACAATCACCAGGATAAGCTTGTCAGATATACAGGGTTTCCAAGTAAGCAGGGGCAGCCTATTATGTTAATTGATCCCTCTTCTATGTACCTAAGGATGGGGCTTACTGTGATTGGCTAGCCTGTGTGCCAGAAAATTGAATAAAATGTTACAATTAATAAAGGTATGACAGTTGTGTCTGGACTTACGTAAAACAAGGTGTAAGTGTCATTCTGTGCATTAATCCTAATTATAAGGGATTATATGGTGGTCCTAATATCCTGGTGTTCCTGATATCCTTGAAGCAAGTTCCTGGGCGTGGTACTGGTGATTGGTCCATCTTCTGCTATCAGAGGTGTAAAAGGACCACATGATTCTGCTGGATAGGTTTGAAACAGGTTCTTACCAAGTCCAACTGAAGTAGCAGATCGTTACATTGTAGTATTCCATTGTCATGGGTCACTGTCTCATATGTATAGTATGGAAGGATATGTGGGCAGACCATTGCCAATAGTGACATTAAAGCTAACTTGACCTCATAACCTATCACATATATAGTTGTCAGAATTGTGGGGTTGCCAAAAGTTGTTGGGAATACAATGTTAAAATTGTGGGCTCTCAAAGCGAGCCCTGCAACTGCAGCCCTCGCAAATTGAGGGCCGAAGTTGCGCGACACAACTGCGGCCCTCGCAAAGTGAGGGTTGTGGCCAAGCAATGAGTGCTCATCACCGAGACCCGCAGGACTTAGGTGGTGCTCATTGCGCTGGTGGAGATGAGCGCCACAGGCGCTTATCCTGACGACCCGTTGGACTTAGACAATGAGCGCCAAAGCGCTCATCACGCTGGTGGAGATGAGCACCACAGGCGCTCATCCCGATGACCCGCGGGACTTGCAATGAGCGCCGAAGGGACGGATGGAAAATTAAGGGCCGTACTACTTAGTTCCCGAAGCACGTAGATGGACTGCGGGGCTCGCAAAAATACGAATTTAACAGCCGAACTGGAAAGACCTGCAAAATACACAAATATGACTCAAATTAACTTACACACTCACAGCACAGGGGGAGAGCCAGGGAGCCTGTGAGTGAGGTTGTTAGTTAATTTGAGGCATATTTTGCCTTTTTCACGATCAAAAATAGCTGAAGCGAGAAAAAAAATGCTGGGCGAGTAAAATTAAACAAGACAAAAACAAGGCCGAAGGACGCAAAACGCGCTTGAAGGACGTAAAAAGAGGATTTATTTACGACATAAATACAAGCCCTAAGCACTAAGACTTGATGCAAACCAGTAACACTTAATACAAGGCAGTAACATTTAACTCAGGACAGTTACACTTAACCCAATGCAGTAACACTTAACCCAAGGCAGTAGGCCCCTAAACTACACAGGCCTATAAAGTACACAGGGGCATTGCATCGAAGGCGTTCAGGGCGAGGCCTGGAAAGTAGATGGGGAAGAGGCTCGCAATGAGCACCAATGGTGCTCAGCGCAGGGCTTGCGATGAGCGCCGAAGGTGCTCAAAGGGGCAGTAGCCTTGCATTGTGTGTCAAACAGCATTGCCTGGCTTAAAATGTTATTGCCGTAATTTTTTGACGGGCAAGTTGCTAGTGTTTTTATAGTTTCTGATTTGCCTCTCAGATCAAACAAACTAAGGTTCTCTTTGATGTCACAGAGGGAATAGATTCAACTTTGTCATACGTCTTACAAACTTTCACAACTAAACCTCAAGCTAACGGGCATTAAATGCTATGTAAAATGGTAATATAATCAAATGCAGGCACTCCTAATAGTAATAGTATAAATGTTATATACTGCATGAATCAACATAAATCAACAATTAGTTCTTATTTATTCCATGCATTGTATTTCGTTTTAATTGCAGCAAATGATGGCAAGTTGCACAACAATTATGGGGAACACAGGGGAAGTTTAACTCAAACACAATTTTCTGCTATATATAAAAAAAAGTTTCTTATACAAGTTCAAATATATGTATAAATGCTTTAAGCACTCTTATTGCTACATATAACCTGCATATTAGGCTCTGTGAACAGAAAGGTGAATGTAACTTTCGCAGTTGAAAACTACAGTCTGATTAGCTATTGAGTTAACTATTGCAATGTTGACCAAATAAGCTCACAGAGCTCAGTGTCAGTGACATAAAACATTTTTTTAAAATGGCAGCTGCTGTATTTTTTACTAACATGAAGGAATAACATGCAGATGTGACGCCCAGGGTCCACTGGGATCTCTGGGGATGTTGTCAACCAGTTGGTGCCCTGCAAGTGCATGGCGTGCATGGCATAAGGAGCCCCTTTTCAGGGGGAAAATCCCACTGTAAATGGACATATAGACTGTTACAAATGGATTTTTGGATGGTATCTGGACTGTTATTTCCCTGTGAGGAGGGTGGTCATAATTGTGGTACCCCCTGGATGTATGGGTTAGGGTTGCCATGCTGGCATGTGTGCGTTTATACAAATTATTACTGTTGCATTATTGGCATGTGTAATTATAACTGTGTGATATGGTTGTTACCAGGGGAACTCAGAAAGTATGGTCAGTGGCCCTTAGGATGTTTGGTCTTCAGGGGAAAGGGGTCCAAGTTCTGGGATACTGGGGTACAATACAACCAGTCTTCCCCTGTTTTCCTAACACCATTACTAAATACTTAGGTACTTGGATTGTCCCCCCAAGTTAATATTGCCTAGAATATCATGGGAGTTGTTTTGCTGTTAAGATTTATGATATCCAGGGTCCCTATGGACTTTTGGGGAATGAGCAAACTATTCTGGGCCCTGGATGGGCACAGGTTAAAGTGGCACATTTGATCGCTTTTCTTCAAAGAGAGTGCCCCACCATCTGGCTACACAGACTAATTTTGTCCTCTTAGTATGAGTTGGTTAATATTGCTGGTGGTATGATAGTAACATAGATGAAATATCCCTATACTGTTAAATATGAGAATCCCCATATCATGTTTGGTATCAAAATGACAGTTTTTTCTCGAGGGAAATGTCTCCTGAATACTTGAGGAATAGGAGCCCAGGAAAGTTAGTTATGGTAGGAAAAGGAAATCTAATTAGCCAGTGTTATTCCCTTGTGACATATAGTCACAGCCACTTTGGGAGCTTGTCACATAGGCTTGCCATCTCTAAAAACAGGCCTGATTTCATCTCAATGGGGGGCAAGAATACATAGTGACAAAGGCCTTAGACACTCTGTTTCCCTCCTTAGTTAGCCAGCTAGTCCCCCTCTCATACAGAACCAAGGGAGTAATTTGTTAATTACTATCCTGGGCTACAATGCACCTGGGAGGGTCACTAGACATCACTTGATTGACAGGTGGGCCACATGTCTAGAAGCAGGCTTGAGGTGTGGTAAGAGGACTGTTGCTATGGACTGTGACTTGGTGGTGAGGGGTGACTGCTGTGCATAAAAATGCTAGAGACAATTCTCAGTGTGTTCATACTTAAATGTGTGTGCTCATTGTTGAGAGAAGGGTTAATCATGGTGGTTAATATTTCAACATCTGTCTAAAAGAAGAGGTACAGCCGGTAACTCTGCTGCTTTGACTGAGGATTCCTGTGTTCTTGTCGCCGTCCTGAGGGTCAAATACTGGTCTTGTTCCATCTCTGGATGGAACCATCACGTACTGCTGAGTGGGTCAGAACTAGGTTCTGGGCGAGACTAATTGATGTAGTGGTCGTGACAGCAGACTAGGCAAAATCCATATATTTTAAATACTCTAAATACTTAATCTTCTCCAAAGGTGATCTTTAATATGAAAGGAAATTAATTTTGACTGAAACTCGATATTTCAGGTTATCATCATTTCTCAAAATGACTGCCCTTACATTTCTTTTTATGCTTCATGTATATGTGTAATATTAAAGTTGATACTGCCTAGTTTATTTGTAATACTTAAGAAAAGTAGATAACACAGCAGTGATGAACATCTGATGCATTTATACCTTTTTTACTGCTATATTAGCAAAAGACCTGTCTTATGTTAATAATGATAAGAACATCATAGTCATTAAATCCATATGCACTGCTTAATGAATTATAATTCAGCTGCTGTCATTTACTGTCATAGATTGTCTTCAGTGAGATCAAATATAGCTGAAATTTAGGGTGACATACAGATAGATAGATAGATAGATAGATAGATAGATAGATAGATGAAATCATCTTTGCAGCTCACCATTCACATACTTTTCTGCGTCATTACCAATCTCAAAAAGTTTACTATATTTTGACAAAGGAAGGTTCCTACGCAAGCACACAACTAACAATAATAATAATAATAAAAATAATAATAACTGCTGGTTGTATCCAACTAGCTACTTGCCCGTCAAAAATGACGGTAATAACATTTTAAGGCTGGGAATGCTGTACCTTCGGTGCTTATTGCAAGCCTCTACCTCTGTCTCAGGTATGGGCCTTGCAATGAGCGCCTTCGGGGGTCATCGCAAACCCTGCAATAAGCGGCGTTGCCGCTCATTGCACGCCTTGGCAACCCACAACTTTCGTGCTTCGCAATGATGACCTTCGGCGCTCATTGTAAGACCTACGATGAGTGCCTTCGGCGCTCATTGCGAGCCTCTCCACACCCCAGTGTCTGTTTCCCCCTCCTTTCACCTCCTCTCCCTGCCCTGTGTCTTTTGTTTTTCCTTATTCCCCTGTGTCTCTTTTTCTCAGACTCTCCGCTCTGTTTCTCTTTCCACCCTCTCCCTCCCCTGTGTCTTTCTCTTCTTTGTCTCTGCTGAATTTTGGCATGTCTCGCTAAGAGTGCCATTGCTTGTGTGGTTCGGCTAAGTCTTACTGGCTTCAGGTTTGTTGTTACTGGCTTCGGCTAAGTGTTACTGGCTTCTGGGTCGTTTTTACTGTTTTCGTCCCCGTCTTGATCCAGTTAAGTTTTTTCGGCTGCCATTTTTTTTTCTGCATAGCCGATTTTCGATCGCCAAACAACACTAAATATACCTCAAATTTACTTGCAACCTCACTCACAGGATCCCTGGCTCCCCCCCTGTGCTGTGTGTGAGTGTGTAAGTTATATTTTGAATTATTTGGTGTTTTTTAATGGTCTTTCAAGTTCGGTGGTTCGGCCGTTAAATTCATAATTTAGTGCAGCCACGCAACTGCGGCCTTCGATCCTAAGTCCTATGGGCCTCATGATGAGCGACTGCGGGGCTCATTGCGAGGCCTACAATGAGCTCCTTCAGCACTCATTGCAACCTAAGTCCCCTTCGGCGCTTATTGAAACCCTACAACTGCAGGACTCGCTTCGCAGGGGCCGCAATTGTTTAACATTACATGACCAACATCGCAAACGTGACCAAAACCAACAGCTATGTATCTGATATACATGAATCTTGCAACAATTTTCATATTACATAGGGTAGTGTAGTCAGAATCCACATGTTGTCATTTATATGTAGCAAATAAACGTGTGCACATTTGAAAGCAGTAAGCCTAACGGGCAATATGACTTTTACCAGCTCTGTACTTCTCCAGTACTATTGGCATTTCACAATTTTTTTTTAAAGATTTGCCATGTTGACTTTTGTCACATATGATTTGTACAGGTTCAGAGTTAAATTCTTTTTAGACCTATCAAATGTCTCACTGTTATTACCTGCAGCAATAATAACAGTACTTCAACCCATTCTCTTTAAAAGAAGATGTTGCCTGTTCAAAATATTGTGCGTATACTGTGAGTTAATACAAGGTAGAGGTAGAGAGATGGAAAAGCTGAAAGAAAATAAAAGGATAAACATAGCGAACAATATAAAATGAGTTTATCATTTTCATAAGCAGGATATTACACTTACAAAATTAAAACATCTTTTTAAAAGGAATTTGATAGCAATTAAAACGCTTGATGTTACCATTATTCATGGATTTATGTGTGCATGTGAATTTAGTGTACAAGGGTATTGGCATTCAAAATTCCTTTAATGAACTATTATAAAGTCAGTATTAAATCTTATAGTATTTTTAAAAAATAATAATGAAAAAACATTTTTGTGATAAATCATGCAGAATTATTGGTTTGTTAATGTTAGTGATGGCTCTTATTCCAAATTATTAAATCCAAATTATGATATATATCATATACTATACATACATATATGGTATATATATACTGTATATATATATATATATATATATATATATATATATATATATTTATGTATTTTTTTTTTGTTTGCTCTGTTTTATTCCACTACCTCGAATACTCATTTTGTTGTTGATTAGGAGCGAAATAAACAATTGAAAGTGTGTTGTAGAGCCACTACAGTGGCCCTTTGAACATTTACTTACATATAAGTATTACTATATAAAAGTAATAAATAAAAAAAAAACAGTATACATATATATATATATATATATATATATATATATATATATATACTGTATATCTGTATATATATATATATATACAGTACATATATATATATATATATATATATATATATACATTTTTTTAAAATTATTATTTATGACTTTATATTATAGTAATACTTCTATGTAAGTAAATGTTCAAAGGGCCATTTGAGGTAATGAAATTGAATGTAAGTTTTAAAAATGACATTTGAAAGGAGCATTGTAGCTACCAGCAGATGTGTTTCTCTCAGCCCCCTATTAGGTGTTCGAGAAGTTAAAAAGGATCTGCTCCTAAGACTGTGCTGATTTTTCCTGACCAGTCTAGGTTTGCTTACAATACCTACTGCAGAGAATTAGGGAAGTGAAGGCTGTTATCAAATCAAGAGATAGACTTCTGTCAGGACAGTGCGCCATGACCGGTCCTTTCCCTCCCTCTGGACACCTGACAGGTGTTGGAGAGAAGCAAATCTGCAGAGGTTCAAAACACTAAAATTTAAATGTAAGATTTAGAAGATCTTTTTTTTCACAAATATTGATTTTATTTACTAATCATTAACATAATACCCAAATATAAAACTAATGATTGAGCAGTGGTACTTTATTACTGAATACTGTTTTTTATTGTATTCCATTAATATGTATTTATTGCAATTTTATGGTCTGAATCATATGAATTTCCTTTAAGAGGCAATAGGTGATGTGTTTGAGAACACTTGGAGAATGTCTGTTTATTTTATTTTAGGGCACGTGTACGGATCTTTGACACCTCCAAACATTCTTAGAAAATTCAGCCTTTAATATATATAAACCACAATGTATCAGTGGCAATGCTTATACAGATTAAAAGAGAAGTAAAAAAAAAGGTTACACCATTAACATTTCCTTTTTCTAATGCTCAACTGCTAATTATGTATAACTATTACCGCTCCTAATAAATTAATTAAATGTTAATGCAGCACTTTTAATGACATAAAACATAAACCCAAATAAGCATTGTATTTACCACAAATTATGCTAGATTTCAATGTTTTCACAAAACTCAGCAGTGCATCACTGCTAATTACTGCTTTAATTAATCCTCAACTCCCCGCTGAGATTTTCAGTTACCTGACCCAAGTCTAATAATAAAAACAGAAAGCACAGCAATATACATGTCACTTGTAAATGATACACCACTACTCTCTTCACAAGCTTTGTTTTACATTGTATTTTATCAAGTTCCAATCTAGTTATTCCGCATATCATTTATTTATCTCTTAATGAGAACTACATTTAGGATATGCATCAGAATTTCTTGACTTCAACAGTAAGAATATTGCAACAAACATAAACGAAACAGGCCTTATTTTTGGGATAATAATGTACCAACTATTTGTCTCCTTCAGTGTACAGGTGTAGGATGTTTTGTGTAAACATAATATTTTCACATAATCTATGACAGATATCAAAGAAGACTTTTAAGTCACTTCTATAAGATTAAAAGGCAGCAACATAGTGACCACCCTAAGCATTTCATAAGTCAATTAGCATAATTAAGGCTTAACAATCTGAAGGAGCTGCTCACTCCTTATGTTCCAACCCGTCATTTTAAAACTGCTGCTGAAAATCTATTAACCATTTTTATACTATATGCAGTAACCCCCCAGATTTTCTTTGTATCCTACACATATGCTTCAGTCCATGCTCTTACCAAGACCTTCTAATAAGTTGCAGCTCCCTCTCTCTCTCTCTTTCCCTCTTTCACAATTTGAGCACCAGGTGCTTGATGCTTTGTTAGCAGACTAATAGTGATCATGGTATCATTCATGAGCCAACAAGAGTATTTCTAAATCTGTTTCCATTTTTTTATTGGCAATGAAAATTTAAGGCAATTGATTGAAGAATATGTGTGAGGTTTACTGGATAAATACATTTTTGGACATTACACATAGGCTTGTACTTCTGTTGACGTATTTTGCCCTGCCATTCATATGGACAATTGTTTCTATGTAATCCAAGCAGGCATAAGATGTTCATAATTATGTTACAGATGTATTGTCTGTATTTAAAGTGCTGTAAATGTATTGCCAATTGGTCCATTTAAGTTATTAGCATTTAAGTGATGGAAATCCCCCAAACTTCTTCTTGCCTTAGAAAGAAAAGAGTAACCTCATGTGGCAGACTGCCCCACTGCACCCCACAGAGCTCCACCTCTCTCTACATCAATGGAGGATGCAACTCATTCCCTAACAATAAATTATGTCACATCTATTTAGCTCTCAGTCACTGATAGTAGATGATGATGTAATTATATGGATGGATAATTTGTAATAATATAAATGGCCAGTTTGTTATTATATACTGTAAATTGGCAGCAACATTTACATGTCTATTCCACAGTCTTTTCTTTTTTGCATAAACAGGTCTAAATGTACTATTTTCTATATTGTGTAACATTTTCCATCATAACCTAAGGTGAATATTCATTGTGATAATTCTGATAATGTTAAGCAGCATTTTGGTAAGATATAAAATTATTTTATATCATTATATAAATTATTTATTTTCCTTTGGTGTGAGTCAAACCTTGTATCTTCACCGCGATTTGTCAATATGTCTGATGAATCATGGAATAACTAGGTGTTTTTTAAATTCTATTTCCTTACATATTAACTGTTTCATTGTTGAGTTGTTGTTTCTATTGGCTGTGATAAGTACACTTCATTTAATTCAAGTAATTCAGATATTTGGTGAAGCAAGAAACATTTAAAAATATGTATTCTTTCTCCGTGTTTCCATTCTGTTATTGAATTAATAATTTAATATCTGACAGCATAATTGAATTGTTAGGGCTTTAATTAAACCAGCTCTTTAACAGTATATTGTGAATCAGAGAACACACAAAGTAAAAATAGAGATACATAATGAGATAATTATAATTTGCTTTGTAATCTACTAAATGTAGATAATGTGTACAAACCAATTTAGTGAAAATATGATATGGTAAGGATACTATGAAGATAATGTTAAAAGCATAACATGACAGATGGACATGAGAAGTGGTCATACGTGGGGACAATGTAGTGTTATATTGATAGGCAAAGGGCCCTATTACAACAGGATATGTTGGCTTTTATTTACAATTAAAGTTAACACGTACTTACCAACGTATTGACCCAAATCAACAAATAATCAAAAGTTACTTGAAGCCTGCGCAGAATGTTGTCGAAACACATACGCTGGCAAGTTACATACGCTGGCAAGCTACTATTAGATGTCTTATTGATTTTTTCTCAAAGCCTATCCCAATCGCAGAAATTTAATGACTGTACATAATGCCTTGCATGAGTGTGCTCATCTTGCTCTAAAATCTTAGGTCAGATGGATTTAATATAACCCCAGAGCTGAAGAATACATTGACACTATACAAATGAAGATGATAATAATTAGATATTAATAATAATAATAATACTGCATATAGGGCAGGTTACTGGACATTTGCATTAATACCAGGATTGTATAATAACAACTACTCTTTCCACCTTCCCCAATCTATGAGTTCTATTCTTAGTGTAAGGGAGCAGATATTTTGACAATAGATGAAAAACAATAGTTTGTTTTAACTTATCTGTTGTAGCCAGCTAAAATAATTTGTATAATAAATCTTCACGATAGGCTTATAGATATACCAGCTATTTTTGAACTCCTTTATCATATAAACTTGACAACTTTTTTTTTATATAAAACATGCAGAATTAATTCTAAAAGATTATTATTTCAAGGTCTCTTATACCCTAATGATGTTTTTTCAATTTAACTTAGGCAGCACTTAACAATATATAAAACTTTTCAAGGTGATGAACACACAGAAAACAAATGTGGCTGGATGCTATAGTATGTATTACTTTTTGGCCTATTGTTTTACAGAAAATAGTTTATTTCTAAACTCTGACACTGCTGCTACATAAGTACACTTCAGTTTCGAACATCTTGTTCTACAATTCACAAAGCCTTTGAACTATTGCTTTTAAATACGCTTGGTAAATTGATGAATAATTTTGCCAGGTGTTTGAACACATGAAGGGGCTACCAGCTCTAGAGCAGAGTTGATCTGTATGCATTTCAGTGTTTCAACATTGCTAGATATTTATTAGTATAAGATAAAAGGTCTGGCTCATTCCCATACCTTTAATTTAAACTTGAAAGCAAGCAAGTGTGGTAGTCAAAAGCCTTGTAATGATGAATAAACATTTTTTTTTCATCCAGATTGCACAACCTTATTTAGTTAAATGGTGTATCTTGGTGGGAACAGTTTTCAGCATGTGGTTAATTATTAACAGGTTGTTTCACAAAGAGAATGATATATAAATACAATCATAAAGATCCCCCCAAAAATATATATTTTAATAACAGTGTCAGAATTATGACTTATGCGAGTGTTACCGTTTGGTAGACACTTGACCGCTTTATTTATCATTATCATAGTCCTAATGTCCTTGTCTGTTATACATGTACCTTTATGAATATACAGTGTCATGACCCCCTGGACTCATGGACTTATTTTTTGGAAATGGCAACTGGACTTAATTTAACCCAAGGGGGATTCAAATGTACATAAGAGCTTTCGAAAGAAAGGACTATGTCACTTGCTGACTTGTATTGCTGTAACTTGTATTGCTGTGATATTTTCCCTAAGCCCTGGTTGTATGACCGGGGCCCCTAGGCTCCCGTTTCTTCCAGCCATTTGAGTCTAGGGGGCTCTGGCTTTCATTGCTTTCCCCATCTTTAAAAGTGCACTATTGTTTTTTTTTATTTGTATTTACAGTGCTACGAACAGGTGTTTAACCCCCTTGCGAGTTCTATCTGGTACCAGCAGGATTTTCTTCTACATTTGCCATTTACGAGTGTAAAAACATTTGCGGGCTTGAGGAATTGTAGCAATTGAATAGCGATTTGCGATTTTAGCGATTGTTATGCTTGCATGCTTGAAAGATCAAAGACTTAGATAGGGTGTAAGTTACAACAGCAGGAATTTTCAGCCTGTAATCCGTAGATCGTTTGCGGCTCGCAAAAAGATGCCAATTAAATAGCAAATTAGTTTATGTGCTACTATACAGGCTCCCGTAAACAACAAAAGCTAAATTGAATTGAGGCCCTAGGGTCCCCGATAGACAATAAATGTGAGGAATGTGTATTACTAATATATTGCTTTAATACCAATTCCTGGCATATATACTAGAATTCTCAACAAAATCAATTCCCTTCCTGATTGTAAGTATATTTAAAAAAAAAAAAAAAACATTCACACTTTTAAAAACAATCTTGTCCAGACAGTGCCCTTATTCCCTCAAATTACTCCTTAGTTAACTCCTATCTCTATTATTAATTTACCTAACAAATTAAAAAATCAGTTGGTAATTGCAAACCGACTTTTTCTGTTAGCCTAACGGCCATTTCTCCTTGATAAATGTTTTCATACAAAATACTTTATGATTTATGTTTCATTCCCCACATTTGCATTTATTTGTATATAAGAATGAAAAAATGCTATTTGTAATGACTGAATTAAATACATGTATTAGTTTAAAGTTAAATTCTAATTTGATCTTTGATGTGTCTTCAATAAACAAAACAAAACATATTTAATAGATTAAAATGTACGGCATTTTAAATGCAATCATTCACATTTAACCTGGTCCTTAGATTGGCAGAGAAAGAGCAATTCTACTGTGTTCATGTTTATACCTATAAAATAATCTTGTTAAAGTGATTTTTGTTTGTTCTACACCATACTTACATCCATGGGGACCCATTCCAATCGGATATATAGCTTTGCAAAAAGGCTCTCCCGCAATATCAGCTAGCCTTGTTATACATAAAACCATCTGTTAGAAAGTAGTCGGGTTGAGTGAAGTGATGGCAAATTATCCAGTCTGCATTGTCTGCTGTATTTGGAGCTGTGCAATAGCCCTTGGATCCAATAGGAAAGCCAAATGTCACATTCATTGAGTGGTACAGTTCATAAAAGAGCCTGTTTCCCATCCAAACGCTGACAGAGTTGTAGCTTTTGCAAGTGAACACGCAGGTCTAGATGTTGGTTGGTTATAATAGTGTGTAGTAGAGATTGGTGAGATGTTCAGAGAGAGTAGATAGGAGGTTTTGTTTCTTACTGTTATACTTATATTACTGTACACATAAATTATACATCGACATAGTTTACTGATAACTCATAATTCACTTTAAATAATAAAACCATACATAGCTAGATTTTTAATTGTAGGACACATTTCATTAACACAATTACAAAAAAGTTGAAAACACTGACTCTAAGAACAAAGTCCTATTCAACATAAAATTTCTATTAAACATCAATATAGTAAAAACTAATAAGATGCTGAAATATAATTACTCAGTACATGCATATCAATGTGGACAGTCTAAACGGCGAGTGTAGATAAGTATCTAAAAATTGTTTCAAGAGAACGTAAAGACACTCAATATTGCCACCAAGAATATCTTCTCCTGGCCGAAAAAATCTCTAGAAAGACCACCACTTAAAATAAAACTTGTATTACACAAAATTCAAATAAAATATAAATTCAAATGATTAAAAATACCAAAAAATATATACACCGTCACACCAAATATAATAGTATCATATACAATATTTAATATTATAAATCAATAATCTATTAATTTACTAGGACTCAAATTGGGAAAGATAATCAGCTGGAAAATAATAACTGTACAAATATAATGCCTCGATACATGAAATCAAAAATAATAATAAAAAAATAAATAATAGAAAACCAAAAAAACATTAAAGTGCAAGAATTATTATTCAAATCATTAATTATGGCTATAATAGACCAATACACCATTAATAATAATAATTATGACATGTAAAGTGCTTACTGTGCTAATGCTTATATTAACATCAATCCATTATATATATTCAACTAAAAAAACAAAATTAATTTATATTAATATATATCATTGAGATTAAATCACAGAATTAGAAATCTAAATTTATACATAAAGTGCAAGTGCTAATTTTAATAGTAGAACAAAAAGAATAAACCTATACTGGGTTCCCTACAAATACTAGTGTTTCAGCTTTGGAGCCCGACACACGTTCTCTAACGTAGCAAACTATACTGCTCTCCTAGATGTCACACTGACCTATAGGGATTACTAGTTTGTAGGTCAGTGTGGGGATCTGTATAGACCTTCATTGCACATAGGGAGTTACTTTTGTTAATTGGGGGTCTGTATATACCCCCATGGAACATATGGGTTAATGTTGTTTATCATAGGGGACTGTATATAACCCCCTGGTACATAGGGGATTATTGTACTAAGAATATGGCTGGGGAGCTTTTACATAAGGAAAAAAAGCTACCACAACAGATTTTGTGGTATACCGACTATTAGATAATCAACCTTGAATACATTTTGGATAAAAGAAGCTTATTGCAAAACTGGGAATTTAGTATTGTACATCACTTATTTAATATAAAAAAGGTGATGCCATTTTACACATATGGATCAATAGCTTCACCCAATTATCTTATTTGGAGTTGTATCACAATTACTGATTTCACCTCATAATATCTCTATACTGTAGGCATTATACCTCTTATTTGGTATAATATAGTCATGTGTCATATTGCATACTTATTACAGGTGAATGAAGTGTAAAGGTGAGCACACCTCCACATTAACTGCAATATGTACTCTCTTTTTTTTAGAACTAATCTTTTATTAAACACTGTGTGTATAATTGTAACCATTATTTTTACATGTTGACCACAAATTACTGTGTGAACTGCAGGTCACTGTAAAGTAATAGTCCTCCTATGAATAAAAAATAAAACCAATGCCAGAACTGAAAATTATCTTAACCCACAGTTCATAGAAATTGCAGCAACATAAAAACTTCAACAAGGGAAATATGGAACATTTAGAATCAATAAACAACACAAGTAGGTACAAAACTAGATAAAACATTTATTATCTTCTATCCAAAACGTGATTTGACAGCAATCCCTGAAGCAAAGTGTTTTGTTTAACAGTTTATCAAACTGTATGTCAGTCAAAGTGGACAAAGAACTTTTACTTCACTGTACTTGTGTTATAAAAAACATAAAACAGGAACCACATAAAACAAATATAATTATAGCATACATAGAAAGGAGTGGAGGAAAGTCCTCCTCTCAGTGCTAAATATAGAAAAAAAATGCAACATAACTAGATGCACAGAGTCCTCATCTTTACCTAAAACAAAAATTGCTGAGACGTCAGATGTTTGGTCAGGATAACGCATGAGCATAGCATTTCACAACTCACCCCTATGAGGATTAAAGGCAGACCCACCAAATATTGTGATAATTCAACATCAACAAATTCCATGCACCTCCCTTCAGCCAATGGGTAGGGCATCCAAATGTAAAATTCTCACATATCTTACAACAATCCTAGTGCTCTAATGCTTTCTCCAATTCTGGATATTTCTGGATCATATACAGCTACATCACCTTTCTTTCTGGCATCCTTGCAAAGCAAACTGTTCAGTGTTAACCATTTTATCATCAAGTGATATAATATGTTTTGTCAATGAAAAATTAGGGTGTTAGGTGTGAGTTAAGTTCTCACACTCACACATCTGATGGGATTTTACTATCCTTGTCTCTCACATATTGTTCCCTGTCCTTGTGTTGTAAAATTGTTATGCTTTTACACATGTAATCTCCTGTCCACTCTTTATGCGGTAGCCATTTGCTATCTGAAAGACTGGTATACCAGGTCCCAGGGTAATTTGACTACCCACTTATGTCAGAGTGGCTCATAGAAACTTGTCTATCCTACTTCTTGGACCCTGTTTATCACAGCAGGTAAATGATAAAGACTTTCAGAAACCCTACTTGGGTTGCAGGTGAATCCGTATTGAAGTCACGCTATTGAATATTCTATTTTTTTAATTTTGAAAAGGCATGACAACCTTCCTTTTAAATCATTTCTGGAACACAACTGACACAATAACCATGTTTTAACATATATATGAATTTAACAATGAATTCAAAGAAAACATGTGAGATCAAAAGATACCTTTATTTTCCTTTTTTTTTTAACAATATGGACAGCACCAACTTCAATGTTTGAGTCAAAATCAAGAGTTACTAAGGAGCTCTCCCTGCAGACACCCAAAGCAAGCAACTTGAAACTATCCTTTTAATGTTGGCTTAAAAAAACAAATGACATTTTCAGAAAATAGAATACTAGCAACTTTGGAACAGACTGATGGTATAACAACATGCATGCCTCAGTCCTGAAAAAAATAACACTTTAGAACAAAGAATGAGAAAACACAGTGTCCTTGGATTCAAGCCGCGACAGTAATAATACAGAACAGTTGGGGAAATATTAAACAAAATTAATATCCTAATAATCATAATCACAATATATACCAATTACTTCGCTGATTGCACAATAACTATCAAACTATCTTTAACATACCAAAATGACTTGTGCTATTCAATAAAAACGGTCTTGAAAAATAAAAAGGACGGGGGATCAAATATGTGCTGGTTAACTCCTGTATCCCTGCCTTTCAGAAATTCAGTTAGACACTGCTATAACTTGTAATCAGAGAATGTTTCATTTTACTCATAGCTCTGTGTGCCCACTTCAAGGTCAGTTTCTCTCATTGATAAAACTAACCATTTAGCAAAATAGAACTAGACACATGGAATACATCCAATCTTACACTCAATTTCCCCAAACCAAATTAGAAAGTATATAATACTTATTTTGTCTGTGCAAGACCTGTGCTATAGAGAAATTTGCTTATTGAGGTTCACCCTCAGCATAAAATACAGGCCCATATTTACCCAGAATCATTACCAACAACTCCTTATTTTAAGGCTGACTGACAGTATTGTGACAGTACTCTCAGTAGTCTGATGTGCTCTGGATTCATATTGTGATTCAACTGTTGCTTTGGGTGTGGCTAGCCCTTTTACATGCAATGAATTAAAGCACTTGTTGTAGGCCATGTCGGTTTCCTGATTTGTCTTAACCTCTCGAGTAATGGAGTCAGTGTTACGATTGCAATTGATATGATATGTATTATTGCCAATAATTGATAGTGTAAATAATGCAACATATGTGCCTTGAGAATGCTCTATATTATATTTATTTAGCACTTGCATAATTTTTCTTGTTTTTTCTATTACAGTACTAATTGTTTAATTGATTTTGAAAGGTCTCAGACAGGTTTCTTAGAGCCCTTAAAAGTGGAATTCAAGCCTTCCACAGCTTCAGTAACTTGCATGAGAACTAATACTAAAACCACAACTGGTGCATGGAGAGGTACTCGATTGTATATGTCTGAGCCGATGCTGATTTAATCTAATAACCAAACATGTAAAACCATGGTCAAAATATAATTAATATCATAGACTAAACATTGATAAATGTATAACTGCTAGTTCAATTAGTTCCACATTATTTCTACAAAAACAAGATTTATTATTATATACATAACCACTCTTTATGAACAAGATTCTTTATAATGAAATGTCTCTGTATATTGTTGTGGGACAATGTCCCCTTTTCTGTGCTTCTTCCATAACCAACACTCCTTCAAGAAATTAAACCAGGACTTGAAATCAAGTTTCTTTATTCAAGCTTGCAGAACAGTGTATTTATCAATAGAAAAAATATGCACTGGTCTGATCTCATTATTAGTTGCACAACATATTATAGTCTCCTTAGCAGGCTGGATTACATTCACATGCACATATACATATGGTGGGCTCTTAAGATTGATATCAAGAAATGGTGAAGACGTATTAAAAGAATTTCGGCCATGCTAAGCGCAGACTGTCGCAGAATAACAACATAGAAAATCTGCTAATACTTGAAAGCTGAAAGCAACATGGATACTATTGCGTAGTTATGCCACGCATGGATATAGGATATAAACAAGTGAATACAAATGAGTGAATAGTGAAATAATAAGATACAGTGAATAGTGAAGATAAGAAAAAAAAAATCACTACATGATCACCCTTTGACACCAAGTGGTGCGCCTTTAGAGGAAAACATCTGCCAGTCCTAAAAGAAAAACATAGAGAATGGAGAGTTTGTGTTCAAGGTAGTGACAAATCCTCTTCAGTGAGAACAGTTAAAGTCTAGAAAATCAAAGTACAGGTGAATATGCACAGTGATTAATAATGTCCTTCAAAAAAATAATAAAGAGGCAAAGGCAAATGCATATAGCCTCAAAAATAAACCAGATCATGAGAAAAGACCAGAAGAGGTAGAGGAGAGCATATGAATATGTTGTTGGATTTCACTGATATTATCAAGGTAAATTTGAATGGCAGTATGATGTACATCAATACAGGTACAACAGTATAACTTTCTTTCCCTAGAAGAGAATGGGTAGAACAGGAAAAAAATCTGGCAATAGTAAGGTTAAATAACATACATCAGTTAACCAATAAAGAATCATGGAACCAATCTCCCCTTATACCTGTTTCTTGTACAAAATGGGCATTGAGATGATAAAGGTGATTGATAAGCAATAGTTATCACCAACCATTGCACAACACTTCCTGAAATGCAGTCATGCACTGATATTATAAACAATAAAGAGATTATGCAATATATTGTCCTATCCCCCTTGTTACTCATCCTTATTGGATGCTAATAGTAGTAGTAGCAAGTTGAGAGAACAAGGTGCATAAAGCTTTTGAAGCTAAAGGACAGGACAAAAGAAGACGTGCTAGAAAAGAATAGAAAAATGTAAAAATGACAAATATATATATACAGAAGCTTATACATTCTCTGACAATCCCAATCTCACACATCAGATAAAGCCAGGCCGCTTTGAGGTTATAATCTCCACACAAAAAAAAATAATCAGAATTTTATATTCTGCATTTGATTTAAGCAAGGTGGTGTATTTTACACATATGTATTGATATTTGTATCATGAAACCTTTTCTTCCAATATAATTCCCAATTATCTTATTTAGAAGTTTACCAAAAGTACTGAATCTAGCTCATAATATCTTGTTAGAAATTATACTTCAAATCTGGCATAATACAGTCACGTTATAATATATACTTATTATAGTTCAATGGAGTGTTCAGGTGATTACAACTAGGCTTTCCTTACCATGTCCTATAAAAATTTGTGGGTTTGTTTGGTAGAGCTGTTAGATCGGTGCTGAGGGTGTTTAGAAGTAATATTGTCATCCTGGATGAGCCCCCAATTTGTTGTGGGAAAATGGCCCCTTTTCAGTGCCTCTTCGATAGCCAACACTCATTCAAGGAATGAAACTAGGATGTAAAACCAATTTTCTTTATTTAAGCTTGGAGAACAGTGCACATATCTATGGAAAAATATGCAATGGTTATTATTAATTGCACAACATATTATATCTCCTTAGCAGGTGGGGTTATGTTTGGCACTTAACACTGTTAACAAGAAATAGTCACAGAAAAACAACTTGCTAATTTGATACTTATGCTTTTTGTGCCATGCATGGATTTAGGCTATTAATCAGTGAACACAAATGAGTTAATGGTGGAATAATAAGCTACTGGATAGTGGAGATAATATATATATATATATATATATATATTATTTTTTTTATTTTTTTTCTAGAATATATATCAAGAAACAATAAAGATAGACAGTAAAGCCTATTATAAATTATGACTGATAATCTGTACAATCACATATATAGTTGTCAGCAGTGGGGGTTGACAAAAGTTGTTGCTAACGCTGCGGGATCGCGTAGCAAGCTTGCTGCCCTTGCCGCAGTTGCTGGCAAGAAGCGCCAAAGGCGCTCCTTGCGCTGCTTATGAGCACCGTAGGCGCTCAGCCCTATGACCCCCTACTACTTTAGGCACGCAAATGCGGACCCTTGCGAAGCGAGGGGCCGCATTTGCAGAGGCTGAGGTTCCCACGTAGCCTGCAATGAGCTGCAGGCAGGACTTACACTGCAACATTTACGGACTTACAGCCTTATTAAATTGCGATTCGGTACATTTTAAAGGGCTCTATTTAAGCACACAGCATATTTTGTTTACAGAAGTTTTTAGTTAGTGAAGACCTTGCTTTTGGATAGAAGGTCACTAACTAAAAACTTCTGTAAAAAAAATATGCTGTGTGCTTATATAGAGCCCTTTAAAATGTACTGAATCACAATTTAATAAGGCTGTTAGCCCCCACAAATACAAGCCGCGGGACTTAGAAAAAAAAGCATTACGAGCTCACAAAAATACGACCTTAGCGCCCGAACCGCACGCACATGAAAACATTCAAAACACAATAAATACACACAACAAACACATAAAAAGCTTACCCACAGCAAGGGGGGGGGGGCACCCATGACCTCTGCAAGTGAAGTTACACCTCAATTTAAGTCCAAAATCAAGAGTTTACACACACTAAAATCACCTAAGCAAGAGAAAAAATGGCCGCCCAAAAACCGAAAACGAGGCTACAGGACCCTAAACACGCAAAACACCACGAAACACATACAGATTTTCCGAAAAAGCAGTACGAGGTCCAACATACATTATTAACAAGGATACTAAATCATCCACAGCCGCATACCACATACACATTAGCCGCCATTTTACAACACAATGCGGAAGTACACAGCTACCCTAACGGATTTTCCTCGTGCAAGCACACTATTAACACTACACGCTGCACACATTGCTGACACTTACACATCAGCTGCACAACAGTGCAAACCGACATTGTATGCTGAAGCAACATCAAAACAGATTGCCAGCTCTTCAACATGATGCTTCCTGCATATATTACTTCAAAATAGGTAAAGTATATTCATTTATTAATTTATTAATTATTTCATTAGCATACAAAAAAAAAGCTGCTCATAGCACACAAACAACCAACACCCTCGCAATGAGCGCCAAAGGCGCTCAGCGCGTGGCACGCAATGAGCACCGAAGGAGCTCGGAACACCAACAAAATTAATGTCTCAACCAAACACCATTACATGCCTTACAATCTTATTGCTTTCATTTTTTGACGGGCAAGTCGCTAGTATAATATAATGTCTCTAGGTAGATGAGTGTATTGATATGTACTCCATTAGACTGTATTTTACATTCTATTTTTTATGAATTCCTTTTAAAGAGGTATGTAATAAACATCCATCTCTATTTTTTTTCTGTTATTTGTCAGTATCCGTGGGCATCTTATGTTGAATGTATTATGCTGGGTAGTTACCATAACTCTTTGTTAAATATTTACCATCCTTACATATTTTATACATACATACATTTAAACACTTATTGCACATATTACAAAAGTAAATATCATTACTGATAAATATGTTTTCTAGTATTTATATGTTTATTATTTCATCAATTAACCACAGAAAATTAAGACAAAAATTTGAAACTCGTAGGGTAAAATATATATGAATTGTAACATTTTTTCTAATATATTTTCACTGCAAAACAAAAGAGTACAGAGTGCAAAATACTTCACAAGCTGTTTTCCTGAACTGGTCCCATCTGGCAATCTTCATTTGCTAGGTACGCTAATGGTATCATGATGACACTCGTGCATGTTTTCTTATAATGCATGACAACCATTATTTCTTTAAATCCATGTGTATGTCTTCATCATTCCACTGAACTTTGTACAACCTTTGCTATTATTATTATTATTATTATTAGTATTGTATAATAATAAATAATAGATAAACTAATAACAATACACAATATCAAATGCATATGTCTCAAACATAAGGTCAGCAAAACTGGTTCCTTTATTTAACATATATTTTCCCAAAATAATACAGGGGCAAAATAAGTATTACCATATAAAGTGATGAATTATTAATGGAAACACAATCAATAATGATTTCAAAAGATATAATTTTGATTTATACTTTCTAGCTATCTACCATATGAAACTTTTGTTTCTAAATTATTAATTTCCTTTTGGGGCTACAGAACCCAGAACAGCTTTCTTGCACTGTTTACCCACTGTTTATCCTATATATAAAATTCCCAAGTCCTTTTACTATACAGCTGTAGTCATGAAAATACCAAATATACAGTATATTCTATATTTGGGTTGTTGTGTCCTAAATACATACTTTTGCATTTGTCAGAATTACATTTTAGGTACTACACACGTCACAATTCCACCATTATGCATTTGATTTACTCATAAACCTCAACACACATTAACCCCAAACGATCACCCTTTACCCACAGCCTTACACCATAAATCTAAACATAGAACATACATTTTTATTTTATTACAAATATTAGATTAATGTTTTTATTTTCCTTTTTTTGGAGAGAGAATGGAGGGAGGAGCGAGGAGGGAACAGACGGGGAGGATGAGAGGAGAGAATAGAGCGTGCCCTGGGGATAGGTGCTGGGAAAGGTGTGGAAAGAGTAAGAGCAGTGAAGAGAGGAAGAGGAGCAGTGGGAGGGTGAGGAGTGGAGGGGAGAGAGGTAGAAGGAGAGAGGAAGAAGTGAGGAGAGAGGGAGAGGAGAAGTGAGAGGAGGGAAGAGAGGGAGACGATGGGTGGGGCAGTGAAGTGTCTGAGGTAGTGAAGTGGGAGCAGTGGAAGAGAGGTGGAAGGAGGGAGGGATGTCTAAATGCACATAGACCAGGGGCAGAAGGGGGGCTTGAGCCTAGTGGTGGGTTGAGGACTGGAGAGTGGCAGGCTTCAGGGTCAGGCTAGGGAGGTGAGCAGGCATAATCAAAAGGACAGGAGGCTGTTCCTTAGTACAGGGTCCCTAATTATATTTGTGATAAGTTCATGCTGCAATTTGTGCTTGTGCTAATATACTCTAAAGGGGGCAGAGTTGTGAGGCCGGGGCAGTGGGTCTGTATAAGAATAATGTAGCCAGGGCTGTCAGTGGCCAGGGGGTGTATGAGAGGGAAGTCCGGTCTGTGATGCAGCGGTATGATGAATGCCCATGCCAGGTGAGGAGGAAGATGTCCGAGGAGGCAACAGATGCCAGAGCAACTGGTGGTGGCCATTTAGCTACAATCTACATCAATGTATCCTCTTGCCTCAAAACATTCAAAACCACAATTAAAACGCATCTCTTTAAAGAAGCGTATCACCTTCCACATTAAAACACTCGTCACCTCTCTCTTCCTCCTTTACCACTCACAATACCTTTAGTTAGTAAGTCTGCAAGTTTCAATCCTGCAATGAACTTTGGGAATGCACCATGGAAATTGAATTGAGTATGTCGGAGCTTTATAAATAAACAATAATAATAATAATGTATGGGACTTGTTTGCACCCTCAATGGGACAACCCGGTCTCTTGGACACCTTGCCAGGTGATTATCATAAACACATATTTTCATATACTTGTACATTACACATACAGTTAAGACATATCCAATGTTAATGCTGGACATCACTTAAAAGGATATGTAAGGTTCCTGAATTTCACTAGGTATATCATATACCTGTGTGTAAAATTAACAAGTCAGTAGTATTTAAAAATCCCTTTGGTGCTTGAACACCTAATTTAAATTCAGACAAAATAAGATTTTTTTATTTATTAGATATATAACCATAAAATCGAATGCCACATTAAGGGATTGTTCAAAATAATTCCCATGTAGAGGATAAAGAGATCTATAATATAATATACAACAAAAACAGAGTAACAATGCTATTTATGCCCCTTAAGAAACCTCATGCAAGTGTAAGTATAAAGTGCAATAGTGATGTCAAATAGAATAAAGGTAATGAAAAAGATCCTATGAATGCAATAACAATACAAAGTGCTGACAGTGTATACAGATGGCAAGATATTCTTCTCGGATATTCGTATAAAACACTCAGCGAATATGTATAACGAAATTAAAGTAAAGGGGAAATTCTATCATAATTAACTGAGGCTAAGTTGTTAAATATAGCAAAACAAGGTAAAGATCAGAAAGACAAAACAAATTATAGACCAATATCATTGATAAATTACGACCTGAAAATTTGCTCTAAAATATTGACAAATATATTATCTACGGTTATTCCAAGACTGATTCATATGGACCAGTCAGGTTTCATGAAGGGTAGGCAAGGGGCTGATAATGTCAGAAGACTCCTGAATGTTCTGTCGGTAGGTGTACGAAGAGGAGGTCCCATGCTGGCTCTTTCTTTGGACGCTGAAAAAGCTTTCGACGGGGTCAGCTGGGACTTCCTAAAGACTGTTCTTTATAGATTTGGCTTAGCAGATTTTCCAATAACATCATGAATACTTTATATCACAACGCAAGAGTTAAGATTTCTGGCCCCAGTAGTGACACAGATTGTTTTCTCTGTGACAAACGGTACAAAACAAGGGTGCCCTCCTTCTCCCCTTTTGTTTATTATGCTTATGGAACCATTGGTTGAAGAAATCAGAATGTCTAAGAAAATAAAAGGAATACCGATTGGGGTATGGGAATATAAAACCTTACTTTACGCAGACGACCTAGTAATTACCCTTACTGATCCAGATAGCTCCCTTGCAAAATTGGACGAAGTATTAAGAGATTTTGGTAATGTATCCTATTTTAAAATAAATAGAGAGAAAATTAATATAATAACAAGGGGTTTAAAGTCGGAAGAGAAAGCATATTTGAGAGACAGATATAAATATAATTGGTATTCTGATCATATAATTCCCTTAGGCATCTATCTATCATTTAATATAAATAACATTCTAAAAGTGAATTTAGATAGATGCTTTAAAAATATATTTAAGACAATGTCAGACTGAAAGGAGACCAAACTCTCCTGGATGGCAAGAATTGCAGCTTTAAAAATGCTGATCATCCTAAACTGACGTATTGTTTTAAACTCATACCAGAAACACAGCAAGAATACTGGCTAAAAAATTCCAAAAATTTATAGATAAATATATACTTAGGGGAAAAAAATCTAGAATTTCACTGTCAATTACCAAACAAAGTATAGAGGAAGGTGGCCTGGCTTCTCCTTGTATTAAATATATCTATAAGTCAATTGCTTTATCCCAAATTATGCTGTGGCGCTCTCCGCACATTAATCTGATATGGAAACAGATTGAAAATAACTTGTTAGAAGTAATCCCTTTAAATGCTATAATTTGGCTACCAAATTTGGATGCAGTAAATAGTATATTTGTGAGGAATTGACTCTGCTGGGTTTTGAACCCTGGTCCCCAGGCTGCTATACCTCTTCCCTACTACTGCGCCAGCCTGCCTGTTGTGAATTCCATTGAGACCTTATAAGCTTGACTCTGCTAGCAATTGTATCAGTACCTAAGTCTCTTCAGCTGTGTCTGGTCAGGTGTCTGGTCCTTGGCCTATATAAGGCACTTCCTGTCTATTGATCCTGGCCAGATTATTGTGTGGTTTCTGATCACTTCAATAAACCTTGTTCCTGTTTTCACCTACAAGTTTGCGGAACTGGATTATTGCTGACCTTGGCTACAGGCCTCCACAACTTTGTGATTTCTATATCATTACAGAATAATCTGGCCTTTTCATGGAGACCGCCAGGACAGATTCTGCATTGGCCCAGCAGGTTGCTTTATTTGCAAGAACTGTGCAGACCCAGGCACAGACCATCCAAGTGCTGCAGGACCAGGTAGCTGAACTGCAAAATAAATTTCAGTCAATGCACAGTGAGTATACCAGCTACAGGGAACGTGATGCTGCGGCTGCTACTGTTACACCTGCTCAAGAGGCCCGCTTGCCCCTGCCAGAAAAGTTTGGAGGAGATGGCAAAAAATTTAGGGGTTTCCTAAATCAATGCCGTTTGCACTTTATGATGTTACCTCACCAATTTCAATCTGAAAGAGAGAAGGTGGGATTCATTTTTTCCTTATTCAAAGATGAAGCCCTGGCTTGGGGCTCCCCTCTTCTGGAACAAGACAGTCCAGTCTTGGGTAATCTAAATGACTTTCTTGAGGCCATGTGCCTAGTTTTTGATGACCCAAATCGATGTGCTACAGCAGAAGCCACTCTCCTTCATTTGCATCAAGGGAGGCGCTCGGTGGCTGAATATGCTGCTGAATTCAGACAGTGGGTTGCTGATACTACCTGGAACCAATCAGCCCAGAGGTTCCACTTCAGAAAAGGTCTCTCAGAAGCTATAAAAGATGAGCTAGCTCGTGTTGATCTTCCTGCTGACTTTGATGCATTTGTGCGTTTGGCTATCCGTATTGATCGGAGACTTTCTGAAAGAAGATTGGAAAGACAGGGCTCTTTTAGTCCAATTTCCTATTCAAGAACTTCTACTCCGATCCCACAAACACCTACAGACTCTGAGCCAGAGGCTATGCAGGTAAATCTAATAAGAGGGCCATTATCCAACGAAGAAAAACAGTGGCGACGCACTCACAATTTATGCCTGTATTGTGGTAGTGCAGGGCACTATGCCATCAATTGCCCTAGCAAATCCAAAAGAACAATAGCTATGGCGGCTGAGGGTGCACAGATTCGACACCAATCCCAGATTTCGGATCAACTGGATTCTGTCACACAACCCTTGTTTTCTCTGGCTCATGGTGAAGAGGGTATGTTGACTCAACATCCTCATTTTGTGGTGCCTATCACGTTGCAATGTGGTGATCGTAAAATTTCAACTACCGCTATGATAGATTCTGGAGCAGGAGGAAACTTTATGGACATTAAATTTGCATCAGGAAATAGAATTCAGTCTATCCCTAATTCTTCACCTGTGTTAATGGAGACAGTTGATGGTTCTCCACTTACGTCAGGACCGGTTACACATGAGACTGTGCCCTTAAAGTTGACTGTGGAAGTGAATCACCATGAGGCTATCTCTTTCCACCTAATTTCCTCAACACAGTTTCCAGTGATTTTGGGGGTACCTTGGCTTGCTCTGCATAACCCACAGATTGATTGGAAGATCAGAACGTTGTCCTTTCCTTCAGAACACTGCTTAATGAATTGTCAACCCTCTAAGGTAACACCTGTTGCCACAACAATTAATGAAATGATTGCTACAAACTTGACTAAGCTTCCTCTACAATATCAGGATTTTGCAGATGTCTGTGATAAGAAGAATGCTGATCAGCTTCCACCACAAAGGCCTTATGATTGCCCAATAGAGCTGTTGCCTGGGGCTGCTATCCCATTTGGCCGTATATATTCCCTTTCTGAGCCTGGATTGAAAGCTCTTCGTGAATACCTCCAAGAAAATCTTGCCAAAGGCTTTATTCGACCATCTACTTCTCCAGCAGGAGCTCCTATTTTCTTTGTAGAAAAGAAAGATGGCAGCCTACGGCCATGCGTTGATTACAGGGACATTAATAACATCACTGTTAAAAACCGCTACCCCTTGCCTCTGATTCCTGAACTTTTGTAGAGACTCCGCTCAGCTAAAATATTTACGAAGCTTGATCTTCGGGGGGCATATAATCTGGTTCGCATAAGACCCAATGATGAATGGAAAACAGCTTTCAGAACCAGGTACGGGCATTACGAATATCTAGTAATGCCTTTTGGGCTGTGTAATGCCCCTGCAACTTTCCAGCATCTTATCAATGATGTACTACGAGATCTCCTGGATCAGTTTGTTGTGGCATATTTGGATGATATCCTAATATTCTCTGATAATCTTGAAAACCACAGAAAACAGGTCCGTATAGTTCTAGAGCGCCTTTGTACCCACCGCCTATACATTAAACTAGAAAAATGTGAGTTTGAACAAACAGACATTCAATTCCTGGGGTATGTAATAACTCCCAAAGGTTTAAGTATGGACGCAAGTAAAATTAAAGCTGTGCTGGACTGGCCCATCCCCAAGAATGAAAAAGATGTTCAGAGATTTGTGGGGTTTGCCAATTTTTACAGGCGTTTCATTAAGAATTTCTCTGCCGTTATTACACCGATCACTGAACTCACACGTAAGGGGACTCCTTTTCAGTGGTCCGATAAGGCGGATACCGCATTTTCCCGATTGAAGACTTTGTTTACCTCTGCCCCTGTCCTGGTACATCCTCAGCCGGAATTACCATTTATTGTGGAAGTTGATGCTTCTGATTCAGCTGTTGGTGCTATACTGTCTCAAAGGACTGGACCTAAGATGCTGTTACATCCGTGTGCCTTCTATTCCCGCCAGATGGTGCCAGCAGAAAGAAACTATGACATAGGGAATAAAGAACTATTGGCTATAAAAGCTGCCTTCACCGAATGGAGACATCTCTTGGAGGGAGCTACCCATCCAATTACTGTCCTCACAGATCACAAAAATCTGGAATGTATTCGATCAGCTAAGAGACTGTCAGCCAGACAAGCACGCTGGTCCCTATTCTTCTCAAGGTTTAATTTTTTGGTTACATACCGTCCTGGCTCCAAGAATGGTAAGGCGGATGCCTTGTCTAGAATAGCTGACCCCCTCCATACTACCGTAACCAAGACCACCATCTTGCCAGAGGATATATTTATAGGAGTTACATTTCCTTCTGATCTGATGTCTCACATTAAAAAGGGCTACGCTGAAGACCCAGTTCTTCGTGATCCTCCTCGTGACCTCCATATGACAATGCGTAATGGGTTTTGGATTTTTCAACAACGTCTGTTTGCTCCAGAGTCAGTGCGACTGGACCTTTTACGTCTCTACCATGACTCAAAACCAGCAGGTCATCCAGGAATCCGAAAGACACAGGAGCTACTTGCCCGATCCTTTTGGTGGCCGAAGTATCATGAGGATATTAAGAAGTATGTGTCCTCTTGTGATGTGTGTGCCAGACATAAGACTCCTCGCTCATCCCCTGTTGGCTTGCTTCAGCCTCTTCCGATTCCTCATCGTCCCTGGGGATCTATATCCATGGACTTTATTGTGGAACTACCTCCCTCTAAGGAACACACTACCATTCTTGTTGTTGTGGACAGGTTAACTAAGATGGGTCATTTCATACCAGCTCGTGGTCTCCCTTCAGCTAAACAGACGGCTGACCTGGTTATTCGGGAAATATTTCTCTTGCATGGAGTGCCTGATGAAGTAGTTTCTGACAGGGGAGTGCAGTTTACGTCTCGTTTTTGGAAACATTTTTGTTCTAATCTAGGTATTAATGTAAATCTGTCGTCAGCTTTTCATCCGCAAAGTAATGGACAGACTGAGCGAACCAACCAGACTTTGGAGCAATATTTGCGGTGCTATATTAGTTACTTGCAGGATGACTGGCTGGATTTTCTACCCACGGCGGAGTTTGCCTATAACAATGCCCAACACTGCTCCACTTCTTTGAGCCCATTTTTTGCCAACTATGGTTACCATCCGACCTTTCTAGTCAGTCTCCCAATTACTACTTCCATTCCTGCTGACACTGACCGGCTAACGGCCTTACGTGATTCCCAAGCACTGTTGAAAGAGACTCTTTTGGAGGCTCAGGAATGTTACAAAAGAGCTGCTGATAGGCATAGAAAGGAGGCCCCAGTCTATCACGTTGGTGACAAGGTGTGGCTGTCAACAAGGAATCTCAAGCTTCGGATTCCTTCTCATAAATTGGGTCAAAGGTTCATGGGACCTTTTGAGATCATTGCTCAGATCAATGCTGTCACTTTCCGTTTACAACTCCCGAATTCCATGAAAATCCAGTGTTTCACGTTGCACTGCTTAAACCTTTTCATGAAAACACTTTCCCTGGCCGAGCCCTGCCTGCCCCACCTCCAGTCCTCGGGGATGGTGAGGATGAGTACGAAATGGACAAAATTCTTGACTCCAGGATCTTCCGTAGCAAGCTTCAGTATCTGGTTCACTGGAAAGCCTATGGTGAGGAGGAGAGTTCGAGGGAACCAGTGGACAATATTCACGCTCCTGATCTCCTTCGGTCTTTTCATGTGCAGTACCTTGCTAAACCAGGTAATAGGGCATCCAGAGGCTGCACCTATAGAGGCGGGGGTAATGTGAGGAATTGACTCTGCTGGGTTTTGAACCCTGGTCCCCAGGCTGCTATACCTCTTCCCTACCACTGTGCCAGCCTGCCTGTTGTGAATTCCATTGAGACCTTATAAGCTTGACTCTGCTAGCAATTGTATCAGTACCTAAGTCTCTTCAGCTGTGTCTGGTCAGGTGTCTGGTCCTTGGCCTATATAAGGCACTTCCTGTCTATTGATCCTGGCCAGATTATTGTGTGGTTTCTGATCACTTCAATAAACCTTGTTCCTGTTTTCACCTACAAGTTTGCGGAACTGGATTATTGCTGACCTTGGCTACTGGTCTCCACAACTTTGTGATTTCTATATCATTACAATATTCTACCCAGAGGAGTAAAATCATTACTAAAATTCTGGGTGAAGATCAGAAGCATAGGGAGATTATCGGATTATCCCTATTTAGGTACACGACTGAGATATTATCTTTATTTTGGAAAATGGGAAATTTTAATCTATGGAAAAACAGGGGAGTAAATTATATATATAATCTTTATTTAGAGGGTATCCTTATGGACTGGCCACAAATACATCATAGATACAATCTAGGGAATAGCATGTGGCTAAGCTTCCCAGTATTAAAAGGAATATTGAAACAAATGGGGTTTAAACAAAAACAGACGAACCCTCTTACCATTTTTGAAGCAGTGAGAGCTGATAAGATTGTGAGGCTTAAAGGATGAGGTCTAGGTAAGATCAGAGTTGAGGCTAGCTCTCTGCAGGAAGAGTTTAGGTGAAATATATTTACCTCGATATGTGTAAGGATGCTATGTACTTCAAATTGTTTGTTTTCTTCGAAAATATGCATGATTTGTATGAACATTTGTTGTTTATTTTTTTGTCTTTTATGTATCATTATAGACTTTGAAAATGAAAAGGAAAAAAAAAATCAGGTAATGTATAGTATTATTCTCATGCAAATCCTCATAAAGAAAAGAAACAAATCCTAGGAGAGCCTTTTGAAACTTAAAATCAACATGCTCATTAAAAACAATTAAACAAGAAGCCGATACTGGTTACAGCACTAATTCCGGCCTGTTTGTAACAATGTGCATAGATAGATACATGCAGGTTGCAATACCTCCCCACGGGAGTGCAGCAGGAAGCCCAATCAATTTGGGAGGACACCCTTTCGGGAACCTCACACCATCATATTACATATCAAATGTCAATAAAGTAGCATACTATACCGGGTCTATGTGCTAATATCCAACTGCCAGTGGGATATAGAGGGCAGCATGTCCGATTGATCACCTGACCGGTTTCGCTAAACGAGTCAGCTTTCCGAAAGGTAAGGTCGGCTCCATTTTGCCATTAGATTAGCGGGCTTATTTTAGACGAGAGAACACCTCTCTGATTGTTTGTTGTAACGGTACCCCCCACACATATAAGGGGTTGCCAACGCCGTTTTAGTTGATCTGTCCGTCCAGTGATATAGGGACAGCTACTGCAGGACACTCATTCCCCCAAACTGGATCCAAGGGGAAAAAGCTCCAAGCCTGGAACTGGAACCTCACGAATAGCTGCTAGCAGCTGAACAGGAAAAGCACCCCAAGATGCTTACACTCCTGGCAGTCAGTCTGTAACAGCATACCATGAATCCCCCCAAGAACGAGACATAAGCTCTGTGTTTGAGGGTCAAGCAGTGAACTCCCTTTTATTGAAACAACACACATTTTTAAACACTTCACATACACAGTAGGGGCAGTGACTACCTTTGGTCAACCCCTAATTACCTCTGGCCAATCAGACGGTGTTAAGGCGTGGGAGCCAGGAGTCCCCTCCCCCAGGAGCCACCCACTAGGCGTGGCTAACTGCTCATTCTACCTCTGGCGGTGGAGAGAGTAACATCCCTAGGCTCACTTACCCCCTGCTGGGAGTATGGGGAAACCCCAGGCCATGTCATTTTTCAAGAGTCCTTACCCCCATTGTTCATGGTGCCATCTTGTCTGCTAAAACCCTTTTGTTCTGCTATCTCTTGTGTGTTTTAGCAGATAGTATTAAGAGACAGATGGGCAACTCCTGACCAAGTGTATGAGACCAAAGATATTTGACTGCATACCACACAATACAATATTTTTACAGATATAACCACAACATATTATAACCCAGAACATATCTGCAGATAGCTTAGGTCTGAGCACACATTATTACTGAATGGCGCTCAGACCACATACATACAGTTCAATGGCCATGGAACCAAAGTCTTTCTGCATATGAAAATAAAGTATTTAAATGCCGGTCCATAGTCAAAAGGCACCAGGCGGGCAACCAGGCTCCTCCAATGTACAGTGGCGAGATTGGTCTCGTCACATCTCTCCCCTTTTCCAAACAGACTAACAGGGTATCTGACCTCCTGCCGGTCAGTGCCCTGGTTAGTCCAGCAGCCCACCCACAAAACACAATCAGCAGTACAGCCCACCCAAAACAACTGGTTACTACACCTGGTTAGAGGAGAAACTTTTCCATGTCCAGGGGCCTCACCACGGCTGTGCTGGGCACTGGTAAGCTGCCTTTGTGGGTTGCTGAGTGGGCAGAGACCAGCGGTACTCTGCCCTGGTGCCAGCGCTACCATGGAAGTAGCCTGTTTGGAGCCTGGTTGTAGGAGGGGGAGACCAACTGTCTCCCCTTTAGATACACAGCTCTGCTGCTGGAGGGGGAGACCGACTGTCTCCCCTTTAGATACACAGCTCTGCTGCTGGAGAGGGAGACCGACTGTCTCCCCTTTGGCTAAACAGCCCTGTTGCTGGAGGACAGGACCGACCGTCTCTGCCCCTGGTAGCTCAGCCTGTTGCTGGGGAATGGAGACAGGGCTCCCAATTCCCTGCATATCACTCTGCCGCTGGGGATCTGGGCCAACCGCCCAGCATCCCTGTAGCTCACCCTGCCGCTGGGGAGGGAAGACGCTGCTCTCCTCTCCCTGCAAGGTACACTGCCGCTGGGGAATGGAGACACTGCTCTCTATTCCCTGCAAATCACTCTGCTGCTGGGGATCTGGGACGACCGCCCAGCATCCCTGTAGCTCACCCTGCCGCTGGGGAGGGAGGACGCTGCTCTCTTCTCCCTGCAAGGTACACCGCCGCTGGGGAGGGAAGACAATGCTCTCCACTCCCTGCACTCCACACTGGTGCTGGGGAAAGGAGACATGGCTCTCTATTCCATGCAAATCAATCTGCCGCTGGGGATCTGGGCTGGCCGCCCAGCATCCTTGTAGGGCCGGTGGAGAGACCTCGGACCCATCTCCACCTGCCGCATAGGGTTCCTCCCCATAAATCTCTACAATATCTTCCCAGCTGAAGGGGTCTGGATCTGGGTCTGTCACCTTGCTGTCCTGCTGAGCCTTCCCAATGGAGTGGAAGAGATCTCGGTAGTCCTGCTCCAGTTCCCACTCCAGGGTTGCTAGGTGAACCAGGTCTTGCTCTACCACATGGGGGTCATCTCAGTCATGCCTAGCCTCCCTCTCATAGAAAATATCCTGAAGTCTGGTCTGCGCAGGGCTCCCGAAGTCAGGCTCTGCAAAGGACTCCCATAACAAGCCAGGACCATCAAACTCCTCTCCCTCTGGCTTGTCATGCTCGGCTGTCCAGGGTATATACTGTGCCCTATACCACCAGAGCGCCTGGTAGGCATTCTCCAGCCATAGCTCCTGCCATACCCGATGCTCTAGTTCCTTTACCCATTTCTCCAGGGGCTGCTCTCCCAGGAAGGGCATCCGCAGGGCCACATGCTTCTGCAACCGCTGCTCTTCACTGGGGAGACTCTCACCCCGCTGGTATTCTATATTATCCAGGGCCTGGTACCAGATGCCTTTCCTTAATGCATCGCGGCCATCCAGATGCTAATCCTCGTATAGCACTGCTGGTTCCTTTCTGCTGCTTTTAGGGTCGCTGTACTGGGACATGCGTTGCCCCCAACTTGTAAATCCACAGAATGGTGTAGCTGTCCTTCTGGCTGTGGGAACAATCTCGCTGCTTGCCACCAAATGTAACGGTACCCCCCAAACATATAAGGGGTTGCCAAAGCTGTTTTAGTTGATCTGCCCGTCCAGTGATATAGGGACAGCTACTGCAGGACACCCATTTCCCCAAACTGGATCCAAGGGGAAAATGCTCCAAGCCTGGAACTAGAAGCTCACGAATAGCTGCTAGCAGCTGAACAGGAAAAGCACCCCAAGATGCTTACACTCCTGGCAGTCAGTCTGTAACAGCATACCATGAATCCCCCCAAGAACGAGACATAAGCTCTGTGTTTGAGGGTCAAGCAGTGAATTCCCTTTTATTGAAACAACACACATTTTTAAACACTTCACATACACAATAGGGACAGTGACTACCTTTGGTCAACCCCTAATTACCTCTGGCCAATCAGACAGGGTTAAGGTGTGGGAGCCAGGAGTCCCCTCCCCCAGGAGCCACCCACTAGGCGTGGCTAACTGCTCATTCTACCTCTGGCGGTGGAGAGGGTAACATCCCTAGGCTCACTTACTCCCCTGCTGGGAGTATGGGGAAACCCCAGGCCATGTCATTATTCAAGAGTCCTTACCCCCATTGTTCATGGTGCCATCTTGTCTGCTAAAACCCTTTTGTTCGGCTATCTCTTGTGTGTTTTAGCAGATAGTATTAAGAGGCAGATGGGCAACTCCTGACCAAGTGTATGAGACCAAAGATATTTGACTGCTTACCACACAATACAATATTTTTACAGATATAACCACAACATATTATAACCCAGAACATATCTGCAGATAGCTTAGGTCTGAGCACACATTATTACTGAATGGCGCTCAGACCACATACATACAGTTCAATGGCCATGGAACCAAAGTCTTTCTGCATAGGAAAATAAAGTATTTAAATGCCGTTCCATAGTCAAAAGGCACCAGGCGGGCAACCAGGCTCCTCCAATGTACAATTGCGAGATTGGTCTCGTCACAGTTGTCATACCATGCATCAAAACTCACAGTGGGTGGGTGTTGACAGGTAAAGGGAGAGATGCATTTGAACTCCTTGATGGTCAGAACAGACTATGCATAGGTGGAATACTGGTAAAGAGTGCATTTACTTTAACTTTCCCTCAAAATCCCAAGTGGGGATACTATGTTGCTTATCTTGGTTTATTAAAGGATGTCAACATGGACAATGGAGAGGATCTATGTTAATGTTAAACAGTACGGTATGGAAATAAAAACCTGCTTCCAGCTTAGAGTTCCGAGAAAAACACTGCACTCTGGAAAGTTTAGCTGTAAAACGCAAATGTGCCTACAAATGCCTCACTCTTCAATCCATAGCCATTATCAAACATGGCTTCATGCTATGCATGCTGTATTACACAGCTTTAATGCAAAGCCAAGGTTGGATTAAACACAGGCTGATTATCCAATTCATGTACAGCTGTTTCATGCTTACTTGCTATCATCAGCATGGAGCGGGATCTCAGCCTGTGTTGTGGACTTTATGAGTAGGTAGTAGTGATGTCGCGAACATCAAATTTTGGGTTCGCGTGTAACGGTTACACCCGCTTCACAGTAACAGACCAATCTCCCCGTTTAATGCACCGCAAACAACCGCAAACAGTCCCTTTGCACAACCGCAAACTCCCCATTTGCACAAGGTTGGATACCAAGCTAGCCATGTCCCGCTCCTTGTCCTCACTGATGTCATTGAAGGTCTCTTCCTCCACCCAGCCACCAAGGGTCCCTGAAAGGTGACAACAAGCCCCCTGGGACACCTGCTGTGTTTGGTCTTCCACCTCCTCAAAGCCACCTTCCTCCTCTGACTCCTCTTCTTCAGACTCCCAGAGTCTGGGGGCTTCCACTGCCCAGCATGGAAGATTATACACGGGTCAGAGTCTGGGGGCTTCCACTGCCCAGCATGGAAGATTATACACAGGTCCGAGTCTGGGGGCTTCCACTGCATAGCATGGAAGATTATACACAGGTCAGAGTCTGGGGGCTTCCACTGCACAGCATGGAAGATTATACACAGGTCAGAGTCTGGGGGCTTCCACTGCACAGCATGGAAGATTATACGCGTTGCCTCTGTCTGCGTTATTATAAGGTGTGTACTGTTAAGTAGTACTATTCCTATCGGTTTAATCCCTGTTACGCCCACTATTAGGGGACGTGTATATGGCATTGATTTTTGGAACAGGGAGATGGAAAAAGATGCCTGGTCGGTCCTCCCACTTCAAATTTGGAGCACTGCGCGTGCAATCTAAGGTGCCACCAGATATGAGTGTCACTGTGCACTGGCAAAAGTTGGCAGAGTAGGCGCTGTAGGCCTCACACACACGCCTGTAGGCAGGCAACTGATATTCAATCGATAACAGTCAAAAAAGTGTTGTTTTATGTCACTGTACACTACGGTTGCACCAGATATGACGTATCACTGTGCACTGGCAAAAGTTGGCAGAGTAGATGCAATAGGCTTCACACACACGCCTGTAGGCAGGCAATTGCTATTCAATCTATTATAGTCAAAAAAGTGTTGTTTTATGTCACTGAGCACAATATAAGCTGTGAGCCTGACACTGGCAGGCAACTGAAATTAGATTACAGGAAAAAAATGGTTGTTTTCAATGTATGTTACACCACCAGGTATGAGTAGTGAAAATAAGCACAATATATGTTAGGTGTTAGCCTGTCACACACACACGCTGGCAGGCAGGCATAGATTACACAAAAAAAATTATAAAATAAAATAAATGATGTTCAAAGTTTCCTCAATGATAAAGTATAGGGGGTAAACCAAAAAGCGCATGTGTTCACCGTTCGCGGCGAAAGCGAACATGCGAAAATCGCCATGAATAGTTCTCCGGCGAACTGTTCGGGACATCACTAGTAGGTAGTTCACCACAACAAACAACCCTCCACCGCACAGTAGTACAGTAAATAAAAAGTACATCTGTCTTCACATTTGAATGTCTAAAGCAAGTGAAAAAAATTAAATATATATATATATATATATATATATATATATATATATATATATACAAAACATTCCTTAATATACACTATATACAGTTATTTATAGTTATTTGAAATGTATTTTTAAACTATGTTGATGACATGCATAAACACAGGAAAGAGCCACACAGCCTTGATGCTATACACAATGTGGTTGGGCTATGCATCCAAACAATTTGGAGAGTGAATATATTCAACATGAACTCAAAAGGTGGATGAATATCAGCATAATAAAATATCAATTGAATGTGCTGTTTCACAGAGGTAATCTCAGAATGATCAAAAGGATGTTTTGATTAAATATAAGAAAAATCGTAAAATCAATAGAGGGCGCCCTCAAGCTAAGGATAATCAGTACCTTCCATACTCCAGCAACAGGCCAGATTGAGCATCATTGCAGGAAGGAATTTATTTGTCACTGAGGAAGCTGCAGATCACAGCAGCGAAACGCATCTGACACTTGTTTTACTTTCTATTGATTTTACGATTTTTATCATTGGATTTCTGTACCAGAATCAAACCGGATTTTTTACCAAATAAATATATTTTTATCCATGAAAATGGTCTGAAGTACTTATGCTTTGGGGAACCCCGACACGCACACTCGAAAAGTACACAGCATCAGACTAAATATTATAACCGCCCCACATGGACTCAAGTACCATGGAGTAACACCAACATACATGGCATATACTTAAACAGAGAACATCAGCCGGAAACTTTGTGTTAAATACACTTATGATTGTGCGCTTTACAGACATTCCCACAACAAAACTCTTTTATGTATCCATAAAGCACCGGCGTGAACAGTGCTTTCGGGAATAGCTGCACATCAGACCAACATACACGAAAGCCCCTCTTATATATTGAGAACTTGTGTTATTATAGTCTTTCTATTGAGGTCATCATTACGCAGATAGGATCTCTTGAGCGCTAAGGCTAACACGGGTTGCGGTACGATCGAACCCAACCAAACAAAAATCCTATCATTATTACACATATACTGCAATTATGCATTGGTATCAGTAAGATGCTTTAAAAAGTGTGCAACCTACTTACTCTAAAGTTTGATTACTATTTATCGAGTTGGTATTGTTATCCCTAAAGCAATATGTAAAGTTTCTGGATTTTACTAGGTAAAGTTGCAATATGCCGCTTACATGTGGTCCAGATCCATGCAGGGACTATTTGCATTATTTTAGGCTGTACAAACAAAGTCCCCTATTAAATTCTAAGCCCTCAGATGCCTTTATAAAGCCTGTAAGTGTGCAACAGTTTACAACAGTTACAGAGGGATTAAATTGAACAAGCCGACAACTACATGCCCGAAAGCCAAAACCATAAATTATTCACGCCTAGGTAGCATTTCAGGGAATGATCATGATCAATTACCAAGCCTATAACTACCGATTTAGAAACAGCCAATAGTAAATGAGACCGTCATGACGTCAGTAAAACATGGAGGTTAAACCACAATCAATTAGTGTTTAGAAGTCCCATTTACGATCAGACTCGCAATCCAGAAATGTTGCAATATAAAAAAAAAACAATACATCTACTATTCTAGTCCATGTGAGTTCAATGATATGTATTAACCCATTGATTGCCGGGATCAATATAGCACAGAAATTACACATAAAAAAAAATACATTTTATTGCAGATTTGTGAGCTTGAGACTGTTTTGCAATTAAGTCTAATGCCTTTCATCCCTTTCCCCGTATTTTAAAGTGCTGTATTGAATTTTTATTTGCATTTACAGTGCTACAAACAGGTGTTTAACCCCCTTGCGAGTAATCTCTAGTACTCATTGGATTTTTGGCTACATTTGCCATTTACGGGTGTGAAAACAATTGCGGACTTAAGGAATTGTAACAATTTAATAGTGATTTGCGATTTTAGTGATTGCGGGCTTGACAGATCAAAGGCTTAGCTGGGTCAGAGTTACGATTTTGACAACCGTAGGGATTTTCAGGCTGCAACCCGCAGTTTGGTTGCGGGGAGCTAAAAGAGGCAAATTTAATAGCAGTAACTTTTGCGGGCTACATTACCGGCTACAGTAACTAAAATTACACTCAATAGGGGCCAAAGTTTTTACTTTCTTCTTAACAAAACTAAGAGCATACAAGTAAATAAATACATAGGTATGGTAAATACCTAGTACAACTCATAAACCTTTCATATCCCTTTAATCTAAACTAAAATTATCTATATTGGTATAATTGTCATTACTAATAATAATAATACTTATTATTATTATTTGTTAAATATTTGTATCTGCCAATAGAACAAAAAATATGTCATTATTACCAGTGCACGGTGCTGGCAGACCAATGGGTGCTATACACTTGTCACAAAGGAAACAAGCAAAGTAATATGCCTTTCTATAGACGTATAGAGCCTTATTCAATTGACCAAATCGCAATTACTTGAACCAGTAATGTAGCCCTAAATGTTACGGATATTCAATTGGCTACATTCAGCTACTCACATTCCAATGGCAAGTTACAGGTTCAAAAGCACTGAGATTGTCAAAAAAGTAACTCCATTCTATCTCCTCCATTGATTTTTCAAGCCTGTGCTAAAGACGCAAAATTGATATTCAATTACAAAAATTCAACAAGCCCGCAATTACTAGTACTAGATAGGACTCACAAGTGGGTTAAACACCTGTTTGTATAACTGCAGCGTCAAATAAACACACACTACTGTACTTTAAAATACTGGGAAAGCAATGAAAGACATAAGAATTAATTGCACAACATTCTCAAGCTCGCAAATCTGCAATAAAAAATAATTATGTTTAATTTTTATTTCTGTGTTATATCAATCCCAGGAATCAAGGGGTTAATTCAGATCATGGAACCTGTCTGGACTAGAACAGTTGCTTTAATGATTTTTATTGATTTCTACATTGCTGGATTGTGAGTCTGATCACAAATTTTATTTCCATGTTTTACCATTGACGGTCTCATTTACTATTGGCTGTGTCTAAGAAGAATTGTGAGTGTTTAAGAAGTAAATTAAGGACTTGCTTAAATGTTGTCAGATCATAAGATAATGCCCCCTGAAATCCTACTTATCAGTGCACGGTTTTCATGTTGAGGCAGTGAGAGGGCAGTTGTGAGTTAGAGACAATTTAATACAACTAAATGTTTAGAAAAAATTTCACCAGTAGCCAAAAGTTCAGTTTGGAGGCAAATGCAAGTTTGCAATTGAATGAGGCTCTTAATCAGGAAAAAAAAGTCCAAAGTCTCGGGCCCACTACAGGTTAAAGATTTGCTGCTAAGGGTTTCAGCAGCCTGGGGTAATAAAAATTCTTAGTTTATTAGACATGGGGAGGACAGAAGATTATTACTCTTTGTTGTTTTTTATTGGCCTCATAGCACCTTCCATGCCACTAAATATGATACTTTACTAAAGATAAATATACTTCTGAATAAAATCAGAGGTCTAAAGGAAAAATATTGCCAAAAGTTCAAGAACCAACAGTGTCATGTGAAATTATCTTTGAAATATAGAGAGAGTGGCAGGTAACTACTATCTTCACATGAGTTTTTTACAGTAATTCAGATAATGAAAGTTTATAACCTCTTCACTAGAAAGGTGCACATTTGGATATAGTTTTCTAACTGTGAATATAGTTATTCTAATCTTTTATGAGTGCATGATTTTACATGTAGATGCAGTTACAACAGCACATCTTAGAAAATAGACTATGGAGGGCATGTACTCTTATAAAGCCAATCACATTTCAGAGATAACTGATATTTAATTCTCACATAACTGCAGTCTATTGCAGCTTGTCTAGTAGAACAGTCAAGAGGTTTGACAGATTGAGTTGTCTCATCTTGATGTAGTCTCATTTTGTTCTCACTGTTCACCTCTTTCTGTCTGTTTTTTTTTTCTATTTATTTATTTATTTGCTGCAGCTGCTGGTTTGTACTATTTTGTTTTCATCTTGTTCTCCTCATACTGAATCCCAGATGCATGGGCTACAAAAGACGTTTCTGGGTTAAATGAGCACTGAACAGGTTTAAAATTAGAGCTCATTGTTTAAACGCAGATGCATGGCTCAAACAAATGCAAAACATAAATGTAAATGCAAAAAAAGATGGCAGAGTGAGAAGGCATGTCTGAACTGATATGATATGGAATGGTAGTATGTTCTGTATGGAATGACTGCTCCTTCATAGAAATAACTGTAAAGATATTATGTGCAGAGGAAAGTAAGTGTGATCTAAGACAGAAATCAACACTTTCTTCATGATATCCTATTTTGTTACAAATAAACACACCTCTAATAACCCACTGAAAATCTTACAAATGTATTGCCCCTTCATTTTTGATGGGCAAGTCTCTAATATAAACATATTCTCCAAAATAGTAAGCAGGTAATGCTGCTTGCCACAGACAGTAAGTGTTTTGGTCGTCTGTGATCCTTCGGCGATCATTGCCAGCCTCACGATGAACGCCTTTGGTGCTCATCACGTGGCCCACAATGAGCGCCCTCGACGCTCCTTGCCAGCCTCTCGGTTTGGTCCGCGCTGATGTCCTTTTTGCGCTTATTTGCAAGTCTCTTCCCTTGGTGTAGTTTGTGTCCTATGAGCACTGTTGGCGCTCCTTGTGAGGAGCACGGTGAAGGGCTTTGTGGTTTATTTGCAATACTGTGGTGTTTTTTTTTTTTTTTCTATGTATTTTTTCTTGATAATTAATTAATTAAAAGATAAATTAATATACTTTACCGATTTGTAATTAATATATGCAGCAAGCAATGTGCTGAAGAGCTAACAATCTGTGTTGATGTTCTTGCAGCATACAATGTAGATTTGCAGTGTTGGTGTTCTGAGGTGTAAGTGTCAGCAATGTGTGCAGTGTGAAGTGTAAATAGGCTGTGTGCGAGAGGGGAAACCATTTGTGTACCTCTGTACTTTCGCATTCTGTAGTGTTGTAAAATGGTGGCGATTGTGGATGTGGTACATGGGTGTGGATGATTTAGCGTCCTTGCTAATGGTGTATGTTGTACCTTGTACAGGTTTTTGTAAAAGTCTTACGTGTGTGGCAGTGTATTGCGGCTTTAGGGGTTGTGTAGCCTCGTTTTTTGGTGCCCATTTTTTCTCTGGCTTAGGGGATTTTCGAGTATTTAAACTCAGTAAATTGGACTTAAATTGAGGTATAACCTCACTTCCAGACGTCCTCGGTGTCCCTCCTTGCTGTGGGTAAGGTTTCTATTTCATTTTTGTGTGGTTTTAGCGTTTTTTTTATGTTCGGCCGCTAATGTTGTATTTTTGCAAGTTCGTATTTTTTATTTATTTTTTTTAGTCTCGCGGCTCGTATTTTTTTTGTGTAAGTCCGTAATTTTTTTTTCTAAGTCCCGCGGCTTGTATTTTTTTTATGTAAGTCCGTATTTAGTCATTGCGTGTTAGAGTTTTTTTTTAAGTCCCGCTTCTGTGGGTGTTTGTAACCGCTTGTAAGGTGCCATAGAGCCTCCACCTCCGCAAATGCGACCCCTCACTTTGCGAGGGTGAGCGTTTGCGGCCTGCAATGAGCCTTTTGCTCATTGCAGTCGACGGAGCCTCCACCTTCTGCAAATGCGGGGATCGCGAGGGTCCTCATTTGCGGCCCAAACTGCGCCCCTCCCTTCGTCTCATTGCAGCCAATGTGGGAGCTTCAACCTCCGCAAATGCGGCCCCTCGCTTTGCGAGGGTCCCCATTTGCGGCCTGTATTTGCATTTGTGGCCTTTGGCTCATTGCAGTCGACGTTGGAGCCTCCACCTTCTGCAAATGCGGCCCAAACTGCGTCCCCCGCAGTTCTTGCAAGCTCGTTTGACAACTATTATATGTGATTGTGATCTCACAATAGCAGCACTCTCATAGTATTTTGGTATTCTGGTATTCATTGGTATTCATTGGTATTCATTGGTTTGCTGATACTAAATTAAAGAATAACTAGCCCCAACTATATATTGTTATATAAAATGTAGGTGCTTTATAGAAACTCAGAAAAATTATAATAAATATGCCCTTTATCAGTGTGTGGTGTCCTGCATAATCCTCCATTCCACTGTACTGTGATTGCATTTTCCCTGCAAAAACACCTATTAGGGCACTTTGAAAGCATTATTACAAGTAAGTTTACAGAGCTATTACATTGACCCTGCAACATAGTTGTTGTTCAGTTGTTCACTCATGTTTGAGTCTCATTGTTCCTAAAGATCACACCAAGCTAGGCACATCTGTCAGCCACTGCAGGCACATAATTTTTAAGGAATCATACATTGGGGATATTGCTCATTACTATGGACACCCACAGATGCTATGCTCCCCTTAGAGGTGCATGAGGAACACCATAGTCCCTACCAATAAACTCCCAAGCCTAAACTACCTAAAGCAAATAAAAAGCACTACATATTAAGAAAATGCATTACTGAAAATAAAAAAAACTTTAAAAGAATTAAGCACTACAAAGAAAATAAAAAAAACATTGCATTCAAATAAAAAATGAATTCTAACTAATAATAAAAAGTAATTAAACCTGTAAAGAAAAATTATTAGTTAATTTATAAAATGCAATTCCTGGTTCCACCTCTGTCAACCAACTTCCTAATCCTCATTTCCATGTAATAAATCCATCTTCATCAATCTTGCTTGAAGCCCTTAAATCTTCCTCTTCAGGCCATCCGAATTTCATAGGAACTCTTTAGGCTTCTGATTGGCTGAAATATGTGTCAATTTACACTATCATATTGTTTTTTCAATAATCAGGATACTGCTCCTTTTCTGATTGGTTACGCATTTAATGAATGAAAGGACTGAAATTTGCACATTCTCAGTCTTATTAAATTGCGATTTGGCCAATTGAATAGGGTTTTATATAAGCACATAGCATATGTTTTTTACAGAAGTTTTTAGTTAGTAAAGACCTTGCTTTTGTATAGAAGTTCACTAACTAAAAACGTCTGTAAAAACATTTGCTATGTGCCTATATAGAGCAATTTTCAATTGTTTGGATCACAATTTAATGAGGTTGTCTGACTGGCTTATGTTTAACCAATCAGAGAGCCATACTTTCCCCTACTCTGACATGTCAACCAATGAGAATGGGGTATACTAAACGAGTTGCCCATATTTGATTGGCTATGGAAACAGACAATTAGAAAAGAGAATATAAGATTTACATTCACTTCTCTGGTTGGCTGTTTCAATATCTACAAAGGAAGAGTGCTCTGTTATTTTAATGTATTTATTCTTATAGAATAATGTTTTTTTTTTCTTTAAGAGAAGCTTTAGCCGCAAGCCAAGAAAAGGAAAGGCGAGGGGCACACAGAACGGGTCCTACAGCTCATAGTGATGAAAGAGAGGAGGAAACAGAAGAACCTGGAGAGGAAGAGCTGACTCCACATCAGTGCTTCCAGGACAATAATAATTTTGCACGAGACCAGGCTTCGGACCCAATTATGCAAAATGTACGATATGAACTATCGGAAGTAAACGGTGTACCTATGCCTGACAGGCAAAGGAGACAAGGACCGTATTTCATTTTACAAAATGATCTGTTGTACAGAATTGTTCCCTCAGGGGCAGAGACACTGGAGCAGCTCCCAGTTCCTAGAGCACATAGAAGGAAAGTCCTTGACCCGGCACATCGTAACCTCCTTGGGGGACACCTTGGAAAAGATAAAACACTGGGAAGAATCCTGAAATTATTTTTCTGGCCTGGTATACATGCTGAGGTAGCCCAGAATTGTGTATCCTGCCCAGAATGCCAGATAACTGCCCCTCAACCAAACCTAAGGGCCCCATTGATACCCTTGCCCATAATCAAAGAGCCTTTTGAGAGGATTGCAATGGACCTGGTTGACCCTCTAGAAAAATCAGCCAGAGGACACCAGTTCATACTGGTAATACTGGACTATGCCACAAGATATCCAGAAGCGATACCACTATGCATAGCAACCTCTAAAAATATAGCTAAAGAGCTCATACAGCTGTATTCTAGGGTGGGGATACCCAAGGAAATCTTGATTGACCAAGGGACACCCTTTGTGTCTAGATTGATGAAAGAAATGTTCAAGCTCTTACAGGTGAAAACACTAAGAACCTCGGTTTACCATCCTCAGACAGATGGATTGGTCGAGCAGTTTAATAAAACCTTGAAGAACATGCTCAGAAAGGTTGTAGCCCGAGACTGGAAAGATTGGGACTTACTTCTACCCTATTTGCTTTTGGCAGTCAGAGAGGTCCCGCAAGCCTCCACAGGGTTTTCCCCTTTCCAACTCCTCTATGGTCGCCATCCCAGAGCCATACTGGACATAATGCGAGAAGAATGGGAAGAACAAACCGTGCCTGGTGAGAATATCATAGAGTATATCAGGAAAATGAGGGAAAGAATCCCCCAAGTTGGCTCCCTGGTACAAGAGCACATGGAAAAAGCCCAACAACATCAGCGAACATATTACAATCGCACAGCACAGGTGAGGAAGTTCCAACCGGGAGAGAGAGTACTAGTTCTAGCACCCACAGACGAAAGCAAACTACGGGCCAGATGGCAAGGCCTATGCGAAATTATTGAGGCCATAGGAGATGTGTATTATAAAGTGAGGCAACCAGAGCGACGAAGAACAGAGCAAATATACCATGTAAACCTGCTAAAGCCTTGGAGAGAGCAGATAGTAGAGGTAAATATTGCTTGTCTTGATGAAGACTTGGATGATGTCGGAGAAACTATTCCGAGCACAGAGGCAATGCAAGTAGAAGCATTTGTGTCACAGGATCTGTCCCCTGAACAGAAGCAGGAAACTTACAAAGTTGTAAACCGAAACAGGGATGTCTTCTCTGCAGAACCAGGTCGCACCACCACTATTTACCACAACATCATCACTAAACCTGGGATCAGGGTAAGGATGAAACCCTATCGCATACCCGAGGCTAAAAGAGAAGAAATAAGAGCAGAAGTAAAAAAGATGCTAGATCTTGGGGTTATTGAAGAATCCTAAAGTGAATGGTGTAGTCCTATTGTGATGGTCCCAAAGCCTGATGGCACCATCAGATTCTGCAGCGACTTCCACAAATTAATCTCTGTATCTGAGTTTGACGCATATCCCATACCTAAAGTGGATGAGTTGATAGAGCGGCTTGGGAAAGCAAGATTTTTAACGACCCTGGACTTGACAAAAGGATATTGGCAAATTCCGTTGACACAAGCAGCAAAAGAAAAAAATGCCTTTTCGACCCCAGATGGGCTCTTCCAATATAAAGTACTAACATTTGGACTCCATGGCGCTCCAGCCACCTTCCAGAGACTGATGGACAGGTTATTACGTGAACATTCGGAATATGCTGCTGCATATTTAGACGACATAGTAATCTATACCACAGATTGGGAGACACATCTTCCAAAGGTGGAGTCTGTATTAGAAACCCTTAAGTAAACCTTAAAGTGAAACCTGCGAAATGTACCATTGGACTTAGTGAAGCCAAATATCTGGGTTACACTGTTGGACGAGGAATGGTCAAGCTGCAGCTCAACAAAGTGGAAGCAATCCAAAACTGGCCTCACCCACTGAGAAAGAAGCAAGTAAGGGCCTTTCTGGGAATCGTTGGCTATTACAGGAGGTATATCCCACATTTCTCCACAAGAGCCACCCAGCTGACAGAACTCACTAAGAATAAGGCACCTGACGTAGTCAAGTGGAACAAGGCCACTGAGGAAGCTTTCAAAGACCTAAAGACTACACTGTGTCAAAGTCCTGTGTTAATAGCCCCTAATTTCGAAAAGGAATTTATCCTACAAACAGATGCTACAGGAGTAGGACTGGGGGCCGTATTGTCACAGGAGGTGAATGGTGAAGAACATCCCATCTTGTTCCTTAGCCGCAAGTTGATGCCACAGGAACAGAAATTTTCTGTGGTAGAGCAAGAATGCCTGGCCATAAAATGGGCCACTGAAGCCCTCCGCTATTACCTATTGGGAAGAAGGTTCACCTTGGTCTCGGACCATGCCCCATTACAGTGGATGCACCCGAACAAGGAGAAAAATAGCCCCGTGACAAGATGATTCCTGTCCCTCCAACCCTTTGACTTCCATGTTCTTCATAGAGTTTGCAGCCTTCATGGCAATGCAGATGCCCCCGCATACACTGCCTCACGGCGTAGGCCACTCAACCCCATAGTGTTGAGCTGGGGAGGGGGATATGTAACAGAATCATTGATGGAGTGTACGTGGGAGATAGACTGAGCAGAGCCCTGTGTCCACTAAGGGAAGAAAGGGTTAACACAGCAGGCTAATCAAGCAGGCCCAGCTGGGTTCCACCTTTAAAGGTCTGATTAGCACTCAGCTGAGAGAGAAAGCTCAGTCTGAGCTGGACAGAGGATGCCAGAGCCTGCTGTGGAAATCCCCTGCTACAAGGGAGACTTGATATCCAGTAAGCTTTTATTTGGACTTTTGTTTTGTGGGGACTTTATCTTGCATAGTGAGTAAACTACAGCCAAGAGTATAGTCAGTGCTTCTATTAGAAGCTAGGATTTTGTTTTGCACCATTTATGTTGTTTTTCTACACTCGAATAAATACTGCTGATATTTTAAAAAGGACTCCTAAATACTCCATTGTGGTGCCGGATACAAGGGCACGAACCCTGAGTGTGACAGCAGCGTTATAACAGGCCGCAAAGTCGGAAAACTGTAAATGCAAATATAAATTCAAGATAGCACTGCAAAGCTCTGTAAATGCTAGGCATCATAATGGGGGACATGAGGATTAATAGCAACACCCACTCAAGCTTGCACATCGCCCAAATCCAATATTTAATTCCGGTTTATTTTATTGTTCTTGTTAAAACCTGTACGGGTACGGCCGCAAACTCAAAGCATCGTAGAAGCCAATATATATTCAATCCAGCACTGCAAAGCACTGTAAAGGATGGGAAACACAATGGGGGCATGAGGATTAATAGTAAAACATTCTCAAGCTTGCACATCAATGACCAAGCCGGTAGCTCGTTATTCAAGCCTGTGCGGCCTTGGAGGGTGATTGACCTCCAAGCCCGTAGCTCGTTATTCAAACCCATGCGGGATTGCATGATAGATAGAACACGAAGACTGAACATGAAATTACATTTCTTCATTTGCAGATTTTAGAGTAGGGGAATTTTGAGCTATTAATTCTAGGACCAAACATCACTTTCACTTTTAAGAAAAGTACAGGATGGCTTTTCTATGCTACGATTTGTAAGTAAGCCCTTTACGACCTGTGGGTCTATTTTACCCATTTACGGATTTGACAGAGGCTAATCCCGCAGCCTTTGCGGGTCTGATATGCTCCAAACCCGTGGGACTCTGGACACTGAAATTGGACATGGTTTACAATAAAAATGATTTTCATATTTGAGTTTAGGGGAATGTTGTGCTATGAATTCTAACACCTCCAATCACTTTCACGTCTCATCAAAGTGCAGGATGGCTTTTTTATGTGCTTAATTGGTGCTCACAGGATCTTTTTGGTGTTAGTAAGCTGCGGCTCGGTTTTAGCTAATTACGGCCTTGACGAAAGGGTTCACGTAGCATTTGAATAGCAACCATGGCTTTCTTGCGACCAAAACTCTTGCGGCCGTGTAAGATCAAAGGCTTTCCTGCTGCGCTACCAGCAACAAGGGATAACAGGGCGCCGGCCGCAAGCCTGCCGGAGCCCCCGGCCACAAGGGAATAGAATACGCACGTAGCCTGTGGCCGGTCCTTGCAGCCTCGCATCTCCTACGGCCGTTAATTCAGTGAGGACCATAGTATTTTTCTGACTGGATGACTGAATTAAGACCCAATTAAAATATATAATCTGGTACTAAAATAATATATTGTTTTATTATTGTTTATGCATACAATGATAATATATTCTACATCCTGGCACTATGTGTACCGTGTTATAAAACAAAAGGACAGAGACCATGCTTGTTGTGGTAGGAGGATACGAAACATGATGATGCCCTGCTTAAAAAAACTTACAATCTAGAGGATATTCATTATTTTTTGGGGTTATTTTTTCTGTCAAAAAATATAGTGAAAATAAGTGTTATACATAAACACTATTATATTGAGGAAACAGTACAGAATAATTGGTTTCTTTTTTACATTTTCATATTAGCATATTCTGAATGCCTCCCTGATGCCTAAAATATTTCTATACATTAATATATTTGTTTCCATGCTATCTACAGAGATAATATTTGCAACAATAAATACAAAAATTGTGCATGTTTTAATTCTGTAGGTATGATAAATAGGAAATGAGAGCACCCACATATCACTCAGGAGATCAAGGGCACCACCATAACAAAGCTGTAGCACTGTAACCAGTAGGAGTTGCTATGGAAATGGCTGCAGATAAGCTGTACAAGGTGAATAAAAAACATTTTATTAGACAGAAAAACTCTAATTGGGAATCATCAATTAAAATATGTGAATGTAAGAGAAGCACATTGTTATATGAAAAGTAGCATACTAATACATTTACTGCATATGTCTTAATGTATACAATCTGACTTAAGCAAAATAAGGTATATGTGGACAATAGGGAGAAAATTAACAGGCAAATTAACTGTATGAATATCAGAAGAAGATAACTGATCTATGTGTTTATAGGTTTGAGTTCTGGTATTCGTGAAGTTGTTATTCATAAATAAAAAAAAAACACTATTTAGTAAAAACGTATTTTTTGTGATGTATGTAGAAAATGAATAGCATTAGCAGCCATGTAAGGCATTTGATAAGATTTTAAAGAATATATTGTTGGACCGTTCCTGATTTTCTGTACACCAGCAGTGGTGGCTAGAAGCCACTAGGTGGCACAGCCAAGATTTTATTAAATTTTCTAGTGTTACAGTTAAGGGTTAGGGTTAGGATTAGATTTTAGGGTTAGGTTTTAGGGTTATGGGTTAAGGCTAGGTTTAGTGATAGATTTAGGGGTTAGGGTTAGATTTAAGGAGGTATGGTTAGAGGTTAGGGTTTAGGGTTACAGTAGTGACAGATGATAAGCTTTACACTAATAAGAAATTGAAGGGGGCCGTATGGCAAGCACTGGAATCAGAATGATTGCACACTTTACAGTGGAGGAGCTCTATACACTCTCCAAAAATAAGACCTGGGCTGGTTTGTTGCACAAGTAATGAGCTACAAATGAAACATTTTGGAATCAAATAAAAAAAAACATGGTATGCCATCAAATTATTTAGATACCAACTCAGCAAGATTCCTTATGAATTAAGGGGTTAGATCTGATAGATCAAGCGCAGGAAGAATAGATTGGTGTTTGTAACATTATCCATGTGCTGGAAACAGAAAACATTACAAAGATAAAGAAAATTAAGCAGGCAAAATGGTTGTCTGCTGAAGCTTTAGCAGTATCCAAAGTAAAAAGGATGATTGTGATAGGGAAAGGTATGTTCAGTTAAATTAAGAACTCCAGAGAATTGTAGGAAGTAATATGGAATCATTCTTAAATGAATGGTACAAAGAAATAGAAGAAGATAACAGAATGGATAGATCGTCAAGGAAAACTTTTATACAAGAATCAATATGATCAAATACAAAGATGACAAGGATCTAACAGAAACAGAACAAATCAAGTAGAGGTTGAAATAATATAAGCAAGAAGTATATAGTAAGGACCCTAATATCACTAATACTTAAGCATGTTCATTAATGTAGAGCCAGATATCCTGGAGAGACATGTCAATTGGGCACTAATGTGCATTAATATCAAGGCTGCAGGATATTATCCCAGCTCAACTGTTTCAAGTTTCCTTGCAAGTTAATTCAAGTTAAGTCAAGGTGCTGCATGTACTGTAAATGCAACAATTAGAAGCAAGTATGGACTCACTGAATGGTTTAAGATTGGATAAGTAGTACAACGAGGTATATATTATCAATATCTATTTCATATATTTGCGGAATACATCATATAAAAAGCTGTGAATCAAAAGGTGGAATTGAAATCACTTGAGAAATATCAACAAGCTCATATAAATAAATGATACCACTATCATGGCTAAAAGTCAGGAGAAGTTGAGGAGACTACTGGTGAAGGTAACCTAAGAAAAGCCTAAGCTTATGTAAACCAGCCCAATTAAACCCTGGCAAATTGATGGAAACAATGTGGAGGCAGTGAGATATTTTATTCTCCTGGATGCAAAGATTACTGTGGATGGTGACTGCAGCCAGGAAATCAAAAACTCTGCTTCTTGGAAGGAATGCTATGTCAAATGACAAGACATTAAACAGGAAATAAATCACATTGAGCCTTATTCTATGAGAAGCTCATAAATTATTTATTTTTTTCTAAACTTCTTGACATATTCTATTATCTCTAACCTGCAACTTAAGTCTCTCAGCTTTATAGGTAAACCATGCCTTCATAAGTGACATTTTACCAAGTCCTTCATTTATTTCTTAGACACAAGAAAATGAAAACATCATCATGATTCCAGTAATTAATAGAATATAGACATGACTTGCAATTGGAGACTAAGCATTAATGAGAGCCAATAAGTAATGTTTGCCCATCGGGCTAACACTCTAGCATTCTAGACAATGTAGTAGAGCATCTGATTTAGTCCACACAGGTTTCATGATTTGTATTAACCCCTTGATTACCGAGATCAATATTACTCATAGACAACAGTCAAAAATAATATTTTTAATTTCATATTTGTGCCTTGAGATTGTTGTACACATAATTATAATGTCTTTCCATGCTTCCCCATGCTTTTAATGCGCAGTAGTGTGTGAATAATTGCTGCTACAGCTATTTACATACTTCAGAAATGTAATACTTTTTCTAGTTACAGGTCTGACTTAATTTGCGAGCTAGATGCAAAGTTCTTATAGAATATGGATTTTGTGTTACTTTGAGTATGTTGCACTGGTAATGTTCAAGCTGTTCAAAATTCAATAGAGATGCTAGCCCTAAGTTGTGTCTTTGGCTTGTCAGTAATGATTGTGGGCGGGTAACTCACAATCAGAATGCAAGTAGCTTATAGAATATGTGGCAGCTTAATTGACAAATTTATGTATGTGTAATATTACGATTTGGGTAATAGAATAGGGAATGACCAGCTAAGGTCTTCCCAGTAACAACTTACAACTATAAGAGATTCATTTTAAGGCAGGCCAAGCTCCAGAGGAATGATGCTTTTGAATTGTGGTGTTGGAGAAAATGATTGAGAGTTCCTTGGACTGCAAGAAGATCAAACAAAGACATACTCAAAATATAAAGAGAATTGAGGGTAGAGAAGTGTACAACCATCCAATAGTGTAGTGAGATTGAGGTATGTGAATGGTTCAAACAAATCCACACAGATAGATCTTAGTCCTTCAGATGTACCATATGTTCACCCAGTGTTTGTATAGGGTCCTCCTGAGCTTTCCCTTTGTCATACAGTTGACTCCTGAGGTCTGACTGGATCCTCAAACTGGCACGCTCCACAGGGTAAAATCAGTCAGGGTTGTGAAGTCTTAATAACAGGTCTCATAGGGGATCAGGTCCCAGAGACCATAAAGATAAATAAAAAAGACTTTAGTCTATCAAGTGTGCCTTCTAGTGCCTTCAACCTTTCCCAGGGTCTTTTCTAGGGAATCCTGCAGTCTCATAATATGGGCAAAATATTTGAGCTTCAGCCTCAAGATCATACCTTCTAGTGAACAGTTTGTCTAGATTTCCTGAAGTATTGATTTATTGGATATTCTTGCATTCCATGGGACTCTAAGCAGTCTTCTCCAACAGCACAATTCAAAGGCGTCAATTCTAAGGAGTTCAGATTTCTTTATGGTCCAGCTCTCACATCCGTATGTTACTGCTGGGAATAACATAGTTCGAATTATGCGGACCTTTGTTTATAGTTTAATATCTTCACTTTTTACTAGCTTGTCCAAGCTTTCCATAACTTTCCTCCCCAGAAGCAAATGTCTTTAAACTTCATAACTACGGTCACCACCTACAGAGATCTTGGATCCAAGGAAAATTAAATATGTCACTGCCTCCACTTCTTCCCTGTCTATTTGCCAGTAAGTGAGATTACAGTTTGCCATAATCTTCATCTTTTTAACTTTGAGCAGCAGGCCAACTTTTGCACTCTTTTCCTTTACCCTCATCAATAAGTCATTTAGTTCCGCCTCACTTTCAGCCATCAGAGTAGTATCATCAGCGTATCTGAGGTTGTTGATATCCCTTCCAGCAATATTGATTCTGGCTTTGGATTCGTCCAGTCCAGTCTTACGCCTGATGTATTCTGCATATACGTTTTCTTGAACCATTCTGTTGTCCCATGTTCGGTTCTGACTGTGGTTTCTTGGTGAACATACAGATTCTTTAGGAGGAGGATGAGATGATTTGGTACTCCCATCTCTTTAAGGACATGCTACATTTTGTTGTGATCCACACAGTCAAAGGCTTTAGAATAGTCTATGAAGCAGAAGTAAATGTTTTTTTTTGGAACGCTCTTGCTTTCTCTATTATCCAGCGGACATTGGCAATTTGATCTCTTGTACCTCTTCCTCTTAGTCATATATTGTTGGAGTTGGAGTCTGCAGAATCTTAAGCATTACCTTGCTGGCATGTGACATGAGTGCAATTGTTCGATAATTGGAGCAATCTTTGGCACTACCTTTTTTGGGGATAGGACTGACCTTTCCAGTCTATTGGCCATTGTTCAGTTTTCCAAATGTGTTGGCATAAGGCAAGTAACACTTTTACGGCATCATCCTGTGGAATTTTGAATAGTTCAATTGGGATTCTATCACCTCCTGTAGCCTTATTATCAGCAATGCATCCTAGGGCCCATCTCACTTCACTCTCCAAGATGTCTGGCAACAACTCATTGCACAAATTATTGAGGTCATCACTGCTGTTAAGATTTTTCCTGTATAGATCTTCAGTTTATTTCTGCCACCCCTTCTTTATCTGATCTTCTTCTGATAAGTCTCTACTATTTTTGTCTTTTATCACTCCCACTTTTGCATGAAAGGTGCCTTTTAGGTTCCCAATTTTCTTGAAAAGATCTCTTGATGTACCCATTCGGTTATCTTCTTCAATCTCTTTACATTGCTCATTGTAGAATGTCTCCTTGTCTCTTCTTGCTATCCTCTGGAATTCTGCATTCAGTTGGACAAATCTTTTCTTATCTCCACTACCTTTCGCTATCCTTCTTTCCTGGGCAACTTTCAAAAACCCATCAGACAGCCAGTTTAACTTCTTGCTTTTTTCATTCTTTTAGGGATATTATTTGTTGCTGTTTACTAGATTATGTTGCAAACTTTGCTCCAAAGTTCTTCAGGCATTCTATCTTCCATGTCTAGTTCCTTAAATGTATTCTTTAGTTCCACTGCATATTCACAAGGGATATTATTTATTTCGTATCTATTTGGTCCGATGGAATTCCCTATTTTCTTCCGTTTATTTTCAACTTTGCAATAAGAAGCTCATGGTGTGAGCTGCTGTCAGCTCCAGGTCTTGTTTTTGCTGACTGTTTTTGCTCCTCCATCTTTGGCTGCAAAGTATATAGTCAATCTGATTTCTATGTTGCCTATCTTGTGATGTCCATGTGTAGAGTCATCTCAGAGGCAGTTGGAAGAGGGTGTTTGCTACGACCCGAGAATAATCTTGACAAAATTCTACTAATCTCTTACCTGCTTAATTTTTTACTCCAAGGCCAAATTCCCCAGTTATTCCAGGTGTCCTTTGGTTCCCTACTTTAGCATTCCAATCTCCTATAATGATAGTAACATCTTTTCTTGGTGTTATATGATGTGTTGAATGTCTTCATAGAACTGGACATCTTCAGCCTCTTCAGCATCCATCATTGGAGCATAGACTTGGATCACTGTGATATTAAAAGGCTTGCCTTGAATTTGAATTGAAATCATTCTGTCATTTATTGGATTGTAACCAAGCACTGCTTTGGACACTCTTTGATTGACTAGGACGGCTACTCCATTTCTTCTGCAGGATTCTTGACAACAGTAAAAAATTTGGTGGTTGTCTGATGTGAAATGTCCCATTCCTGTCGATTTAAGTTCACCAATTCCCAGGATATCAATGTTTAACCTTGTCATTTCATTATTGACCACATCTAGTTTGCCTTGGTTCATAGTTCTAACATTCCAGGTTTCTATTATGAATTGATCTTTGCAGTATCTGACTTTCTTTTTCCCTCCAGACACATCCGCAGCTGGGTGTCCTTTTGGCTTTCCCTCCCACTTCATTAAATCTGGTGTTACTTGTACTTGCCCTATGCTCTTCCTCAGTAATGTGGTAGGCACCTTCTGAGCTGAGGGCTCATCTTCAAGTGCCAATAGTTATGTCTATGGTTGTGCCTGTCCATAAAGTTTTCTTAGAAAAGATACTGAAGTTGGTTGCCAGTTCCTTCTCCAGTGGACCGTGATTTGTCTAACTTCTCTACCATAATCTGCCCATCTTCTCTGACCCTACATGGTATAGCTCATACCTTCATCGAAGTACACAAGCACCTTCACCAGGACAAGGTAGCGATCCAGAAGGGGACAGCTTAAATACTTTGACCAAATAAGGTACAGAAAAGATTCACTAGAGGTGACTGTGTTGCTAGGAAAAATGAAAAGCAAAAGGAAGAGGGGACAGAGCTTATGATAAGTAGATATTAGAAGCAATAAACATGCACTTGAAGATGCCAAAGAAGCAATTGCAGAACTGGCGTCCTAAAGGCATAAGGTCAAAAAGAAGCGGACCCAACTGAGCAACTATGCAAAAACTACATTCTATAGTTTTCCTATCACAGTTGGAAAACACTGGGTCAGAAATGTATGAACTGAACCACAAGCCTACTGGTTGCTTGCAATATCTATAACAATGCAACACCTATTAGTTTCCCACCTAGCTGTATAAGGTGTCTTCCTAAACAATACATTGCTTAATATCAAGCGTTCATGGACATTACTACAGTGCCTTGCAAAAGTATTCACCCCCCACCCCCTTGACTTTTTACATATTTTCTTACATTACAGCCTTAAGTTCAATGTTTTGTTAATCTGAATTTTATGTGATGGATCCGAACACAATAGTCTAAGTTGGTAAAGTGAGATGAGGAAAATCTATGCATAAAACTATTTTTTAGAAATAGAAAACTGAAAATTGGCATGTGCGTATGTATTCACTCACTTGGTTATGAAGCCCATAAAAAGCTCTGGTGCAACCAATTACCTTTAGAAGTCACATAATTAGTGAAATGATGTCCACCTGTGTTCAATCTAAGTGTCACATGATCTGTCATTACATATACACACCTTTTTTGAAAGGACCCAGAGGCTGCAACACCTAAGCAAGAGGCACCACTAACCAAACACTGCCATGAAGACCAAGGAACTCTCCAAACAAGTAAAGGACAATGTTGTTCAGAAGTACAAGTCAGGGTTAGGTTGTAAAAAAATATGAAAATCGTTGGTGATCCCCAGGAGCACCATCAAATCTATCATAACCAAATGAAAAGAACATGGCACAACAGCAAACCTGCCAAGAGACAGCCGCCCACCAAAACTAACGGACCGGGGAAGGAGGGCATTAATCAGAGAGGCAGCACAGAGACCGAAGGTAACCCTGGAGGAGCTGCAGAGTTCCACAGCAGAGACTGTAGTATCTGTACATAGGACGACAATAAGCTGTACGCTCCAGCCAGAAGAAAGCCATTATTTTCAGCAAAAAACAAAATGGCACATTGTTAAATTGCAAAATGGCATGTGGGTGACTCTCAAAATGTATGGAGGAAGTTGTTCTGGTCTGATGACACTTAAATTACATTTTTCGGCTATCAAAGAAAATGCTATGTCTGGCGCAAACCGAAAACACATCACATCACTTAAAGAACACCATCCCCACACAGTGAAACATGGTGGTGGCAGCATCATGCTGTGGGGATGTTTTTCAGCACCCAGGACTGGGAAACTGGTCAGAGTTGAGGGAAAAATGGATGGTGCTAATTACAGGGATATTCTTGAGCAAAACCTTTTCCTATTCTGTGCTTGATTTGAGGCTAGGACGGAGGTTCACCTTTCAGAAGGACATTGACCCCAAACACACTGCTAAGGCAACACTTGAGTGGTTTAAAGGGAAACATATAAATGTGTTGGAATGGCCTAGTCAAAGCCCAGACCTCAATCCAATAGAAAATCTGTGGTCAGACTTAAAGATTGCTGTTCACAAGCCCAAACCATCCAACTTGAAGGAGCTGGAGCTTTTTTGCAAGGAGGAATGGGCAAATATCCCAGTGGTAAAATGTGGCAAGCTCATCGAGACTTATCGAAAGTGACTTGAGCTGTGATTGCGGAAAAGGTTGCTCTACAAAGTATTGACTTTAGGGGGGTGAATAGTTATGGACATTTTGTCCTATTTGTTGTTTGCTTCACAATAAAATAAAAAAAAAAACATCTTCAAAGTTGTGGGCATGTTCTGTAAATTAAATGATGCAAATCCTCAAACAATGCATTTTAATTCCAGGTTGTGAGGTAACAAAACACGAAAAATGCCAACGGGGGTGAATACTTTTGCAAGGCACTGTACATATAAACACACATTTACATTTTAATATGAATTTAAATTTGTATTAAATAGCTTGTAAAACTGTCAGGGCTGTCTGGGTGAAACCCTTCAGGAGCAAAGTACTAGAAGGTGGCAAGTCCAAAGTAAACAGGCAATGGAATGGTCAGGCAAGGCAAAGACCAGAGGCCGCCAGAAATCCAACAAGGTCAGTAACAATCCAGGTAAGCAGCAACAAGTCCAAAAGGGAACATAAACTATAGTAAAACAGACCAGGAAGAAACAGGAGCAACCAAATGAAAGTCCCATAGGCCACCCCAGGGGGTTGGATGGAGGGGCCACTTGACGAAGCAGGCCCGGGTATGGGTAGGAGGTGGCTAGCTGGGGGAGGGGAATTTGGCGCCATTCCCGCCATTATGCCCCCAGCTAGCCATGTGTAAAGATACCCATCCACCCATCCCTAAAGTATTGTTGTTCAAAGTTATGTATATGTTGTTAATTAAATTTAAAAAAAAGATTAAAAAAAGCAAACAACTAAAGATGAGTAATGGCAAATTGGAGGTATTATCTTGTATATTGTCTTAAAGCACTTGTTGGTTATTATTATGTGTATATTATATGATGTCAAATTATGTTTATGGTGTTGTCACATCGGCTGGTGGTGAGGGAAGTCACCGGGACAGTGGTAAAATGGGTGAGAGCCTACCCTACAGTGGTATGGATGTTCCAACACGGTAGGCCCTGGACAAGGGTTCAGGGCGTAGGGCATACTGTCTCTGGCCAGGATCCTCCCCTCACGTGGTTATGTTAATTATTGTTATGGTTATTACATCAGTTTGTGTTTACCAATAAACGCTGTGGCCAGTTATCCTCCCAAGAAAATGTCTGTGTCTAATCATTATATTTAACTAGTGACTTGCCTGTCAAAAATTACAGGGCAATAAAAAAGTGTTGAAATGCTGTTTGTCACACAATGTGAGTGTTCTGTGTGCCTCAACTATATAGACCCCTATAACACCTTAATGAACGCATGTGATAACACTATAAGTGCCATGAGGGTCATCCAGGACCCTCTTGACTAAAAGTGTAAACACTACACCATTTTAACCTGGTCTCTTATGGGGGTCTATCCAGACCTTAATAAGCCTCTATTTAACCCCATTAGTCCCATAAGGGTATTTAAAGACTCTCATGGGACAGTTAGAAGCCTAACATTACTCCATAAGTGCTATGAGGGTTCTCCAGTGCCCTCATGACACTCAGTACAAAATTACTACTCTGCACTAAACCCACCCCAACAAACCATTAAATCTAAACTAACTCCCCTCTACACTAACCTATTAACACCCACATGTGTAGGTGCTAATAGGTTAGTATAGAGGGGGGTTAATTTAGATTTAATGGTTTATTGGGGGGTATAATGCAGTGTAGTGTTTGTAGTTAGTTTCATGATGGTATTATGGGCCTGATGGGGTTAAGTAGAGGCTTATGAGAGTCTGTATTGACCCCCATTAGTGACAGGGTTGTTTATTGGCTTATGGGGGTCTGTATTGACCCCCATGAGTGACAGGGTTAATTCATGTATTATGGGGGTCTTTATTGACCCTCATGAGTGATGGGGTAATTATAGGTTTATGGGGGTCTATATTGACCCTCATGAGTGACGGGGTAAATTAAGGGTTTATGGGGGTCTGTATTGACCCTTATGAGTGACAGGGTTAATTATAGGTTTATGGTGGTCTGTATTGACCCTCCTGAGTGACTGGGTTAATTAAGTTTTTATGTGGTCTGTATTGACCCCCATGAGTGCCAGAGTTATTTATTGGTTTATGGAGGTCTGTATTGACCCCCATGAGTGACAGAGTTAATTCATGTATTATGGGGGTCTGTATTAAACCTCATGAGTGACAGGGTTAATTATAGGTTTATGGGGGTCTGTATTGACCCTCATGAGTGACGGGGTTATATAAGGTTTTATGGGGGTCTGTATTGACCCTTATGAGTGACAGGGTAAATTAAGTTTTTATGGGGTCTGTATTGACCCCCATGAGTGCCAGGGTTATTTATTGGTTTATGGAGGTCTGTATTGACCCCCATGAGTGACGGGGTTAATTAAGGGTTTATGGGAGTCTGGATTGACCCTCATGAGTGACAGGGTTAATTATAGGTTTATGGGGGCTCTATTGACCCTCAAGAGTGACGGGGTTAATTAAGTGCTTCTTAATTAACCTCATGAGTGATGGGGTAATTATAGGTTTATGGGGGTCTATATTGACCCTCATGAGTGACGGGGTAAATTAAGGGTTTATGGGGGTCTGTATTGACCCTTATGAGTGACAGGGTTAATTATAGGTTTATGGTGGTCTGTATTGACCCTCCTGAGTGACTGGGTTAATTAAGTTTTTATGGGGTCTGTATTGACCCCCATGAGTGCCAGGGTTATTTATTGGTTTATGGAGGTCTGTATTGACCCCCATGAGTGACAGAGTTAATTCATGTATTATGGGGGTCTGTATTAAACCTCATGAGTGACGTGGTTAATTATAGGTTTATGGGGGTCTGTATTGACCCTTATGAGTGACAGGGTTAATTATAGGTTTATGGGGGTCTGTATTGACCCTCATGAGTGACGGGGTTAATTAAGGTTTTATGGGGGTCTGTATTGACCCTTATGAGTGACAGGGTTAATTACAGGTTTATGGTGGTCTGTATTGATCCTCATGAGTGACGGGGTTAATTACATTTTTATGGGGTCTGTGTTGACCCCCATGAGTGCCAGGGTTATTTATTGGTTTATGGAGGTCTGTATTGACCCTCATGAGTGACAGAGTTAATTCATGTATTATGGGGGTCTGTATTAAACCTCATGAGTGACGGGGTTAATTATAGGTTTATGGGGGTTTGTATTGACCCTTATGAGTGACAGGGTTAATTATAGGTTTATGGGGGTCTGTATTGACCCTCATGAGTGACGGGGTTATTTAAGGTTTTATGGGGGTCTGTATTGACCCCCATGAGTGCCAGGGTTATTTATTGGTTTATGGAGGTCTGTATTGACCCCCATGAGTGACGGGGTTAATTAAGGGTTTATGGGAGTCTGGATTGACCCTCATGAGTGACAGGGTTAATTATAGGTTTATGGGGGCTCTATTGACCATCATGAGTGACGGGGTTAATTAAGTGCTTTTGGGGGTCTGTATTGACCCCCATGAGTGACAGGGTTAATTAAGGGTTTATGGGGGTCTGTATTGACCCTCATGAGTGACGGGGTTAATTAAGCGCTTATGAGGGTCTGTATTGACCCCCATGAGTGACAGGGTTAATTAAGTTTTTATGGGGTCTGTATTGACCCCCATGAGTGACGGGGTTAATTAAGGGTTTATGGGGATCTGGATAGACCCCCATGAGTGACTGGGTTAATTAAGAGCTTATGGGGGTCTGTATTGACCCCCATGAGTGACAGGGTTAATTAGGGGTTTATGGGTGTCTGTATTGACTACCATGAGTGAGGGAGTTAATTGTTTATGGGGGTCTGTATTGACCCCCATGAGTGACATGGTTAATGAAGGTCTTATGGGGGTCTGTATTGACCCCCATGAGTGACATAGTTAATTAAGGGTTTATGGGGGTCTGGATTCACCCCCATGATTGACAGGGTTTTTTAGTGGTTGATGGGGCTCTGTATAGAGCCCCATGAGTGATAGGTTTTTTTTTTTATTACAGGTCCTTTAAGGACCCGTAAGGTGGAAATTTTGAATTGTCATTGCAGCGGGGGTTGGGACCCCCATTGCGAGGGTTAATGTGGGGTTAATGCGGGTTTCCGAGCTTATCTCAGATTCCATCTTGGGTGTTGTACGTGGCTGGGCAATCCAGGGTCGTGGAGCCTCGTTTTTGTTTTTTCCGGCGGCCATTTTTTCTCTCGCTTAGGGTATTTTTGAGTGGCTAAATTTGACAGAATTCGAGATTTGAGCATTGTTGCAGAGGTCCTGGGTGTCCCCCCATGGTGTGGGTAATGTTTTTATTTTATTTTTGTGTGTATTTGTGTGTTTTTTAATGTTTGCCGCTGTGCGTGGGTTGTGTGTCAAGGTCTTATTTTTTTGTTAATCATTGCATTTTTATGGGGTTTTTTTTAAGTCCCGATTGTGTGGTTGTTTTTAACTGATTGTGAGGCGCCGTAGAGCATCCACCTCCGCAAATGCGGCCCCTTGCTTTGCGAGGGTCCGCATTTGCGGTCTGCAATGAGCCTGCGGCATATTGCAGCTGACGTGGGAGCCTTTACCTCCACAAATGCGGCCCCTCGCTTCGCAATGGTCTGCATTTGTGGTCGGGAAGTCGTAGGGGGTCGCAGGGATGAGCCTACGGCGCTCATCTCCACCAACGCACGGAGCGTCATCGGCGCTCCCTGCCAGCAACTGCTGCCCTTGCTTTGCGAGCCCGCAAGCATTATCAACAACCTGCATGCTCACAACTATATATGTGATAGGTTATTGTGTATAAACCCCTTATGTGCACATACCAACTGGGCCTTGCTTAGGTCAAGTACTCCCAGTCACAACCTTAACAGGAACTGAGAGGGGGGTGGAGCAGCAATAAATAGTCACGGATTGGCTGGAAGAAAGACCAGGGCTTGACAACAACCAATCAAAAGAAACAGCATCAAAAGCTAGGAGAGGTACTTCTAGATTATCTGTCTCTAGAGCACCTAGCTATAGCTGCTGAGGCATGAGAATGCATGTTATACTAGTGCTAACCCATGAGATCTGCCGTGAGCTTGAACCTGGTTGTGGACCCTAACAAAAACTGAGTGAGACAAAACAAACATGGATGTTGAACTCAGAACTCTTTGTTTGCCAAAAGAATCTATATTAACATCCTATTTTACAATTACAATTCTGATGTTTGAACTGACAGATATGGAGTTCAGGGTACTATTTGTGTTTTGTAAATGTCTTGGTAGAGGTTTTGTAATGAATACCTCCTTTATCCTTGCAGCAACTCATGTCTTGCATGATACTACTCTTAGTTGCTCTTCACATGTATCTGAAAAATCTTGCTGGATACAGTGGACGTGCATGGATAATCTCAAATCAGAAGTGACTTAATTCTAAGTAAAAGAAAATTTAAGTATGAGAATGCATTTTACTGAAAACATTGGACACTACAAACAAAGCTTCTAAGGTATTCACAGTCAGTTGGAGGACAATCCTTATGCTTCTATTTTGTTAATATGTATGTCTGTTAATATAACTTAGTACATTGAAACTTTTCTGGTTAATGTATGAATATTTTATAACATTGTTATGCATTTTCCCCAACCCCCTTCACACCTTCTTTTCTGTTTACTCCCATATGTTCTCCTTCACATTATTTGCCTCTTTCACACACCTCTCTCCCTGCAGAACTTTTCCTGTGCTGTCACTATACTTTGGAACTCCTGGCCTCCCTCCACCTCCTGCCTCAAAACCTCACTAAAATGCATTGGGTTAGATTGTAAGTTTGCGATTTTTCAATCTTGCAAGGTGCTTTAGGGAAAGCAATATGCATGGTAGATTCAAAGCTATTTTGCATTGTGTTAACATTGTTTTTGCATTATACTTAACACATATATAGTGGTACAGAATATGTTAGCGCTTTACAAATAAACAAAAATAATAGCATTTCTTATCAGAATGCTATTGTCAATTTTTAATAATAACATCCATCTTGGAATTGTCAAAATATTTTTATCACATTTTAAAAAATGTAATTAATATAAAGGTTGTTTATACTCAAATTTAGTAATACAATCTTTATATTCTTGGAGGTTTACAATGGTTCTTTAAATTGACTTTAGTAGCAACAAATGTGACCATAAACAACATGTCCCCAAATATGAGATGGATAAAAAAATGATTAAACACTAATTAAATCATTCACTTTGTGCATGAAATATACCTGTGAGGGAAGAATAGGCATTCTAATCAGAGAGGCAGGTCACATTCAGTTTTTTTCTGCAATGGATAAGAAGAATCTTTATCTGTTGGAAAATACTGTAGTTACATTTGGAAATAATGAATTTTAAATTGCAGCTACAGAAGCTTAGTCTATTTCCTTTGCATAGGTCTTGACTTTTTGGTGGAACTGATATTTTTGTACGTAAAATCTGATGGATCTGAGACTATTAAGAACATAGTTTGGGAAATTAGTTAATTAATTTCTACATTAATATAACCTTCTCAACATTGTTTCTAAATACAAGGCTGTGATTAATTGAGTGTGATGAGAATTTTGATCAGTCAGAACGTAACATATTTTTTACTGTGGGGGAAAAAAACATTTGTCATTGTACAATAAAATTACTTTGTTTGAATTATATAATTGTAGATCACAATCTTATTTGAAAACTATAATCTTTTCTTATTCGTTGCCTGTGAAACTTGGTATCTTTCGCATGGACTTTTTTTTTACCAACCTTGTTTGTTTTAACTATGTGCAGTCATTCAGTTGTATTGTAATTGGGTTCTCCCGCTGTGCACAGTAGTAATTCACTATGATATAGAAGGTAATGACCCATGTATTTTAATGCCATATTTAATAGCTTATAAATTAGTCTCTAATGGGCTCAATAAATTCAGTGATAAAGACTACTATTAATTGTTTAAACTAGATAATCATTCTGAGTGGTATTTCTTTATAAAAAGCTAGTGGATGACACCCTATTAAAATGTTTTGCTTGTCATACTAGAAGAGCACTACAAGTCTCTGCCTACCTAATAACTAAGGTGTAAAAAGCAGTTAGTTCTTCCATTAAAATAATGTTATTATAAAATTGTAGATGCAAAAGCATAATTGTCTTTATAGGAAAAAATCTAAACATAAACATACCGAACATCAAGTAATCATGTAACTAAATAGTTAATTGTCAGACCACCCGTTTTAATTACAGAACATTCAATAAACAGTGTTTGATATTGAATAAACAAATGCTTCTTAATGTAATATTGTTTCAGTGATAGTTTACAAATTGGAAATGGAGGATAGGTATATTTTTGAGGGATGAATCTACCTAATTCTCTGACAACTTCACTTTACAATACATTGCTGTTTGAATTTAATCAATTTAATCAATTTGTACAAGTATAAGAACTTTAGCTCAGAAATGTGAAACACCCCTGTCATGCATTTCCTACTTCTTGTGGCAGCAGAGTGGTTCTTAAATGAGTCTATCAAGGACATTTAGTTGTTTGTTTTTTTGCATTTTCAACATTAGGAAGCCAAATATTCTAGTTAAACAGCATTTTACTAACCATTTTCTTCCATACAGCTTGAATGTAATTTGGATGTGAAATTGTATGAACAAGAAAGCATATCTGAAAAAGCACGTTTTAAAGCAGGCTTATCCACTTCCAATCCAGATACCCTAATGAATTGTGGCAACTAGAACACCAAAGCAGCAACAAAAAATATGCATAGGATGATTTGCTGGTGGGGTTTTACATGCCTGTTTGGTGGACATTTTGCTGGACAACATTTGTGAGTTAAACTTTTACCATTACATTCCTATCCCCTGCACATGCTTAAAAGCAGGTAGTTACACAATAAACTGCAAACCTGGTTTTAGTACCATGTATCCTCCAACCTCCTACGTACAGAATATCAAACATACTTACATAGGGCAATATTCTATTGTCTAATTTGTAAATGTATACATACTTAAAATCACGCCTAATATTGCCACATAGTCTATTAGCTGCTTGCAATACGAGATAACCACCTACAATCACTACTGGCAAGCCAAAACCACAAAATTGGCCTTACAAATCCATTGGTTTCAGCACAGCTTGAATACTATGAGTGCTAATTAAAGTTACACAAAATCAATATTCTATTAGACCCATATCACTAGATCGCATATAAAGTCTAACACGCAATTGAAAAAAGTATCAGGTTTCTTTTAAAAATATTACAAGCACTAAATAGGACTCGCCAGGCATTTTTCTAAAACTTATTAGAGGTGAAACAGCAATTAAAAACACAATACTGTACAATAAAAGCATGGGAAGGCATAGAAACACATTGGAATTGATTGCACAACAGTCTCAAACCCTATTTCTAAAAGTTATTTCTGAGCAATATCGATCCCAGGACTCAAGCTGTTAATACATATCATGAAACCCATATAGACTAAAACAGATGCTCTAATGCATTTTATAGAGTGCTAGATTGCCTGATTATGAACCCAATCAGCAAATATTATTTATTGACAGTAATTAGTTTGTAGTCTCTGTTTGCAGATTATGTGTAACTTCCATGTATTACTGACATCATGATGATGGACTCATTTACTATTGGCTGTGTAAAAGAAGTAAATTATGGCTTGCTTAAATATTGTTAGATCATATGATCGTGCCCCCTGACATTTGACTTAAAAAGGCAGGGTTTATGAGTTCAGTCTTGAGGTCAGAATTTGCAAGCTGGAGTCAATAGAATACATCTAAACTTTTATAAAAATAAAAAAAAAACACCTGCAGCAAAATTTAAGAGTTTGAGGCATTTGTGAGCAGCTAATAGAATATGGCTCATTGTCCTTAATGGTTCAGTTGTAGTTAATGCACTGGACAGTTATTAATGTTTTCACCCATCAAGTGGACAACTTGTTATATGTAGGTTAAAGGGAGATATAGGGCCCTAGTTAAATCTCTGCAAGAGCAATTACGAGTGCCATTAGCAGCACAGTAAATCCTACCTACCTATGTAAATCCCCCATACCTAAAACATTGCAGAGTGAATTGCTACGAGTCACTGCTATGAGTGAACTGCACAACATAGACAAGAAGCAAAGCAAAAATCTTCATTGAGTTTTGCACTGACAATAAATTACGAGTTACTCCCTTACACTTTTTACATCAGGGCACTGCTGTAACTGCAAAAAGCAGAAGAAAGATTTCTGAGTACCAAAGACGCATGTGGTTTTCAAATCCTTGCTGAGTCCCCCAGAAACATTTAAAGTGGCAGTATAGCACAGAAAGCACTACAAAATCATGATTATTTGACACAAAAAAAACATTTATATAATAAAAAATCCAGGGTAACACACAACACAGTACTCAATGGGTTAATACACGTCACAAAAACACGTTACCTTGGAACAAATGCTCTAATGCATTGTCTATAAATATATCATATTTTAACACACAATAAACACATCTTTATTTATTGAAGCTATAAATACAATTGTGACATTTTTTTTATATTGGAATATATTAATAAATAAAAAAGCAATTTCTTTATATATATATATATATATATATATATATATATATATATATATATATATAATATTTGTATCAAAGGGGGAAAAATTAATTCCTTCCTGACCCCAGTAACTGGCGATCGGATTACTCTCTGGATGAATCCTGTCTATTTAATTATACATTTAAATTTTGAACAAATGCTTATGCTGCTACTGATATAAACACTTAATAACATCCAATAAAACAACTTTTCAAACCTTTTAAAATACAATGTTAACAATGCAAACATTAATGTAATGTAATAGCATTTAAAATTAAATTAATTCAAAATATAGTGATCTTGAATATTGAATCCAGAGGAAGGCAAACCAAAAAAACCCTAGTGAAACTTGGTCAATTGTTTCAAAGTGGGCAACAAAAATAATTCCTTCCTGACTCCATCAACTGATGATCAGATTACTCCCTGGATCAATACTCTCTATGTAATTAAACATTTACATTTTATAACAAATAATCATCCTCCTACTAACATGAACCCTTAATTACATACAATGAAACAACTTTTCAGTCCTTTGATAACTTAATTTTAACATTACAAACATGAAGTTAATGTATTAAAATGTAAACATTAAATGTCAGAAAATGCAAGGTAACTGTTTTCTGGGGCCAATCCTGGCAAAAGTTACTTCCAAGACATTCCATTTTTTTTTGTTTTGTATGTCAAAGTGGTTCTCTTAAAAAGAGCCCAGCAGACTTGTAATTTTGGCTATGGGATATAACCACTGCTTATTGTTGTTGTTTTGTTTTTTTACTTGTTTTTTGTATTTTTGTAGTTGTTGAAAATGGCACATAGAGTTTACTGTGTGAAATAGTGGGACTCTAAAAAGAGACTGTCAGACATCAAAGTTCATCCCATTTGGTACAAACACTGTTCTCTATGTTTTTTGCCATTTTATAGAGTTTCCTTAGCGATCTAGTGGTCCTCTAAAAAGTGTCCAAGTGACATAAAATTGCGTCCTCAAATAATTGTGTTTTTTTTGTGAATTTGTTGTAGATCTAAGAGCACTTTTGGCTTTTTAATTGGGTTATTTGCAGATAAGTTTTTTTTTTTTTTTTAACAAACATCACATAACCAAATCATATACCTCCAGCATAAGGAAAGGGCTCAGCAGACAGAGGAGAGGAGAGACATCTTATTAAACTTAAACCTTCGTTATTGATGAGAATTTTTTTTTCTCATAGGGCCCATTTAGCTCTTATGTTTGGGCCAATCTTTATATTACTAAGACCACATTCTAAAAGATAAACATATTCCAATCTTTCTAAAAGTTCCATCCATGATGGGCATACTTTATTTTTCCATCTAGAGACTACAAGTTTTCTTGATTCCATAAGGAAAAGCAAAGCCATTCCTTTGACTGACCCTGGAAGACCTTCTGGAAAAAAATGTAGAATCACCAATTCTGGTGCCAGGGTTATTATTATTACCATTTCACAGATCTTTGATAAATATTTAAAACTCTCAAGCCAAGAATTCTGTCTTAGCGGGCAACTCCACCACATGTGGAAATGCGAACCACTCTGCCCACAACCTCTACAACAGTTCTTTTGTTCTTCTGATTTATTTAACTGTCCCAATTTCATTGGAGTTATATGATATCTGTTAATAATTTTAAACTGAATTTCCCTATATATTACATTTTTAATAAATCCGGCCATTAAAGAAAAGGATGAATGCCATTTTTCCATAGGCCAAGAGTAACCTATATCATTTTCCCATAACCCCCTAATCTCCTCCATGTAAAAGGGTGATGAAACCAGTAATTTTTGTAGTTTAATATATTCTAACCAATTATTTATAGAAATTGAATAACTATTGTCCCCATATATATCTTTCTAGCAAAGGGCTCCCTTTCTAATTAACATCCTAAGCAAACTTGAATCAAATAATTTGGCCAAGGAGGCCAAAGGCGTAATAGGACTAGATAGGGGCATTAGAGAGAAGCGAGCGTTAAATTTGCATCACCACCTATTATTTTTTAATGTAGGGCTTCCTCGCAATCTTCTATCCTTAAACTCCCCCTCTGTAAAAAACAGTAGAAGGTTTAAATCCCCAAAGTCCAAATCAAAATTCTCAATTTGTTTTTAATCATCGGATATCCGACTCCTCCCTTTTCAAAATCACATATCATATAAACTTTCTTTATCCTAATTCTTTTATAGTTATGAATATATTTATCAATTAAGATCTGAAATGTATTGATAATATGTGCTGGAACCCACAAGGGAAAACTGCGTAACAAATAAGTGATTTATGGGAGAATGCCCATCTTTACCTCCTCTAAACACCCAGACCAAGACCTAATATTATTTCCCCAATCTTGGAAGTTTTGCATGATAACTGGTTTTAAATTCACATATATATCAATACCCAAATGCTGAATCTTATTCTGCCACTTATATTGATATTTACCCTTCAAATCCTCTATTTCAGCCAAAGATAAGTTAATAGGCACTGCTTTGGATTTCAGGATATTGATTTTATAATTAGATATTACACTAAAATCTTCAATGATTTTGTGGAGGCAACCCAAGGAGCTAAACGGGTTCTCCACTGCTATTACCATATCACCTGCAAAGAGAGATGTTTTATGTATACTTGAGCCTATCTTAATATCTTTGATGTTATCTGAGCTTCTAATTGATTGAACCAATGGTTCAATTAGTAGGGCGAATAAAACTGGGGAAAGCGGGCATCCTTGCCAAGTTCCATTTGAAATGGGGAATCTCTCTGAGAGAAAACCTAAGCCGCTAACAGAGGCGGATGGAGACCCATATAATGCACCAATGGCTTTGAGGCCAAAATCTGCGAAGCCAGACTTTTCCAATGATAACTCCATGTATCTCCACCCGACTCTGTCGAAAGCTTTCTCTGCATCCAATGAGACAAGCACTGCCGGGGTGCCCTTCCTATTAAGATATTGAATCAAATTTAATAATCTTCTATTATTTGAAGTTCCCTGTCTCTCTACTATAAAATCTATTTGGTCTATTTCAATTAGTAAGTTAATTATTTCATTCAATCTCAAAGCTAATATCTTTGAGTAGATTTTTATATAATTATTCAATAAAGATATAGGTCTAATATGTTTACATTCTAATATTTCAGAGTTTATCTTGTGAATGTTCACTATGACTGCTTCTAGCATTTCGCTAGGAGCTCTACCTTCATTTTTTATCTCATTGAACATATTCACCAATTTCTCTATGAAAAATGTTATAGTAATGATTATTAAAACCATCGGGGCCAGGTGAAGAGTCTAAATCTTCTTTAGATACTTTAGGAAGATTTCTTCTTTATTCGCTTCTAAATTATATAATGCAGAATAATATTCTTTAAAGATTTGTACTATACTCTCTGGATTTAAAATTATTTTATCCCCAAGTTTAATTTTATCCAGACGTTTATTTATACCACTTGGCTTAATCCTATATGCTAAATATTTGCCTGCTTTATTCCCCAAAAAATAAGATCTCTGCAAAAATCTCAATCTTGCATCATCCGACTGTATACTCTTCATTTCCTCCAGAATGTTTTTATACTTATGATTTCTATCCAATTTAGCCAGATCTCTTAGCAATTGTGATCTTTTAGCAATTGTGATTTTGCTTTTATTCAAAATCCCTCTAATGTAGGCTTTATGAGCCAACCACAGGGTTACATTGGAATTAACTGAGTATCTATTCTCTTCAAATAATTGATGAATTTCATTTTTAATGTTATTACTTAAATGTTCAACTTTTTACAATGGTATGTCTTAAAATCTTAAAATTGGCTTGATGTCTGCTAAGTCTAGATATTTAAAGCTCAATTCATTGGAGAAAACATAATCCAACCTGGCATATAAAGCAAATCTATGTGAATAATGTGTATAGTCCCTTTCTCCCGGATGTAAGGTCCTCCATGTGTCAAAAAGATTATACTTACTAATTAGTTCATAAAATTGTTTAGCTTTACGGGTAAGGGCAGGATCAATACAAGAGCCCTTGGGGAGTGTCTTATCTTCCACTGGATTCAAACACATATTGAAATCCCCACAAACAGTAAGAAAGCCAGAAAAATATTTTCTCAGCTTCATTAGCGTCCTTCTTAAAAATGTCCCTTGTTCTTTATTGGGCGCATATATATTCAACATGGTATGTTTTACACTATTGATCAAGACTGACCATAATGTGTATCTACCTTCACTATCTAATTCCAGAAATTCTTCTTTCAAATTTAATTTTATATTTAAAAAAATTGCTGTTCCTCTAGTTTTCCTTCTGAACATAGAAGATCCACCACATACGTAGAGCGTGTCGTTAAATAACGGTGCCTTATCCCTAGCCCATTGGGTCTCCTGTATACATATAATATCTGCTTTTTCGGCTTTAAACATCTTAAAAAAGGTGCGTCTTTTCCCTGGTGCGTTCAGGCCCCGGGCATTTTGACTAATCAATTTAAGCATATCCATCTCCTAACCAATGTCCAATTTCCCTGCAAAGTTGCCCTCCTCTCAACTCTCCCCGCCTCTCCCCATGCTGGTTACAAACAAGAAAAACCTTTACAAAAAACATAGCCATATACAAAAGAAAAAAAGACAAAAAACACACAAAACCACCCTCCTTGCCTAGCCTGTCGAACTTCGAAAAGTTAGACAACATGCCTAGCTATAAGGGTGCAAACTTTAAGAAAGAAAAAAAGTTCCAACATGGCGGCAAAAATCCAGCAGAGATTATTAATCCTTTTTTCCCCTTTTCCTTCCCTCTTTCCCTTCCCCTACCCTATCTTTCCTACATTCCTTTATCCTTAAATTCCCCATTACTCTTTTTTAGGAGATGTAGTTTGGGTATACAAATATAAATATACATTGATACTCTTGTTCCCAAATATAAAATTGCTATATGTACAGGACTTTATAATGCATTACTGAGATGTCCCTTAATAGCCTCCCCCCCCCCCCCCCCCAATGTAGGAGGGAGCTAGCAAGAGAGAAAAAGAGAGGAGAGGAGGGGGGAAAAAACAAACAAAAAAAAAAACACATCTACAAGAAAACCCACTTTCCAACCCACATCATAACCAAAATATTATATGAACCAAATTGGTCATTGCCATGAATACATAGTTTCATAGTAATGGGAATTTTTTTACCATCTTTTAAAATTATTAATTTTGTTGGGAATCCCCATCTTTACGTAAGATTCCTTCCTCTTAGCTCTTTTGTAGTTCCTATAAACTCTTTTCTTTTAACCAAGGTTTCCCTAGACAGATCTGCAAGTATCTTTAAGCTATCATAGGGAGGATTGAAAACTTTTAATTTATAAGACTTTCTCAACAGTGCTTCCTTATAATAAAAGTAATGGAGTTTAACTATTACATCCCTTGGTAATTCTCTCTCCATATTTGAGATAACCAAAACTCTATGAATTCTATCAGTCATATACTCTTTTTGGAATTGAAAGGGAACCAGGTAAGAGAAGAAGGAGGTTATATACTCAGGCAGATCTTTATAGCCATTTTTTTTCTGAAATACCCCTTACTCTTACGTTACACCTTCTCAAGTTATCATCTAAGATGTTTAATTTTAGTTTAACTAAACTGGACTCCTCTTTCAGATTTTTTATTTCAAGTGATGTTTTTTGTTGCACTGCTTCAAAAGTTGTTAATTTATTTTCCATAATTAATTTTTTTTCCCCTAAGCTCAGTGATATCTGCTGTATTCTTTGCTATTTCTGTCATAAGGTCTGAAATCAGAGTAATTCTAAAATCAGCTAAGAGATTTTTCATGGTTTTAGCGGTTAGGGGGACTTCCTCAGTTGAGTCAGAGGCTATGATATTATCTGCACTAGGAACTTCTCTAAATTCTGATGAAGAAACGGACATTTCTAAAGGATTGTCTATATTTTCATCCATAAGGCCTATTTTATCAAGGCCTAATTTAGGAAGGAAAAAATCACCTTTTAAATTACCATTTCTCTCTTTCTTCCCTTTGAGTTTAGATTTCAAGGAAGTAATTGCTTTCTTTATCTTGTTAATACAGTTTTAAACCTTTTATAAATTCTATATTTGTTAATCGAGACAACTTTTGTAATATAAATCTTATCACAGTACACATAGATCTAACATAGGAGTATAACACCCCTGTATATTTGGGTTTAAGAATAAGGCCTATATCTATTGCATTAGACAATAACCCCAGAAATAACAAAAAAATGCAACACATTTTTAGGGAGTCAATAATCTGTCCCTTATCAATTCCTCCTTTCAGAGGAGATTACAAGATATTTCTTAAATGTCTCTTGTCTTGTTAGAGAGAGTTCCAGTTTCAAGCGTAAGTTAAGAAAGTCTAAGATTGCATATACGAGAACGTTATATTAAAAACAGATAAACCACGTTTTCAAGTATTATTATATCTGAGTGATCTTCCCTTTATACAGTACATTACCCATACGATGCCTCTGATAATTTAAGAGAGGATCCTGTGCGAAGATATGTATATATTAGCGTCCAATTGGTTTTGTGACGGTTGCTAGACGTAGCTTCCCTTAAGCAGAGTAAGTTAGCCTTGGAAAAAACTCACTCCAGCTCAATCTGCCCATAACCACATCATGCTTGGAACACAAGCTCTCTCAGTGCGGTATGATTCTCAGGGATCTCTCCCAGTGTCTTAATGCAAATTTGTCATGGTATGGCTGCATCCCCACTTTGGCAAAATGCTTGATGAAATCTCCACCCAGGCTCTTCTGAGCAGTTGTTGGGGAGCTTAGTATAAAGCTATAAGGATTTATTCCATAAATTCATCGAGTAAATAAACAAAGAGACCATACCTTCACATCATAAAGTATGTTTATCCATATGATTGCATGATTACTGGGAATTATCTTCTAGTTGATTATAGTAACAGTTTTTCCTTTCTTTTCCTCTCTTCCTCTCTTTTCCTCCTTCTCAAAAAAAACAACAGAAAAGGCTTCCAGCATTATATGGCTTTATAAGTCTACTTGCACAAAGATAATAATGGCTTTATAAGTACGTTCTCTAATACTTTTGGTGGAGAGCTTCTTATATTTTAAAATGGCCTAAGGAATGATACTGGTAGGTGCATAGCCATTCGTAGACAAAGATAAGCAAACCCAGACAGTATTCTAGAATATTACTTTAGCAGGGGGCACGCTTGCGAGATAAGTACAATGTGCACAATGTGCTACCCTTCATAAGGGAATGTAACTCCTCTCATTAAAATCAACATGCTTGATGGCACAGGTCCATATATGATCTCCTACCTATAGTTGGCTTTGTAAAAGGGATCCACTGGAACAAGCAGATGGTACATACGGGCCAGGCAAATCGTCTCCTCCCCCGGTGCCGTCAGTGCCGTCAGTATACTAGGCCAAATCACTTCCCTCTCAGGCTCTCACAGCTTCTCCAACTACTCAGTGCCTCTCCAACAGCACAGCCATGTATGCAGCGTCTCTGCAGCATCTCCAGTCAGACACACACTTTCCTCGCCATCAGTGCACCACCCCACAGGAGCACTCACACAGAGCACCTCGCAACACAGCCCATCAACCTTCCAGGCTGACCCACTAGAACTCTTCGGGACAGGTATCATCACATTGCAAAGTACTAGGGGAAGGAGAGCTAGGTGATGAGCTGCATCTCTGTCAGATTCGCGCCATTGTCACTGCCCTGCTAGCTGCGCATGCTAGCATTTCCTGTGCGTGTCCTCATCCCCATCAGCTAAGTTTTTTTTGGTTTGTTTTTTTTTCTAATTTAATTTACAGTACTTCATAGTAGACAATGTTTTTTGTAAAAATTCTGCCATCATCTAATAAATCACCCTGATTTTGATTGTTTTTAATATAAACTTTACGTTCCTCTGGATTCTTGCATCTTGAAAATTAAATATGTTGGCCATGGGCAAATACTGGTTCTTCCAACGGATTTAAAAGTTTGTGATTTATTAATGCTCATGGCAAATGCCATGATGATGGGAAATTGTCTTCTCTAAAGTACAAAAGGCAAGCTACTTGGTGCTAAATCTATTCTTGGTATTAAAACTATTTCACCTTTATGGGTACCATTGGGAATTTCTGCATTTATGAAATGGTCTTTTCATTCTTGAACAATTAATCTTGTCCGATTACTTAGTCCTTTTTTGCATTTTTATTTTTGGATGCTACTATTACTTTGGTTGCAAGTTCTGCATAATCGTCGTTAGTTATTGTATTTTGGAATTTAGCCAATATAATGTCCTGTTTGAAAATTATTTGCAATGGAATTTCCATGGTATCATCGGGTAAATGATGAATTCTTCTGTTTTTCCTTCTCCAATTTTGATGAGCCACTCATTGAATTCATTTTGTCCTTCAGATCTCATATTTTGTTCTACTTTGAGGTGAGTAAAGAGTTTCCATAGTGTACTTGACTTAATACACATTTCTACAATGTCTGTGCGATTTCCATGGACAACAACAGGTAATGTTTGCCTAAAATCTCCACCTAACAACATCACCTTTCCATCAAAAGGCAAATCATTATGCATGACTTCACACAACATACATTGTAGCGCATGGCATGACATCATTGTAGCTTCATCGATTATAAATAATTTACTTTTCTTCATTTTTTTATTGCTTGTAAAGATGTCATTTGAATATCTGACACTGATGTTTCCAGAATGGGAACTGGCAGTTTAAATCCACTATGCACAGTTCTTCCAACTTCTAACAAAAGTGCAGCAATTCCAGTGGTTGCAAATGGCAGTGATATTTGACCCTGTGTGCAAACGAAACTCATCAATAAATTATATAGATATGTTTTTACTGATCCACAGGTCCATCTAGATAGAAATAATGCTCTTTGAGCAAGTCATCCTCTAGTGCACTTTTATGGCGTTAAATGCTTTCAATTGTAATGTATTTAAAGTTGTAAGTTTGTCTTGTGTTATTTGGTTTTGAAGCTGAGTATCATAGTCTTCAAACTTTATTTCCTGGATCTGGCAGATTAAAATTTGCACATTTTAATCCATGAGAGCGAAAGTCCTCTTGAATTTCAATTAATGCTTTTAATTCTGCAATAGGCTCATTGTATCGTTGGAAAAAGTCTTCAGACATATTTGTTTTAAATTTGTCCCACAAAGCTAATGCATTTGGAGCATTTGAGAAGATGCAAATGAATGCAAATTGTTCTCTCATCTGCCGTAGCATTTGAAATGATGCTGCTTCTTCTAGATCTTTCCCATTCTGTATCATCAGCCAGGAAGTTTCTGTGTCGCGTTTCTAAATGAAATATGTCTGAAACTTTGTCATTAACAATTCTCAAGTTTTCTAAACTTTGTGCAAGTTCATCATTTAATAACTCAGTTAGTTCTGGATTTTCTGCACTTTTTACAACTACAGTAGCTGCATCATAGCCTTTGTAAATATATTTGTAGACATATTTAATGGATTTTATAGAAGTGCAAGCTTCCACATTAATGTGTGCATTATACGTCATGAGCAAATGTGGATTGTATGGCACCACATATCTGTTATCAACTTTTTTCCCACAAATTATGGCATTTTGGCCTTCTCTTCTTCTATATAAGGGATAACCATTACAATTAGCATATGTTTGTCTATATAATCTCTTGGAAATTCTTTAGTGCAGTTTTTATTTTCCTTACATGGTTATTGTGGATTAATATCGCCACATGGTGCATGAATCATGCCATGACTTACAATCTCATATAGTCTACCATGTATTTCTGAGTCTGGAAGTTCAGCAATAATCACTGAATCCACTTTATCACCAGTATCCAATTTGATTTCTCTTGAAGGATTAAGCATATGAGCATGTGGAAGGCTATGTTTTTGAAATTCTATGGTATAAACATAAGCCAGACATTTGCCAAATAACTGAGTTATGGTTATGTCACGTATTAACTCAGTTAATTTTATTTTGTCACTAAATCTGGTCTATCGGCAGCAGATTCTGTACAATCTCTGGCCATTGTGGATTACATGTAAACGTAATAAATAAATCTGGTTTTCCAAATCTAGTCACAATAGCCATATCTTTCTATTTAGTTACAATAGCATATTGCGAGGAGATCCTTGAAAAGAAGAAGGTAAAATTATGGCTTTGCCAGCTGCAAGCTCTCCACCTTCAGTACACAATACTGTTCTACAAGTAGTTTTATGACATTTTAATTATTTGCCTCAACTTGCAAATATTAATCAATGATCCATTGTTTTGTCAGTTTTCCACCACATAAAATGGGATTAAATCCATCTCGATTGGCAGTTAACAGCATTGTCCTTTTCTGTTTTGTGTGCACCACTGTTGGCATTAGGGATTAGGGTACCCCTTTTTTTTATATAGTGTTTTGCATGCAGCAATGTTGTCATTATGGGTTTATGGTTATGGGATTAGGCTTAGAGTGTTAGTTAGTTTGCAGTAGGTCTTTACAAAGGCAGTCACAAAACAGCATAGGCCTTTCCATTTTATATGTGTAAACTTCAGTACTTGATGTATTTATTTATTTATTTTTGTAACTTGTAATACAGTACCTCTTGTCTTGAATGTGTTGTCTCTAAATTCCCGTAGAGATGATGAGAATCTTCAGGCAGTGTCTGGTGAGAATTACAGAGAGAGATGCAAATGTTAAAACAACATTTAAATCAATTTGTTTTTGTACTAAGACCATACAAAACAGGATATATACTTGCGTTTTGTCTGTATTCATAGAGGTTTAGGTGATGGGGTTAGGCTTAGACAGTGGTGCATAGAAAACAGGATAGATCCTTCCATTTGTTATGTTTTAAGAACCTTTGTTGTAGTATCCTGTTTTGTGTGGGCCACTGTTGGCATTATATGTTTAGGTTATGGGGTTAGGGTTAGAGGTTGGTGCACACAAAAAAGGGTATATTCTTCATTTTATATGTGTTAACAACATTTGTTGTAGTATCCTGTTTTGTATGCGCCACTGTTGGTATTATAGGTTTAGGTTATGGGGTTAGGCTTATAGGTTAGGGCACACAGAAGAGGCTAGATCCTTCCATTTTATATCTGTTAAGAACTTTTGTTGTAGTATCCTGTTTTGTGTGCCCTACTGTTGGCATTAGGGGCTTAGGGTAGGGTTTTCTTTTTCTTCTGTGCTATCTTTTGTGTAAGGCACCATTGGCATTAGGCGTGTAGGTTATGTGGTTAGGCTTAGAGGGTTAGTTAAGTTGCACTGAGTTTTCACATTGGCATTAGGATTGTAGGTAATGGGGTTAGGCTTAGAGGGTTAGTTAGGTTGCAGTGGGTTCTCACAATGGCGCACATCAAACAGCCAAACAGTATTTTTATTATTTTTACTTGTTATAGTGTACCTGTTGAATTTGTTGTCTATAAATGGGGGTCCCCTGCGGCCAATCTTCCTGCGACACGCTTCAGGCAGTGTCTGTTTAAAATAATGATGCAAATGTTGAAATCACTTTTCAATAAAAACATTTTTGACTAAGACCATAGTATTTATTTGTTGCCTGTAAATTTATTTGCTGCAAGTTAGTCAGTGACACAGGCAGAGTCTGTTGAAAATGAAAAAAAATTTAAATGTTGAAATCCATTGTAAAAATTAATTTATTATGTATTTTTTGCTAAAAGCATAAATTATGTTTTCAAATATGTCTTAATAAAAGCTATTTTCTTGTTGAAATTTGTGCTTTTTTCTTCTTTTTAAATTTACACCATTTTAACGCACCTAAACATTTATCTATCTTTTAAATCTTACTATATATGAATAATGTCTTCTAATTCCTTCTGTGCATTAATATTGTTGGTTTTGTCAATATTTAAAACTCAAGTATTTATTTTTTTATAAATGATTAATGTATAAATTATTTGTAAAATGTGTATATATTTTCAATGTTACTGTACATAAATAATGTTGTTATTGGCAATATTTCAAACCATATATATGCATTTTTTTGGTAATAATTAATTAATTAATTAATTAATTATAGCTTACTTATTTGGTGTAGTTTGCAGATTTTAAACTTCTAAATTGATAATGAAGTTGCTTCAGAAGTAACTCCAGCAGTGAAATGTACAGTCACACTGTTCATCGCCTGAGGAGAAATGGAGAAAATTCCAGAAAGTTTGCAGCATTTATAGAGTGTGAGCTGAAGTGGAAATCTATTTTGTATGTGTTAGGTACCGCATGAAGTGTTATCGAGTTAGGGTAAGTGTTCTAAATACGTTTTTGAATGTGACGTGCTTGGCCATTTTTTTTCTTGCGTAGCGGATTTGTAAGCACTAAAACTAGTGAAATTCTATTTAAATTTGTGTGCAACCTCACTCACAGGCATCCTGGCTGTCCCCCCGTGCTGTGTGTGATGTTTTTGTATGTTATTTTTGTGTGTGTGTTTTGTGTTTTTCGATGCGCAGGGTTCAGGATTTTTTTTTTTCTAAGAACCACGGGTCGTATTTTATTTTCTAAGTCCCGCTTTCCAGTCTTATGTGCCTGGCTGTGTTTTTTGTGGCTTCGGGTCATGTAGCCTCGTTTTAGTCTTTTTTCGGCGGCCATTTTTTTTATAGTGCCGAAACTGGGCAAATTGGGGTTAAATTCTTATGCAACCTCACCAGACATCCTGGCTGTCCCCCGTGCTGTGTGTGATGTTTTTTTTATTTATTTGGATGTGCATGGTTTGGTTGTTAACTTTGTATTCTTTCGACTTTGTATTTTTATTTTCTAAGTCGCGCGGCTCGAATTTTTTTTTTATAAGTCCCGCAGGGTCGTAAGGATGAGTGCATATGGCGCTCATCTCCCCCAGCACAAAGAGCGCCTTTGGCGCTCCTTGCCAGCAACAGCGGCGGGCTTGCTGCGCGAGCCCGCTAGCATTAGCAACAACCGGCAATGCTCACAACTATATATGTCACTAGCGACTTGCCCGTCAAAAAATGACGGCAATGAGATGTGTATGTTTGTAAATTTGTTTGGTCGGTAATATACGTATTTGACACTTGTAACCTTTTTCTGATGTCGAAAGAAGTACAATTATTATATTAAAGATGTTTATTTTTGTAACATTGTGTATTTTTGTTGAGGAACTGTTGAAGAGTTTTTTAGTCAAAGTGGTAACATTGGAATGTAAGAACAGTTAAACATTACATTAATGAGTATTGTAAACTTGAGATAATGTTTTTTTAACATGCAACTTGTAGATTAAAAACTCTTAACCGAAACATATATTGAATCCAGAGGAAGGCAAACAGTAAAAACCCTCCTTGAAACGTAGCCAGTTGTATCAAAGCGGGAAAAAAATTAATTCCTTCCTGACCCCATTAACTGAAGATCGGATTACTCCCTGGATTAATATTTAACATGAAATACAACATTTATATTGTGTAGTAAAACGTCCTTGTGCTGTTAACATCAAGTTTCTAATATGTATAAGTAACCAACTTGAAACGGTCCTTTAATTGTTGAACAATTAATCTTGTCCCATTGCATAGGCCTTTTTTGGGGTTCATATTTCACAGTAACATAACAATTGCACCTTTCTTTAGCTGCAAAATATGTGGTGGCATTCCAGAAGGAGTTAATGAGTTTATGAATTCAGTGGAAAAGTTTGACTGACTTTCTTTGTCATCAGCAAGAACAGAATCAGCACTGTGATGATTTTTTTGTAATGCATTAACTTTTTTAAATATTTCATTATTGAGCAGCAATGCATCCTTATTTTTGCATGTTAGTATGACTGTTGGCAAGTTCAGAATAGTCCTTGTTATTTATTGTATTTTCGAATATAGCCAATTTAAGATCTTGTTTGCAAATCATATGAGGTGGGATGTGGACAGTGTCGTCAGGTAAATTTGGGATTTGTTTTGTTTTTCCTTCTCCAATTGTAATAAGCCAATCATTGAAATCAATTTCTCCTTCTGATCTCATATTTTGTTGTAATTGAAGATGGGTAAAATGTTTCCATAGTGTACTTAACTTTATACAGGTTTCGATAATGTCGGTTCGATTTCCATGTACAACGACAGGTAATGTTGCAAATGCGAGTGCTATTTGACCTTGTGCTCATAGAAAACTCATCAATAAATTATATAGATAAGTTTTTCCTGATCCGCCAGGTCCATCGAGATAGAAATAATGCTCTTTGACCATGTCATCATCTAGGGTATTTTTGATGGAATTAAATGCTTGCAATTGTAATGTATTTAAAGTTGCTAGTCTTTCTTCTGTTCTTTCTGTTTGTAGTTGAATATCATAGTCTTCAAAGTTGATGTCGTCTATAAGACCTGGATCTGGCAGATTAAAACTTGCACAACTTAATCCATGAATTAAAAATACTTCTTGGATTTCCATTAATGCTTTTAATTGTGCAATCGGCTCATTGTATCGTTGCATAAAGTTTTCAGCCATATTACTTTTAAATGTGTCCCACAAAGCTAATGCATTTGGAGCATTTGAGAATGTACAAATTAATTCAAATTGTTCCCTCACATGCCGTGGCATTTGACATAGTGCTGCTTCTTCTAGACAGCTTTCCCATTCTGTATCGTCAGCTAGGAAGTTTCTATGTCGAGCAGCTAAATTAAATGATTCATATACTATGTCATTAACAGTTCTTAAGTGTTCAAAACTTTGTGCACCAGGAACATTTAAAAGTAGTAGTCGTAAGCAGAAACGTTCAAGGTCTCTTGGACTGACAGTGTAAATTATTGGTATTATTTTATTTCCCTGGCTTTTTCTTGTTCGCCATAATCCATTAACGAATACATAATGATATGGAATCTCAATATATAAGAATTGTCTTGCCTGTGAATCTGTTGAATTTAATTGAAACCATGCAGTTAGTGTAGTGTGACGATGCTCACTTTGTGCCAATGCATTTGTTTCATTTCCAGCATGGAAATACACTAAATGCATTTTTGGAAAATGCTAATCTATATACTGCATGTGATCGATCGTGCATTTCACATTTTAGAAGTTGCCACATAGCTTGCGCACTGACATAGCGAGCATCTACATGAGAGGCAAGTTAATCATGTACTAACTCAGTGCTTTCAGTATTGTCTGCACTTTTGATGACTACAGTAGCTGCATCATAGCCTTTGTAAATATATTTGTAGACATATTTAATGGATTTAATGGAAGTGCGGGCTTCTACATTAATGTGTGCGTTATACTTCATGAGTAAATGTGGATTGTAAGGTACCACATATCTATTGTCGACGTTTTTGCCATGAATAATGGCAGTTTGTCCCTCTCTTCTTCTATATAATGGATAACCATCGCAATTGGCATACGTTTTGTCTCTATAATCTTTTCGAAATTCTTTAGTACATTTATTATTTTCTAAACATGGTGACTGTGGATTAATATCTCCACACGGTCCGTTATTCATACGATGAATTACAATCTCATATAGTCTACCATGTAGTTCTGGATCTGGTAGTTCAGCAATAATGACTGAATCCACTTTGTCACCAGTATCTAACTTATCTTTTTCTTGAAGGATTATAAGAAGATGTGCATGTGGAAGGCCTCTTTTTTTAAATTCAATTGTATAAACATAAGCAAGACATTTGCCAAATAACTGAGTTATAGTGATGTCACGTATTAATTCATTTAATTTTATTTTGAAAACTCTGGCTACTAAATCTGGTCTATCGGAAGCAGTTTGGCCAATAAGTAAATTTTGAGTAATTTCTGGCCATTGCCGATTACATGTAAATGTAATAAATAAATCTGGTTTCACAAATTTGGTGACAATAGCCATGGCATCATTGTATCTTTTTTGCGACATAATCTATTAATCCACAATACTGTTCTACACGTAGTTTATCTTGTTGATATTTTATGAAGTTTAAATTATTTGCCTCAACTTGCAAATAGGAATCAATAATCCACTGTTGTGTTAGTTTTCCACCACATAAAATTGGATTGAATGTATTTCGAATGGCAATTTGAGCTACTTTAAATTCAAGCATGGAAATATTATTTTGCACTCGTACTTTAGATTTTGGGTAACTGGGAAGGGTTAATTTTGGTTGCCAACCTGCTTCTCCGTGTGCAAAAAATATTGGATATGTCACTGGATCTAAATTAGTACTTAAGATACTTATATTAATGAAAGGTTGCTCCTCATTTCTGGGATATATTCTAATGTCCCTCTGAAATGGTGGTTCTCCTTCATCATTTTGAAACACCATTGCAACCTCATTTGATGTTGGCAAATTATAACAGCGTTTATCAGTATGTTTATCTCTTTTAAGCACCATATTGAACTTTGGGATTGGCAATTGATGCATTTCTGTATGAAGCTATTGTTCCTTTTGTTCTTCTGCCAATTTTTTGTAAGCTTGAGTGTAGGGGTTATTGGCCATCATTTTATCTAGCTCTATAAAAACACTGGGTTAGCATTTTTTTATTTTCTTGAAGCTGCATACGTTGGTCAACAGCTTCCATTGTATCTAGGACATATAGTTGAGCAAAATTTTCAAATTTTTCCTCTGGATGTATATGTGAAGTACAATGGTAAATTTGGCCTTGGTCTTTAAAGCAGTAAGGGCCATGTCCTGGTACATTAGCAGCTAATGTTGTCCCCGTAGATGCAAAGGATATGACACTATTGTATGATCTTATGTTTGTTTTTAAATGTTTGTAGTTTGGAAAAGTAGGTTCAGTCCTAATGTTTTGTAAATATGTTAGGAATTGTTATCTTTTTGGAAGTTTGACCTTGCCTTTTTGACAGCAACTAATGAACTGGCCATCTCTGAGTCTTTCCTGTTTGAAATGATAAGCCTCACAAAACTGACAGAGAATATTCATGTCCCCACAATTATGAACCTCTACTGCTAAAGACTTAAGTAAAGGACAATTTGAAGAGCATATAGCAGTTTCAGTTTGTAATTCGTCATTTGAAATGTTATGTGATGTTTGAGGAACAGGTTCTAAATGCTTTTGTTTGTTTTTTTGTTGCCTTCTTAGGTGTAGCTTTTATTTTTTCAGCTGATAGTCTTTTGCTTTCAAGACTTTTCCGTTCTTTTTCTCGTCAAATTTCCTTCTGCTCCCCCAGGCGTCTGCTGGTTTGCCCATCTTTTTTGTCGTTCTCTAGCTTGACGTCTTATCTTTTGCTGTTTGTTGTCGTTATCAGCCATATTAATCTGTAAATAAAAAGAATGTATTATTCGTTTACTTTGTGATTGTAATTTGCTTTGGAAGTGATTGTTTGTGTTTTCTCTTACTACAATGTTTTTGGTGCAACACTGTTGTGATAATAGATTTCCGTTGGTTTAATGGGATTATAGGTAATTGTAGATGAAGGTGCTTTCTAGTGTGAAATTAGTATGTGTTATTTTTTTGGTGTTTTTTGGTGGAGGCTCCTTTTTATCTTGTAGGTTTGTAGGTTTGGCTTAGAGGCATAGCACATGGAAGGGAATTGCATTATAGGTCATTGTAGATGAAGTTGCTTTATAGTGTTAAATTAGTATGTGTTAGTTTTTGTTGTTTTTTTTGGTGGATGCTCCTTTTTATCTTATAGGTTTGAAGTTTGGCTAAGAGGCTTAGCAGAGGCAAGGGAATTGTTGAGTGGATGTTGTCAATGGTAGTAATATTTGGATCTTTTTAATTTTTACTGTAGGTGATTGTTTTAATAGTAGGCTTATTTTTTCCTTTTAGGCGTATATGGTGTGGGTCAGAAAAGAGGCTTTATAGTGTTATTTGGTAGGTGTTAGTAATATTTGTTGTAGTATCCTATTTTCTGTGTCTGTTTAGGTTGTGGGCTTAATGTTGTAGGTTAGGGCCCAGAAAAGATAATTTATTGTTGAATTTGTTATGTGTTAGCAGTATTTGTTCTACTATCCTGTTTTATGTTGGGCACATTTGGGTTCATAGATTGAAGTTTTAGTTTAGTGTTAAAGGTTGCTGTAGGTAAAACAGAATTGCTTTTTACATTTTAAATGTGTCAACAATATTTCTTGAAGGATCGTGATTTGTGTGCTTCATTGTTGTTGTTTTGTTGTTCTTTCATTTTATTTTTGATGTTCACATTGCTGCACAGCAAACATGTATTTTTTTTTCTCTTTTTTTTACTTGTTGTACTATACCTTGTTGGAAGTCTGATTTGAGGATGAATATCACTGGATCCAGTGCTGCAAATCTTCGTGCGACAGTCTTCAGGCAGTGTCTGTTGTAAAAGAGAAAGATAAATGTTATTTTATTGTAAATTATTTTTGAGCAACAGCATGTTTTATTTATTTCCAAAGCAATGTGTTAGCATTTTTTGTTTCTTTGTTGTGTGTAAAATCCTATTGATTTGAGAGTGTGTGAGAAACCGTGCAGCACTGGCTATAATTTCTTAGTATGGTGTTTTGTGTAGACCACTTGTGTAATTGGATTATTGTTTTACTGTAGTAGTTTGTTGGGCATAAAACTTTTTTTTTTATTTTGGAATTGTGTATCTGTTATCAGGATTTGTTATGCTATCCTGTTTTTTGTGCGCCACTTTTAAATTGATTGATTTTTGTTCAGGGTTACAGTTAGAGTTTGTTGCAGACTAAACAGTAATGTTTGTTCCATTTTGTATATGTTAGCAATGTTTGCTGGACTATCCTGTTTTGTGTCCACCACTTTTGAGATGCTCCATTTTGCTTCTGGCTGAGGGTTAAAGGTTGTTGTAGATTTTTAAGTTCATTTTTTATATGTTGGTAATATTTGCTGTACTATCCTGTTTTGTGTCCGCCACTTTTGGGCTGCTCCATTTGGCTTCTGTGTGAGGGTTAGAGGTTGTTGTAGAGTAAACAGGAATGTTAAGTTCCTTTTCTATATGTTGGTAATATTTTCTGTACTATCCTGTTTTGTATTCGCCACTTTTGAGCTGCTCCCTTTGGCTGGTGGGTGAGGATTATAGGTTGTTGTAGAGTAAACAGGAATGTTAAGTTCCTTTTCTATATGTTGGTAATATTTTCTGTACTGTCCTGTTTTGTTTCCGCCACTTTTGGGATGCTGCATTTGGCTTATGGGTGATGGTTCGAGGTTGTTGTAGAGTAAACAGGAATAGTAAGTAGATTTTCTATATGTTGCTAATGTTTGCTGTACTATCCTGTTTTGTGTCCGCCACTTGTATTTTAGTTATGGGTTGTGTTGAAAGGTTTTTTCCTATGCAAGTGTGTTTATGTTGGAATTGTATATGTGTTAGCAATATTTATTGAAGTGTGGCGTTTTGGTTTTGCTGTAATTTGTATTGAGGCTTATATATATTTTTTTTACTTTAGATATTGACGGGTAGGAAATATGGGATTTATGTTTTTGTTTTTACTTGTTATACTATACCTTGATTGAAGTGTTTTTGCTGTATGAATGACAGAGGGTCCCCTACTGCCAATGTTGATCCACCAGACTTCAAGTAGTGTCTGGTTTGAAAAAGAAAGGTAAATGGTTAATTGTATATAATTTTTTTGGGTTTTGGAAAAGCATGTTCTTTTTCTGCATGTAATGTATTTTTGTTACATCTTACATCTTCTTCTTTCTTTGTCTTGTTTAAAAGTGATCCCTTTTCATAGTCCACGCTGCAAATTTTTGAGTGACGCTGTTGATGCAGAGTATGTTTGAATTGTGAAAAAAATGCAAAGATTGAGCTGCAGGTTAAATATGTATGTGTGTGATTTATTTTTTGTGGCATTATTTCTTGTAAATCAATGTCACTTGAATATACTTCTTTGCTTTGTTTCAGTTAAGATGAGCTTGTAGGGCCCATACACATATGTGTGTATTTAAAATGTGACTATACATGAATGAAGTCTTTGGTGTCAATCTTTCAAATGGGTTTCAAATTTTTATTTGTATTTTTTGGGGTCTTTCTTAATAAATTAAATGTATTAATATATATATATATATATATATATATATATATATATATATATATATATATATATATATTTATATATATATTCCATTGCATTACATCTAAAACATTTTAAATGCTTATTTAAAAGGATTCCACTATGATTTTAGATGTCAGTAACTTACAGATTTAAAAAATGCTTTTCTAAATGCTTTTAAAGGACCTCTGGGGTCAAATCTTTTCTATGTTATTTTTTGAATAACTAAACTTGATTATCTGCAAAATACTTTAGAAAGTACTAAATAAAACAAGTAAATACATATCTTTTGCATTTTTATCTTTAATACTAAATTATTGTATAAGGTAGTCATCTATTTTCATTTATCTACCTGATTGTGCCTGTTACTTTCTTTGGAGGTCATGTCCTTGTAAACGAATGTGCTTTCCATTACTGCTACTGAAATCTCTGGCATTTGAAGATGCCACATTTGCATTGTGTTCGTGGTATCATCTACAAAGTCCCCACCACCTCAGGAAGTTGATTACCAGAAACTAAAATGGTGGATCACAAAGCAACATAACTGCATATAAAAGATAATTTATTTCAGGAAGAATTATTTTACTTCAAATAAATAAAATGTCATATTGGTGAGTATAGTTCATGAGAATAAAATATTTTACATATGTGTCCATAGTGGTTCTTTAAAGAATATGCTATGACAAACACACAGCAGCAAGGAGCTAACATTTTATCTCTTGAATTTGAAGTTTTAAATATTTATACTGTATAATCAAGACTTTTAAAAAAAACTTCAACTAAGATGAGTTTTCTTCAGAAAACAAATATTCCAGAATCATCTTATAAAGAAAATCTTATTGATTTTTTAATAAATGTATTTTTATGCAATAAAAAAAAGTTGAAGTTACACAACTTGACTACCTTCAACCATTTAAATAAATATGCATTATGGCATTATTGGAAAAATTAAGGAGAGAACATTGCATTGGGGTAAAAAAATGGACAGTGCTTAAATGTTTTGGATGATACAGAAGGCTACATTATAGTTACATAGTTACATAGGGCCTCATTCAATTGCGATTTGGCCAATCGAATAGGGCTCTAAATAAGCACATAGCATATTTTTTTTAAATAAGTTTTTAGTTAGTGAAAAACTTGTTATTAGATAGATGTTTACTAACTAAAAACTTCTTTAAAAAATATATGTTATGTGCTTATTTACAGCCCTATTCAATTGGCCGAATTGCAATTGAATGAGGGCCATAGTAATTAAGATTGAAAAAAGACATATCATCCATCAAGTGCAACCTTTTTAGATCTCCTCTGATTTGCAATATGCAGATTAATTGTTAATTGATTGTCTTAAAAGGGGAAAAAAAAACTTCTTGACCCGAGATACTGGCGATCGGATTTCTCCCTGGATCAATACTTCCTCTCTAATTTACCAGGATGACCGTGGATGCCATTTTTTACTTAAAAATATATATCGAATCCCTTTTTAAAGTTATCTATTCAATCCGCTGTCACCGCCTCAATTGGTAGAGAATTCCACAGATTAGCACCCATACTGTGAAGAACCCTTTTCTATCTTTAAGGAATCTTTTTACTTCTAGCCTCAATGTATGTCCCCTTGTCAGCTGAAATCCTCTTGGCACAAAGCTTTATATTGACCCTGGATATATTTATATAGGGTAATCATATCCCCTCTTAGACACCTTTTTTCTAGAGAAAATACATTTAATTTGGTGAGTCTTTCTTCATGACTTAGCCCCTCCATTTTCCTTATTAGTTTTGTTGCCCTTCTATGTACTTTTTCCAGCTCCAAATTGTCCTTTTTATGAAGTGATGCCCAAAATGATACTCCATATCCAAAATGAAGGCGTACTAGGGATTTGAAGAGTGGTAGAATTATATTTGCTTCCCTTGCTTCTATACCCTTCTTAATACGTGATAATATTTTATTTGCCTTTGCAGCTGCTGCTTGGCATTGAGCATTGTTACCTACGCAGTTGTCCACAAGCACTCACAAATCCCTTTCAATATCTGATACACCTAGATTTGCTCCATTAAGATTATAAATTGCATGGCTATTTTTCCTTCCCAGATGCATAACTTTACATTTATTCATATTAAAACTCATCTGCCATTTAGTTACCCATTTATCTAATTCATGCAAATTCCTTTGGAGGGAAATTACACAATTTTATGATTTAATTATGATTTAATTACCTTGCTTTCCAGCCCTACTTCTAAGTCATTAATAAATATATTAAGAAGGAGAGGACCTAATACTGAACCCTGAGGAAGCCCACTTACCAAATTAGTCCAATCTGAGCATGTTCCATTTACCACAACCCTTTGAATCCTGTCTTTTAGCCAGCTCTTAATCCATGAGCAGATATTTACTGCAATTCCTCTATGCCTTAGTTTACGCAGTAGTCTTCGATGTGGCACTGTATCAAAAGCCTTAGCAAAATCCAAAAAGACTTCATCCACTTGATTCAAGTTCCTATCTACATCCTCATAGAAACGAATTAGATTTGTTTGACATGACCTATCCTCATAAATCCATGTTGACTCTTACTTATAAACCTGTTCAAAAATACATATTTTTGCATATTATCCATTATTAACCCTTCTTAAAGCTTTACCAATACAGAAGTGAGACTTGCAGGTCTATAATTCCCCAGATTTTCTCTTGCTCCCTTCTTAAATATAGGTATCACATCTGCTTTTCTCCAGTCATCTGGTAGTGACCCAGTGTTGAGGGAATCTTGAAAAATTAGATATAATGGTTTGGCTATCACAGAACCCAGTTCCCTCAGTACCCTTTGGATGTATTCTATCAGGACTTTATTAACATATATTTTTTCCAAATGTTTTGGATTCGGTTAGGTAGTGTAGCCCCATTTATTGCAGTGCCCAAACACTGGTACCTCCCTTGTGTAAGCCAAAGAAAATAACCGATTTAGCTCATCTGCCTTTTCCTGGTCTAATTATCAGACGACCTGTTTCACATTGTAATGTTCCTTTAGCTTCCTTCCTGGCCTTCTACCCATAAAAATATTTAGGGTTAGTCTTACTTTCCTTTGCAACTAATTTTTCATTTTTTATTTTAGCTGGTGTAATAGATGTTTTCCAAACCTTGTTGAGTTCTGTGTACTCACGTAAAACAGTCTATGTCCCTCCATGTCTGTATCATTTAAATGTTTTTTACTCTGTATCTTGATCTTTAAATCATTGTTACACCACATGGGATGTGATTTACTCCTTTTAGTTTTATTTCCACATGGTATATCGTGATGCATATTTAGCAATGATTTAAATGTTGACCATTTATGTTCAGTATTTTTACTTGTCAGTTCTTTGTCCCTTTGTATAACTGCCCTTAGACAATTAAAATCTGGCATTTTAAATTAAGAGTTTTTTGTTGGCCCCTTACAGTTTTTTTTTTTTTATTCAATCTCAAATGAGACCGTGATGTGATCAGTGTTTCCCAAAGGTTGCTCTATTTCAACATTTTATACAATATCAATATTATTTTTGATAACTAAATCCAAGATAGCCTCATTTCTAGTAGGTCCTTGTACAACCTGCGCTAGATAATGATCTCTGAGTGTACTTAATAACCTGCTTCCCTTAGCTGAACTGCTAGTCTCATCCATCCAGTTTATTTCAGGGTAATTAAAATATAGCAATAATAAAAGTTGACCATGCTTAGCTGCATTTCCAATCTGTAACAATAATTGCATTTCCTCTCTTTCAATTATATTTGGGGTTTATAGCATACTCCTATCAATTTTCTTTTAGAATTTGCTGCTCTGCTATTTAATTCTATCCACAAGGATGCCACATTATCGCTAGTTTCAGCATAAATATAGATAGTAAGTCTGCGAGTTTCAATCCTGCAAGGTGCTTTAGGCAAAGCCCTATGGACACCAGATTCCAAACCCAAAGACAGGGCCCTCCATTTATTTCAATTTGTTAATCTTGAAATTGTCCATTGCCTGTAACTTAACTTATGTATAGCGCTACAGAATATGTTGGCGCATTACAAATAAACGATAATAATAATAATAATAATAATAGTAATAATAAATATCTTCTTTGACTGTAGGCTTAACTTCACGCTTAACATACGGACAAATCCCTCCACCTCTTTTACCATTGCCCCAATCTTTCCTAAATAGGGTATTACCATTCAGATTAACAGTCCAGTCATGAGTCGTCCCACCATGCTTCAATAATGCCTATTAAATCCCATTTCTCGTTAACTGCTAATAATTATGTTGTTATGAGTTTGTAGTTTTGAAGTACCTTCTACTATACTTGAGTTACTTAGTAATACCTCCCTTTTGACTACACTAACCCTCCCCCTTCTCCACCCCCATGACTAGTTAATTAATTCCTTACCCCCTTTACACTTTCTACCCTTCTACTTCTATCTAGTCACCCCCTTACCACATAGTTTAAAACTACTATAGCCTTTCTAACATCCTATCCACTAGCACCCAAGCTTCCTAGTCATTAATCGATCCCTGCTACAGAGATTGTACCCAAGTCAGAAGTTAGCCCAGTGCTCTAAAACAGTAAAAACCTCCATAGTGCACAACTTTTTTAGCCATGCATGGTAGTATCACTGAAAATATTACATTGGAGGTCCTTGTCTTAAGCTTATTTCCTAAATCATTCTTTAGGACACTCTATCTTCCACTAACTTTGTCATTGGTACCAATATGTACCAAGAACACTGGTTCATTTCCAACCCTTTCCAATGATTTATCTACCCGATCCATAACATGCCAAACCTGTCTGTTGCTCTGCCTATTCTGCTCTCCCTCTCCTCCAGTAGAACTGTTCTCCTCTCTGTTAGAGGGAACAGCTCTATCTGGCATTACCATTCCTGAATGGACATCCCCAACAGTTTCACTCAATTTGAAATCTGTTGGTGTTTGCCAACTCAGAACTGGCCTGCTCCCTCCTGCTATTTTCCCTGCTTTCCCTTGTAACTGTAACTCAGCTAACTCCCTGAACATCCTCACTAGCCGCATCCATCACCAACTTCCTTTCCAGTGAAGCAATATCACCAAGTGCTGCCAATCTCCACACTAGTTCTCCAATTTGAGCTTCAAGATAGACAACATGCTCACACCTGACACAGAGGTATGGACCCTGGATCAGCTGTTCAAGCAGTGCATTCATGTTATCACGTAACTATTTTATGTTTAATTGCTTTCACTTATTATATCAATGTTTTAATGTTGAAAACGTTAATTATGCACCTGATCTTACTATAAATGTTAATATCAATGATTATTATGTTTTTGGAAATTGAATATATCAATTTAAAGCATGACTGGGACACTTTATTCCCATCAGTTCTAGAGAAAGGTTGCCTAGTGGGACAAACAAAAATACAACTTAAAGGTCCACTATAGTGTATAATGTTTGTTAAAAACAATGCTTTAGCAATAAAATTTGTACTAAATGAAACAAGATCAGTGCAGGCTGCTTTTTAAACTACATTTGAACTTTAGCAGTGTAGTATCCAACAGAGTTGCTTTTCTCCATCTTTCTTAGTTGTCCAGAAGGAAGGAGCAGATCTGCCAAGGAGGTTGCCCTAAATGTTTCTGCTCTATTCGCCTGCAATCTGCAGCAATCCTGCTGTGTCCATGCAATCATGATGCTTCTCAGACAACAAGAGGCAGTGATAAGACCAAGATGAGGTCCAAAATCATCCATCAAGAACAGGCCCAGATCTACCTTTATGGAGCACCTAGGCAGTAAAGTGGAGGAGCCTCTGCGAATGACTACACATTGTTTGCACAGACCCATTTTTGCATTTTCTGTAACTCTCTTGTTCTAGGTTGATATCTCCCTAGTAGCAAGTCTATGAACGGCAGCATTTTGATTTCTTAAGCCAGGAACAATTTTTTTTATAATATTTTATTTTATCAAAAAGAGAGTATAATCATACATTGCAGTAAAAATCATTAAATACACTTGAATGATGCAAGGTTAAAGATTAAGGGCCCTATTAAATTCTCCCTCGTAGTTCTCTCGGTGCTCGCAAAAGGCAGTTTTCCTGCTGTTTGCGAGAACCGAATCTCTCGCAGCCTGCTTTGCGATATGACTGCGAGAAAATGGCCGAGAATAGGCTCCGAGAGAGCTACGTAGCCTTAAATCTATGCACGAGTCTCGCATATCGTAAGAATCCCTACGTGGACAAAAAGTCCACGCAAGGGATCCGAAAGCCTCTACGTGCTGCCTCGGAACAGCCCGAGACAGCAGTGTGAGGCTCCCCCCTGCACCCTATACACATCCCCATGCTGCAGGGGTCTCTATCAGGACCCCTGCAGCACCCCCACATTAACCCCTTGCAGCGGGGGTCCCCGATCTGCATAGATCAGGCCCCCCGCTGCATTTAAAACTTTTAAATTCCCCGCCGTGGCTCCTTAAAGGGACCGCGGCACACTATTACCCAATCCCGGCCGCGGCACTTAAAATTAACCCCCCTCTATGCTGGGGGTCCCCATCGGGACCCCCGAAGTGTCCCCACATAAACCCATTGCAGGGGGGGGCCCCGATCTGCATAGATCAGGCCCCCCGCTGCATTTAAAACTTTTAAATTCCCAGCCGCGGCTCCTTAAAGGGACCGCGGCACACTATTACCCAATCCCGGCCGCGGCACTTAAAATTAACCCCCCTCTATGCTGGGGGTCCCCATCGGGACCCCCGAAGTGTCCCCACATAAACCCATTGCAGGGGGGGGCCCCGATCTGCATAGATCAGGCCCCCCGCTGCATTTAAAACTTTTAAATTCCCCGCCGCGGCTCCTTAAAGGGACCGCGGCACACTATTACCCAATCCCGGCCGCGGCACTTAAAATTAACCCCCCTCTATGCTGGGGGTCCCCATCGGGACCCCCGAAGTGTCCCCATATAAACCCCCTGCAGCGGGGGGCCCCGATCGGCACCGATCGTGACCCTGCTGCAATTCAATTTGAAATTTCCCGCCTCGCGGGTCCTCAAAGGACCGTAAAGGTCCTGAAAGGACTCGCACTAAAAATATTAACCCCAGGCAACTATAATTACCCCATTAACTCATGATGGTCAATACAGACCACCATAAGGCCTAAATTAACATATTAACTCATGATGGTCAATCCAGACCACCATAAGACCTAAATTAACCCATTAACTCATGATGGTCAATCCAGACCACCATAAGACCTAAATTAACCCATTAACTCATGATGGTCAATCCAGACCACCATAAGACCTAAATTAACCCATTAACTCATGATGGTCAATCCAGACCACCATAAGACCTAAATTAACCCATTAACTCATGATGGTCAATCCAGACCACCATAAGACCTCAATTAACCCATTAACTCATGATGGTCAATCCAGACCACCATAAGACCTAAATTAACCCATTAACTCATGATGGTCAATCCAGACCACCATAAGACCTAAATTAACCCATTAACTCATGATGGTCAATCCAGACCACCATAAGGCCTAAATTAACCCATTAACTCATGATGGTCAATCCAGACCACCATAAGGCTCTATTTAACCCATTAACTCATGATGGTCAATCCAGACCACCATAAGACCTAAATTAACCCATTAACTCATGATGGTCAATCCAGACCACCATAAGGCCTAAATTAACCCATTAACTCATGATGGTCAATCCAGACCACCATAAGGCTCTATTTAACCCCATCAGTCCCATAAGGGTATATTATTACCATTATGGGCCTGTTACAACCCAACATTAACCACATAAGTGCCATGATGGTCCTCAAGGACCATCATGACACTAACTACAAACACTACATTATAACCCCCAATAAACCATTTAATCTAAACTAACCCCCCTCTACACTAATCTATTAACACTTACACTACCTACCTACACTACCTACCCCCTAATAAACCTCCCCAACACTCTAATTACAAAAAACAAAAAACCTACAGCACAGAAAACAAAAAACCTACAGTACAAAAAACAAAAAAACCTACAGTACAGAAAAAAAAAAACAATTACAACCCCACCCCCCACTACAGAAAATAAAAAAATTACACACCTGAAAAGGAAAGACAGATAAACACAATACAATACATACATATAATACATTAAATACATTACATACAATACATGACATTACATATAATATATTACATATAATATATTACATATAATACATTACATACATTACATACAATACATGACATTACATATAATATATTAAATATAATATATTACATATAATATATTACATATAATATATTACATATAGTCCTAATCAAATACCCCCTATCTATCTAACATACAATCTATTTAATTTAAAATAAATCCTAACTATATCAAATACATCCCCCTATCTATCTAATATACAAAAAATCCTAACTACATACACAGACCCTTATTCTAAACTAAAATAAAATAATTACAGTCCTAACTACATACACAGACCCTAATTCTAAGCTAAAATCAATAAATTAAGACCACTTACCTTTAAGATGTTGCTTCAGATCACTAACCTATGGGTCAAACAAAAAATAAAAATTAGTACAAAACATTAACATCAAATAAATAAACATTCTATACATTCTAAATATTCAACTCACCTTTACAGCATGTCCAGTCACTGTTTAGCTCTTCCGGCGCGGCCCTGTTAAAAAAAAAACACAATACATGAATACAATATATAAACAATAAATAAAATACACAAATAAACATCTAAATATACATTTAACTTACCTCCCCGCGATGTCCCCGGCCTTCTCTCCTTCAGCCCCGGCTGGGCCGCGGAACCATCCGCGCTCTAAAAAAAAAAAAAAAAAAAACTAACTGAGGTCTGCACTGGCAGACCTCCCCGACGCTACTGAACCTCCCGGAGTCGTTTCCGGGAGGAAATTGGCATTGGCGGCTTGTGATTGGCTGAAAAAGCTGTCTATCAATTTCAGCCAATCAAAAGTCGTCAATGTGTGAGCCAATCAGGATGGGATACACCCCAATATCCCACCCTGATTGGCTAAAACACTTGTCTATCTTTCTGGGAACCAATCACAACGCTCAGATGCCTTCAGCCAATCACTATGGGATACACCCCCACGGAGTGATTGGTAGAAGACATCTGCGCATCCTGATTGGCTCCTACATTGACGACTTTTGATTGGCTGACAGCTTTTTCAGCCAATCACAAGCCGACAATGCCAATTTCCTCCCGGAAACGACTCCGGGAGGTTCAGTAGCGTCGGGGAGGTCTGCCAGTGCAGACCTCCGTTAGTTTTTTTTTTTTTTTTTTTTTAGAGCGCGGATGGTTCCGCGGCCCAGCCGGGGCTGAAGGAGAGAAGGCCGGGGACATCGCGGGGAGGTAAGTTAAATGTATATTTAGATGTTTATTTGTGTATTTTATTTATTGTTTATATATTGTATTCATGTATTCATGTATTGTGTTTTTTTTTTAACAGGGCCGCGCCGGAAGAGCTAAACAGTGACTGGACATGCTGTAAAGGTGAGTTGAATATGTAGAATGTATAGAATGTTTATTTATTTGATGTTAATGTTTTGTACTAATTTTTCTTTTTGTTTGACCCATAGGTTAGTGATCTGAAGCAACATCTTAAAGGTAAGTGGTCTTAATTTATTGATTTTAGCTTAGAATTAGGGTCTGTGTATGTAGTTAGGACTGTAATTATTTTATTTTAGTTTAGAATAAGGGTCTGTGTATGTAGTTAGGATTTTTTGTATATTAGATAGATAGGGGGATGTATTTGATATAGTTAGGATTTATTTTAAATTAAATAGATTGTATGTTAGATAGATAGGGGGTATTTGATTAGGACTATATGTAATATATTATATGTAATATATTATATGTAATGTATGTAATGTCATGTATTGTATGTAATGTATGTAATGTATTATATGTAATATATTATATGTAATATATTATATTTAATATATTATATGTAATGTCATGTATTGTATGTAATGTATGTAATGTATTATATGTAATATATTATATGTAATATATTATATTTAATATATTATATGTAATGTCATGTATTGTATGTAATGTATGTAATGTATTATATGTATGTATTGTATTGTGTTTATCTGTCTTTCCTTTTCAGGTGTGTAATTTTTTTATTTTCTGTAGTGGGGGGTGGGGTTGTAATTGTTTTTTTTTTTCTGTACTGTAGGTTTTTTTGTTTTTTGTACTGTAGGTTTTTTGTTTTTTGTAATTAGAGTGTTGGGGAGGTTTATTAGGGGGTAGGTAGTGTAGGTAGGTAGTGTAAGTGTTAATAGATTAGTGTAGAGGGGGGTTAGTTTAGATTAAATGGTTTATTGGGGGTTATAGTGTAGTGTTTGTAGTTAGTGTCATGATGGTCCTTGAGGACCATCATGGCACTTATGTGGTTAATGTTGGGTTGTAACAGGCCCATAATGGTAATAATATACCCTTATGGGACTGATGGGGTTAAATAGAGCCTTATGGTGGTCTGTATTGACCATCATGAGTTAATGGGTTAATTTAGGCCTTATGGTGGTCTGTATTGACCATCATGAGTTAATGGGGTAATTATAGTTGCCTGGGGTTAATATTTTTAGTGCGAGTCCTTTCAGGACCTTTACGGTCCTTTGAGGACCCGCGAGGCGGGAAATTTAAAATTGAATTGCAGCAGGGTCACGATCGGTGCCGATCGGGGCCCCCCGCTGCAGGGGGTTTATATGGGGACACTTCGGGGGTCCCGATGGGGACCCCCAGCATAGAGGGGGGTTAATTTTAAGTCCCGCGGCCGGGATTGGGTAATAGTGTGCCGCGGCCCCTTTAAGGAGCCGCGGCGGGGAATTTAAAAGTTTTAAATGCAGCGGAGGGCCTGATCTATGCAGATCGGGGACCCCCGCTGCAAGGGGTTAATGTGTGGGGGCTGCGGGGGTTCCTATGGACCCCTGCAGCAAGGTGTTCATGTGAGGACACTTCGGGGGTCCCGACGGGGACCCCCGCATTGAGGGGGGGTTAATTTTAGGTGCCGGGGGGGGTATTCGGAGTACCCCCACGGCAGGGCTTATGTGGGGGACTGCCGCGGAGGTCCCTTTTAGGACCCCCGCAGCAATTGATGAGGAGTGGGAGCCTGCGATATCATCTCGCAGGCTGTCACTCCTCATGTACATTTACGCAGTGTAGATACGTACGGCCCTGCTGCGTAGCTCATACGTTGCTCGCAGCAGGGCTAATTTAATAGCATTGTAAGTTAGAGAAACTTTGCAGTACGTAGGGCTTAAGTAGAAGCCTCTTATTTACGAGGCTGGAATTTAATAGGGCCCTAAATCTTGATTTACATTGCTCCATATTACATCATTTAAATTACTAAAGAAATCCCCTATCCAATATATGAAAGTACTTCCTTTAGTTAATACATACATTTATCTAAAACAAGACAAACAAGCAAACAAACAAACAAACACAAAAAGGGATTGGAGGGGGGAAGAAGAAGAGAGTTAGGACAGTTTCCGGGATTGGAGCTTTGAGGATCCCGCTCCTGGGAAACATGTAATCCAAACAATCTTTTTAATTGTTTAGAACTTAAGTCTAGTTTAGATATTTATCCCATAATTTCCATTTTATTTGAGCAATTATTACAACTGCAGTACTTCCAAGTTTTGAAAATATTTTTCTAAGGTTCGGTTCTTGTTTACAATAAGTTTTACCTCATTCCACGTGGGTATAGAGGTACTCTCTCATTTATTTACAATAAGCTATTTGGCCACCATTAAAAAATTGTAATAAAAATACTTTAATTTCCTTGGAACGTTCCACAGGAAAAATATGAAATATTATTGTCTCCGGTGTGGGATTAATTAAAGGTTGAGTATATGAAGAAATTTTGTTTCAAGCAATTTATCCAAAATTCATAAATTGGAGGACATTTACACCATATATGGAAATGAGATCCAATCTGTCCACACATTCTCCAACAGAATTTCAAGTTTTCATCTTGTGTAATTTGGGTTACCTTATTTGGAACCATATACCCTCTATTTAATATCTTAAAAGATAACTCCCTAAGGGGCATGTTCTTAATATATTTCTCAGTGAAGGTCAATGCCCCAAACCATGTTTCCTCTGGCAGAATCTGTTTGATTTCCCTTTCCCAGAGTCTCATTTTAACTGTTTTATTTCCATCTAGCCGAGATTTTAGTATATTAAAACATTTTGAGATGAAATTAGTTTTATTCTTCGATAAGATCAAATTTTTCAAAGGGATTGAGATAGTCAGCTGATTGGGATTACATTTAGCGGATTATAAACATACTTTAACCCGCATGGCGATATGAATATGTCAGTATTTAGATTGTTAAAGCGGTACATTAAAAAATACTGACATAATCATACCGCCCTTTCCCCCTTATCCTCCTCCCTTTCCCTCTTCCCTCCTCCTCCTCCCCAATCCTCCTCCTCACTTCTCCCCTCTCCAATCACCTCCCTTTGCCTTCCATTCCCACTTATCATCATCCCTTGCCCCCCTTATCATCCTCCCTTGGCCCCCCTTATCATCCTCCTCTACCTCCTCCTCCTCCCCCCTGATCCTCCTTCTCCTTCCCCCTAACCTCCTCCTCACTTCCCTCTCCAGTCCCTATCCCATTCTCTCCTTACTTTTTAACTGGATCTTATCAGCTGCCTGCTCATCTCTGCCTGTATTAAGCAGTGAACTGCCCGGTGTATGCTAAAGTCACGTCATTAGCATATACCGGGCAGTGAGGAGACTCGCTGCAGGGGGAAAGATGAGCAGGCAGCTCATCCGATCCAGTTAAAAAGTAAGGAGAGAGGGAGGATTGGGACTGGAGAGGGAAGTGAGGAGGAATTTAGGGGGAAGAAGAGGGAGGATCAGGGGGGAAGGAGGAGAAAGTTGATCACGGGGGAGGAGGATGATAATGGGGGAAGGAGGATGGAGGAGGAGGAATAGTGTGCTGACGGGGCCAAGGCAATTTTGGCAGCACTGGACCCCCTCCACATCCTCCATGCAGTAACCCAGAGCGTGGCTCAGGGTTACCTATTTAGGAAGTGAAAATTAACCCTGAGTCATGCTCATGATTACCGTTTAAGAGGTTTAATGTATTATATTCTAACCAGCTATGATTTGGTAAATTCAATTTATTACACAGTTTATCCCAGGATACCAAAGTACTATCTATAAAGAGGTCTCTCATTGTTTATATTCCCTTCTTTAACCAGTTATATAGGAACAAGAAATTTAATTCTCTGGCTAACATTTATAAATGTATAGCAGGACTTGGAAAGGGCAATAGAGTCCATTTAGAGTCAATTTTAATCCAAAAATCCAACCTTTTTTAATAATTAATGTTCCTTCTCTTGTGTTGATATTGACATTCTTATCTTGTTTGATTCATCTGGATCCATCCATTTAATGATGTGAGACATCATGGATGCATCATGAAAAGTTTTAATATGGGATAGGCTAGTCGTCCTCTGCTAAATCTCCTTGCAAGAGAAGAGAGTGGGGAAAGACTTATAGGGCACAATCTGTAGTGTATCTGATCCGATGGTCACCTCTAATGACTCTTGTTAATCAGATCTGAGATAGTGTGTCATACACTAAGTGTCAAATGCCCAATATATATTTTTTTTGTGTGGATTGGCTCGGGATAAGTATACCGAGGTGTATACTCTTACTCAGTCCGTTGTCTTGTGCTTGTCACGCGTTTGCGATAGTGTGGTCCTAAGCACAAGTATTCACAGATGGTATCCAAAAGAATAAATCTTTATTGATAATGTATGATTTCAATTCCAGTGGTAAAAAACATTGATGAATACAATAAAATTATTTTATTTTATTGTATTTATCAATGTCGGCTGCAATGAGCTGAAGGCGGAAGTGGAGGCTCCACTGCGCCTCACAAGCGGTTATAAACACCCATAGAAGCGGGACTTGGAAAAAAAACACCACCAAGCACATACAGCTTTTCCAAAACGCCGTACGAGGTTCAAGATAAACTTAGCAAGGACGCTAAATAATCCACACCCGAGTGCCACATACACATTCGCCGCCATTTCACAGCACTAACTTACAGAATGCGGAAGTACCCAGCTACACTAACTGTTTCCCCTCGCACACGCAGCCTATTTACACTAAACACTGCACACATTGCTGACACTTACACCTCAGCTCCACAACAGTGCAAACCTACATTGTATGCTGCTGGAACATCAAAACAGATTGTAAGCTCACCAGCACAATGCTTCCCGCATATATTACTTACAAATAGGTAAAGTATATTAATTTATTAATGTATTAATTATTTCATTAGCATACAAAAATACATATACACAAAAAAACACACAAAAGCCATTCACTGCGCGCCTCACAATGAGCACCAACGCTGCTCATAGCACACAAACCACACCGGGGACTGCCTTGCAATAAGCGCAAAAAGCAGATCAGCGCCGACCTTACAATGACAGCAAAAGCGCCTCTGATAAAAAAAATACATCAACCAAGAGCCTCGCAATGAGCACCGAAGGATCTTACCACCAGAAAAATGAATGTCTCTGGCAATCAGCATTACCTGTCTTACAATTTTATTGAACCTTCATTTTGGACGGGCAAGTTGCTAGTGAAAATATAATTTAGTAAATGCTGGTGTTGGTTATATTAGGGAAAAATATCATAAGTTATTTTTTATTTATAGGTACTTGTACCTAACAACGATAAACATTAAAACCAAGGCTGGGAAAGGAAAGATAAAAGCAAAGCCTTTCATAAGGCCTAGAGAACCCAAGTTTAAAGGATAGTCGCTATCTCATATTGTTAAATCAATTTGTTAAATGTTGAGTTCGAAAGTGCTTCTGTTCTTATTCAGCGCTCAAGTTATGTCATAAACATGGAAAAATATCTATATAAAAGATATTATCTGTCCCCCTATATAATCCTAATGGCTTCCACTTCTATCTGAATATAGCTAATTCATAGACATGTGTTATGTACACAAAAGTGACTATAGCACACTTGATATAGTCATAGAATATCTTTGGGAAGTCTGCAGGAGTAGTTGTAAGCGACAAATGCTGTTTCAATTTATAAGGGCAGAAAAAATCCCATTTCTAAGGAGTTAGGGAGGTTAATTTGCCAAGAGCACGAATTAACAGAGTGCACAGCGTCTATGTGCGTGCCACTGTGGACCGTATAGTATGCTCCACCTACGACTGATGCGTTTCAACGTCACAGAGGACGTCTTTCTCAAAGGGCAAACAGGGGGGTAGCGTCTACGTGAGGTATTTATGCGCAGCGGTTGCTAGGGCAACCATAATTAATGGGAAGTGTTTGTATTGCAAGTAAAAGAGAAAAAGAGCAACAGTTGGGCCATTTTTAATGCTAAAATAGATGTTATAAGCATATTTTAAATGCACAATTTTAGTTCAGATAAGAGTCTAGAATCTAAGAAAATTGGACTTAGATCTAAGCACCAAAATCCATGGCTGGGATAAGTAGAGAGATTATTAAGAGAGATTGCATGTCCATAAGGATAAGACTATATATGTGACATGTCATAAATCATTATATTTGATAAGCTTTGAGTGAGCTGCTTAGTGACAACAGAGAAGTGGACCTGTCAATATTTTAAAAGGAGAAAGGGTCCATAAAGTGTACACAGCAGAGACAGTTATACAAGTATGTGTAATAGTGAATTAAGGTATACTTGTGAATATTTGTAAACAAAATGAAAATTAAAGTGACACATGAGTAAGGATTTTAACAGAATAATGCTGTGAACCCCAATAATAAACAGCAAAAATGGGGGTAAAAAAATCATATAAATAACTCATAATAATTCTTTTGTGAAAATAGTGAAAGCATGTCATTCTTTTGTAGTGAAAGAAGTGACTTTGATCTGTTATAGATTCTTTCTCTAATGGCTCTATATAAATATCCCAATGGAAAATCTATTCCAGTTGTAGAATATATGGCACTGTTTCTTAACATATTTCAATTAGATGTTATGTCATTTCTGCTAAATAAAAGCCGTGAAGTTAAAACCCTCATTTAAACCGTGAGGAGAGAGGGCCTTTAGTTTATAAATGCACCGCGCTTCACATTGGAGGAGTTTGCGGTCAATATCTCCTTGTCTTTGGTTCATGATGACTTTGTCAATAGCAAAAAAAGATAAAACTTTACTTTGGTTTTTATGGTGAAGTCTGACATGTCGTGCAATGGGGGTATGAAGCATGTGTTTAATACTTAATACATGTTCACCTATCCTGCGTCGTAGCTGGCGGCCAGTTTTTCCAACATAAATCTTTTTACAAATGCAAACTGCTACATATACTACATTTGTAGAGCAGCAGTTAAAGAAATCACTGATTTCATATTTAACATTGGTTGTTGGATGTATGAAAACTTTTGCATCTGCCACATCTGCCACATCTAAAACAGCCTAATGGAGGTTTAAGCCACATAGTGTTCTGTCCTTTATCTTTAAAAGTACTATGTACCAACATATCTTTGAGGTTTTTCCCTCTGCGGTATCTAACCGAAATGTTAGGTGTTAAAACGTCAGTGAGATCTTCATCACTTTTTAATAGGTACCAGTATTTGGACAAAGACTCTTTCACAATCTTAGAATCATAACCAACGGTCATAATGCAGCTGATGGGATTTTTATCTTGTGAGGAGCTTTTTTGAGAATTTTTTCCATGAGGCAGGTCACTTCTTTTGCAATTATAGGCATATTTAAATGCTGTTTTAATGCGATTTTTTGAAAAGCCTCTTTCTTTAAATCTTTTTCTCAATCTGTCTGCTTCTACTTTAAACTCTTCACCTGTGCTGCAGTTCTTTCTAATGCGAAGGTATTGGCCTTTGGGTATTCCTCTTTTGAGAGGTTCAAAGTGTTGGCTTTCCCACTTCAATAAAGTGTTTGTGGCAGTATCCTTTCTATATGTAGTTGAGGATATTTTCCCATTTTCATCTTTTTTGATCAGTAGGTCAAGGAATGTCATTAATCTCATAAGTAAATCTGAGGCCTAGTGAATTGATGTTAAGTTTCACCATAAATCCCTCAAACTTGCTTTTAGTACCTGTCCATACCAGCAGGATATCGTCTATGTAGCGCCTCCACATTAATATTAAATCAGTATATTCTGAAAGAGAATCATTAAAAACTAATTTCTCTTCCCACCAACCTAGTAACAAGTTATCATAGCTTGGGGCGCATGGAGTACCCATGGCTGTTCTTTTGATTTGGTGGCACCATTTCCCATTATAGGTGAAATAATTATGTTTGAGAACATAAACTAATAGGACTAAAAGAAATTCATTGAACTTTTGGAAATTAGTACTTTTACTTTGTAGAAAGACATTTGTAGCTTCAATACCTTCCTTGTGGGGTATACTGCTATACAAGGCCTCTACATCAGTTGCTAAATATGCATTAGTGGGTATTGTCAGATCTTCAAGTTGTTTAAGAATGTCATTTGTGTCTTTAACAAATGAAGGTAAAGTTTCAACCATATCTTTAAGATGGTAATCTAAAAACTAACTGGATTTATGGGATAGATTATCAGTTCCTGAAACAATGGGCCTTCCTGGGATAGGAGTCACTTTTTTATGAATTTTTGGCAAAGTATAGAAAGTGGAAATGGTAGGATGTTTAGGAAAGAGATACTGAGATGTTTGATCATCAATAAGACCACCAGTTTTTGCTTCATCTAAGATATTTTTTAGTAACTTATTGTATTTTTGGGTGGGATTTTTATCAATAATTTCATAAGTATTTGCATCATTTAAGATTTTCTGGCACATTAGATTATACTCTTTGTTATCCATTACAACAATATTCCCACCTTTATCTGCAAATTTTATCTGTATGTCTTTGCATTTTTTTAATTCAGATAGGGCCTGTTTTTCACTTTTAGTTAAATTATGACTTTTAGGTATTTTCTGATAATTAATATTTTCAATCTCTAAAGTGGCTTGTTGTAAGAAGATCCAAATGTTAGCATAATCTTTTAAAAAAGGAGTGAAGCGACTCTTATTTCTCCAAATTTTGTTTTTTTCTCTTTGTTTACGATTATTTTCCTCTAAAAGAGATAACATAGTGTGGAATGCCTCTATATCATCCTTTTCAATCCCCAATTGCATTAGTTTTCTCTCATGTTTGATTTTATAAAATGTATGTAAAGCTAATTTCCTAGCAAAGAGATTTAGGTCTTTTATATGAAGGAAAGTCTCTGGCCTAGATGTAGGTAAAATGATAAGCCTTTTTGTAAAACAGACCAATGACTTTCTTTGAGTTGAAAATTGGAAAGGTTAACTACCGCTTTATTTTGGTTTAAAGAAGGTAGTGGACTCTCTACTGAGGATCTCTGTTAATCACATTTCTGTGTGTCTTCTCTGGGCCTTTCTTGACAATTCTGCCTCTCTCTAAAAAATTCTCATTATTATTAAACCTCCTCCCTGTTCTAGTTTGGGAGTACGGTCTTGTATCATCTTTTTTTAGCCAGGTATTGGAGAGTCTGCTCCTAAAGTTTGGTGGAGGGTAGTCATCTAAATCTGAATTATCATATTCAGAGAAGCTCATATCAGAGTGACTGTACATAGGTATGCCTGTTGGAAATTTCCTGAATATTTTTCCTGACTTAAAGTCTTCCTGATCTCTAAGGAACTTCCTTTTTTTCCTTTCTTTCAGATCTTTTTTGAATTTTTCTATATTTTCATTTAATCTTGTGCAGTAATGGTCATATTCAGGTGTTTCATTAAACTTATTAAAGTCTTGTTGGTATAAGGCTACCTTTGGTTTCTAAGTTGGTTTGTTCTGTTACAACAATCAATTCAATTAAATCATGTGAACATTTCAACAAAATGTCTTTCTATTTTTCCATAAACTTATCATTGGCCAAGTTTGTAGCTGGAGTTACATTCACTCTTAATCGTCTAGGGATTACGTGATTCTTTAGGTAGTTTTGTAAACTGCTGATTTCCCATATTATTTTGACCTGTTTCTTGGCATTTTTAATCAATTCATTAAATGCTTTTCTGATATCTTTATTAACTTTAGGTATATTCTGTGTTTTAGAGATGAAACTATCATCTGCTTCTTTTTTAAGTAAATCTATACTGTTTAACATGAAGAAGGCCATCTCTGACTCTTTATTTCTTTGCCAATTCAATCTTATCTTACTAATAAAAACACTTTTAACAATGAGAAACTCAAAAAAAATATTTAAAGTCTAAATGCTGGTGTTGGAGCAGGTGAATAAATCACAGAAGACAAAAAGTTGTTAAGATAAAATATAACTTTTATTAGCAATCAAAATCAATAATATGTAGATGCCAATTTATCATAATTGAGTATGATGCATTTGGCTAGACTATTACAGAGTACAGAATATACCCATAAATCAAGACAATATATATCAAATATGTGCAAAGGTAAAGTATAAAAGGCTAAATGTAGCGGGAATAAATTAAGATTTATCTCTGTGGCCCTTTTAATCCTATTAATCTGTGGCCCTATTATACCTCAAGGTCCCAGAGGAATCCGGATGCGAAACGTGTGCATTGGACCTGTCCAGCGATTCAGCGATAACACTTCTGTTTTAATTTATAATATGATACATAACTACATTTTCCAATTGAGTCATGTAAATATTTCAATGATTTTATTGGTTTTAATACAGTAACCACTAAATTGTGCGCAAAAAGCATTACCTTGTGCTCCAGGTAGCCTATTTTTATACCCTGAATATCAGGAGAATTTTTGGGGGGTATGTTATTTATTTTTATTAAGACAAACCACAAAATCCATAACATTATGTCATAGTTTCATTAGTAAAATCAACAAGTACATATTAAGTGAAAGCATTTAAAGCAAATGTGTGATATATTAACAATAAGATTAATACATTTTATGATGTACTTTGTATTAATTACTTTGCTTTACAAAGATTATGAGGTCCATCTTTGGTCTCTTTTTATTATTTTTTCTAGTATTTATCTCTCAGCTTTTCTGTTAATTCAAGCTGAAATGTATAGCTGGGTATAACATAGGTAGTAAACATAATTAAACATAATTAAATAAAACCAAACAATACAAAACAATTATAAACATATGGTGCTAAACCTATAGTGTTTATTTTTACTTAACTGTCCCAGGTTCAGTTTGTCTTTGTCTTTGTGTGTTTCCCCCAGTAGTCCCAGGTTCCACTCCCAAGCCCCTAAGTATCTACCACAAATAGTAAAGAAAACTGCTAGATAATTGAAGGACAAAGGCCTGTGTATTCTAACCAGGGACCCTAAATATTCAGAAATGTTTGCATTTTATCTGCTAGAGAATGAGTTATCCTTTCATTAACTGCTATAAAATGAATTTTGTCTTTGATACCAATGAAATCAAGCTTATCGGATTTCCAGTTCCTGGCAATGTGGCTTTTTGTAGCAAGAGTTAAGTGGTTAATAAGTTTATTTTGAAAGGTAGAAAGGGTAATAACAGATATCCCTAAAACATACGTTTCTGTTAAGTTAATAGGCAAGTGAAATAAATCAGATAATAGTTAACTAATATCGTTCCATATTTGTTTCACTTTTGGGCAGTGCCACCAAATATGGACAAAAGAGCCTATTGTCGGGCATCCTCTAAAACGTTTATGTTTTATGTTTTCCTCCATTTAGCTAGTCTTACAGGGGTGAAGTAAGCACGGTGGAGAGCTTTAATGGAGTTCTCTAGAATGGAATAATTGAGGGAACCCCTGAACGTGTTAGACCAACATTTCTCACAATCAGATAAATCCCAATGTAGATTGAGGTCTGTTTCTAAATCTATCATATACTTATCTTTTATCTCCCTTCATGATGGGAGGTCCTTTTTAATGGAAGGGGGAATTTTTCTAGCCAAATGAGTGTATCCCACTTATACGGATACATAGAATGATTTTCAATAAAGATTCAGGCGGGTTGATGTTGGTTAGAGGGGGCTATTGGAAGGAAGGATAGTTGGGCTGCTTTATAATATAGTTTTAAGTTTCGACAAGAGAGGCCCCCTTTAGATTTAGCTCTAAACATTATGGGCCTCATTCTATCATCGGCCGTAGGAGATGCGGGGCAGCAAGGACCGTCCGCAAGCTATTTGCCTATTCTATTCCCTTCCGGCCGGGGATTCCGGCAGGCTTGCAGCCGGCGCCTTGTTAACCTTTGCGGCTGCACGCGACGAAGGTAAGCCTTTGATCTTAAACGGCCGCAAGAGTTTCGGCCGTAAGAAAATCCTGGTTGCTGTTCAATTGCCACGGGAACCCTCTCTGCAAGGCTAAAACCGAGCCGCAGCTTACTTGCAGCAAAAAGGTCCCGCAGGCACACAATTAAGCATATAATAAAGCCATAATAAAGCCATCCTGCACTCTGAGGAGACTATAAAGTGATTGTAGGTGTTAGCATTCATAGCACAACATTCCCCTACACTCAAATCCGTAAATATATATTTTTTTTAATTTATGTCAAATATCCATGGAAAAAGTCCAGAGGGCTTTGAGCACCTCAGACCCGCCCACGCTGTGGCCGGAAAATAAACAGTTAATGTAATCTCGGATTTGGGCTGATGTGCAAGCTTGAGAGGGGGTTGCTATTAATCCTCATGTCCCCCATTATGATCCATAGCATTTACAGAGCTTTACAGTGCCGTCTTGAATTTATTTTTGCTTTTAAAGAGTTCTGAGCTTACGGCCGGTTGCAAGATATACGGCCGGCCGTAAGGGGATATTCTTGCGGCGCCGTATAATTGAATTGCAAGGTAACGGGAGCCCCGCAAGGAATCGCAGCTTTGCGGCCGATTTACGGCCGATAATAGAATGAGGGCCTATGTGTCTGGAGATTTGTGAGGGACCATTTCTCCAGATGAACCGAAATATTGATCTTTGAAAGTGAGTCAGTTATTTTATATTGATTGTGATAGGTAGAGCCCTGAAGAGATACATTAATATCAGGAGAATTTGTAATGGCTTCTACTAATGGTTCGATTGAAAGTGCAAACAATATGGGTAAAAGCGGAAAACCCTGTCTCGTCCCATTACAAATCATAAACCTTGGGGATCTAAATCCCAGACCCGTGACAGAGGCGGATGGGGCCACATATACAGCTTTAATAGCTTGTGTTCCAAAGTCGCCCAAGCCAAATTAACAGAGAAATTGGTCAGTAGTTTTTGCATTCAGTTAAATCTTGCTCTTGTTTGGGAATTGTTACAATATTAGCTTCAAGCATTTCTTCCGGTGCCTTACCCTTTTTCTTAATTTCGTTAAAGGCTTCACACAGTCAATTCACTAAGACAGGTTGGCCTATCTTATAGTACTAGTTAACAAACCCATCTGGGCCAGGTGCAGTGAATATTTTTAAATTTGAAATAGCTATAGAGATTTCCTTTTCATTATCTGGCTCAGGTTATACAAGAAACTACTAGAAATAAAGTCTTGTCTTGGATTTAGTCACCACAGTTAATATTGATATGGTATCAAATGTTGAAATAGGGCAACCTTTTGGAAACAGTGATCACAACACAGTCTCATTTGAGATTGAATTAAAAAAAAAAAACTGTAAGGGGCTAACAAAAACTCTTAACTTTAAAAGGGCAGATTTTAATGGTCAAAGGGCAGCAATACAAAGTATAGACTGGAACAGAGGTAAAAATATTGAACATAAATAGACAACATTTAAATTCTTGCTAAATATACAAACACTTCTGCATATACCATGTGGAAATAAAAGTAAAAGGATTTAAAGTACAGAGTAAAAAAACAGGCATTTAAATTATACAAATAAGAGGTAACAGAGACTGCTTTATGCAAGTACAAGGAAACTAATAAGGCTTACAAAAGGGCTATTAGACTGGTTAAAATAGAGAATTAAAAATGAGTTGCAAAGGAGAGTACGACTAACCCTAAACATTTTTTTTAACTATAGTAATGGGAAGACCAGTAAGGAAGCTATAGGAGCATTACAATGTGAAACAGGCCGTCTGACAATTAGTGACCAGGAAAAGGCAGATGAGCTAAATATGTTCTTTTCTTCGGTATATACAAGGGAGGTACCAGTGTTTGGGACACTGCAACATAATGGGGCTACCCTACCTTCACCAAATAACTGGTTAACGCAGGAAGAAATCCATAAGAAGTTGGAAAAAATAAATGTTAATAAAGCGCCAGGTCCTGATGAAATACTTCCAAGTGTATTGAGAGAACTGAGTTCTTTAACAGCCAAACTATTACATCTATTTTTTCAAGATTCACTCAACACTGGGCTGCCAGCAGATGACTGGAGAAAAGCAGAGGTGATATGTATATTTAAGAAGGGAGCAAAAGCAAATCCGGGGAATTATAGACCTTTAAGCCTCACTTCTATCGTTTTTTAGAAAGGTTAATAAGGGATAATATACAAGAAAATGTCTATTTAAAGATTATAAGTAGGAATAAACACAGATTTATGAAGGATAGGTCATGTCAAACAAATCTAATTAGTTTCTATGAGGAGGTTAGTAGGAACTTGTATCAAGGCAACTCTGTGGATGAAGTCTTTTTGGATTTTGCAAAGGCTGTTGATACAGTGCCACATGGGAGACTATTGTACAAACTAAAGAATACAGGAATTGCAGTAAATATATGCACATGGATTGAGAGCTGGCTAAAAGGCAAGAAGCAAAGGGTTGTTGTAAATGCCTCAGATTGGACTAATGCGGTAAGTGGGATTCTTTAGGGTTCAATGATAGGTCCTCTCCTTTTTAACATATTTATTAACGACTTAAAAGTAGGACTAGAAAGTATTGTCTCCATTTTTGCTGATGACACTAAGTTGTACAAGGTAATTAAAACAGAAAATGATGTACTTTCCCTCCAAAGGGATTTGCATACATTAGAGAAATGGGCAATTAAATGACAGATGAGATTTACTACGAATAAATTTAAGGTTATGCATCCAGGAAGAAAAAATCGCTATGCAATTTATAAACTTAATAAAAACAAATTTAGGATTATCAGATATTTAAAGGGATTTGGGAGTGCTTGTGGACAACCACCTATGTAACAGTTCTCAATGCCACGCAGCATCTGCAAAGGCAAATAAAATTTTAGCATGTATTAACCTTCCTGGCGGTATAATTATTTCAGTATTTAGAATGTTAAAGTGGTAGATTCTAAAATACTGACATAATCATACTGCCTTTAGACACCATTACCCCTTCCCCCTCTCCTCCTCCCTTTCCCCATCTCCTCCTCCTCCATTTCCCCCCTCTCCCCCCTTTCTGCCTGGCCTGCATTTCCCCCCTTATCCTCCTCATTCCCCCTTATCCTCCTGATCCTCCCCCCTTATCTTCCCCCCTCATCCTCCTCCCCGCTCATCCTACCCCTCCTCATCCTCCTACCCCTCATCCTTCTTTATCCCCTCATCCTCCTCCTTTCCCCCTCATCCTTCTCTTCCCCCTCATTCTCCTCCATCCCCCCCTCATCCACCTCCTTTCCCCCTCATCCTCCTCTTCACCCCTCATCCTCTACCTTTCCCCCCTCTTCATCCTCCTCTTCCCCCTCATCCTTCTCTCCCCCATCCTCCTCTTCCCCCAAATCCTCCTCTTCCCCCTCACCCTCCTCTTGCCCCTCTTTCCCACTCACCCTCCTCTTTCACCCCTTTCCCCTCACCCTCTGCTTCCCCTCCTTTCCCCCTCACCCTCCTCTCCCCCCATTTCCCCCTCACCCTTCTCTGCCCCCCTTTCCCCCTCACCCACCTCTCCCCCCTCACCCTCCTCTTCCCCCTCATCCTTCTCTTCCCCCCCTCATTCCTCCTTATCCTCCTCCTCTTCCCTCCTTCCTCCTTCCCCCTCTCTGCTCCTGCTGCTGATCGGAGCCCTGCAGCGCGTCTTATGCTTGTCTCTTGATCCGGCATATGCTAATGACGTGATGCGTTTGTGACTTCATTAGCATATGCCTGTTCCAGGGAAAGGCATAAGATGCACTGCGGGGCTCCGATCAGCAGCAGGAGCTGATCGGTGGCTAATAAGAAGAGGTAAGAGAGGTGAGAGGGGGGAAGGAGTAAGGATAAGGAGGGAAGAGCAAGATGGAAAGGAGGAGGAGGAAGATGGGGAGGAGGAGGAAGATGGGGAGGAGCAATGGTGTGCTGAGAGGGCCTAGGCAAACACGGCAGCACTGTGCCCCCTCCAAATCCTCCCTGCGATAACCCCGAGTGTGGCTCTGGGTTACCGATTTAGGAAGAGAAGATTAACCCCGAGTCACACTCAGTATTACCGCTAGGAAGGTTAGGAAGGGTATAGAAGCAAGGAAAGCAAATATAATTCTGTCATTATACAAATCCCTAGTACGTCCTCATTTGGAATATGGAGTACAGTTTTTTGCACCACTTCATAAAAAAGAAATTTTAGAACTGGAAAAAGTACAGAGAAGGACAGCAAAGCTAATAAGGGGAATGGATGGGCTAAGTTATGAAGAAAGACTAAGCAAATTATTCTTCTTTTCTCTAGAAAAAAAGAAGTCTAAAAGGGGATATGATTACCCTATATAAATACATCCAGGGTCAGTATAAAGTCAAGGGAGCTTTTTGTGCCAAGAGGTTTTCAACTGACAAGAGGACATCCTTTGAGGTTAGATGTAAAAAGATTCCACCTTAAAGACAGAAATGATTTCTTCAGAGTAAGGGTGGTTAAACTGTGGAAATTTCTACCAAGGAAAGTGGTGACATCGGATTCAACAAATAACTTTAAAAAGGGATAGGATATATTTTTAAATAAAAAGGGCATTCAGGGTTATCCTGGTTAATTAGAGACAGAGAATTGATCCAGGGAGGAATCTGATCGCCAGTATCTGGGGTCAGGAAGGAATTCATTTTTTCCCGTTTGAGACAATTGGCAAAGTTTCACTTGTTTTTTTTTCTGTTTTTCTTCCTTCCTTAACAATTAATCTGCATATTACAGATCAGAGGAGATCTTAAAAGGTTGAACTTGAAGGACTAAAAGTCTTTTTTCAACCTCCATTACTATGTAACCATGTAACTATGTGACTATTTAACATTTCTAAATATTCATTTGAAACTTTAGGTAAATTATGTTTATTTAAAAAAGTTTGTATATCATCTTTAGAAGGTCTTTTAAAGTATATCTCATCCTCTATGTTATATAATTCCTTGTAAAAAAAATTAAAACATTTGACCTATATCTTCAGGTTTTGCTGCTATGTTGTCTTCGTCTCGGAGAGAATCTATTCTTGTTCTTAAAGTTTTGTTTTTCAGTTGGTTGGCAAGTAACTTGCCTACCTTGTTTCCAAAGTGATACATATTCTGTTGCATTGACCAGATGGACCTGCCAACAATACTTTGGGTTATCTTTCTAATTTGAGTCTGAACCTTTGTGATTTCTTCTATAATACTCCTATTTGGGTTTATCTTATTCCTTCTCTCCAGATTGCTTAGTTTAATATATAATCATCTCAAGAGTGCTCCTCTTGCTTTTTTCCTTTGTGCATACCATTTTATGGATTTCTCTAATATAAGCTTTGTGGGAATTCCACAAAGTAGCTTTTGAGGAAACTGAGTGTTGATTAATTTCAAAGTGTTCTTCAATCTCTTTTCTTAGTTTAGTTATTTTTGATTCTTCTTCTAATTAGGAACTATCTAGTTCCAAGGAGGTCTTTAGGTAGGTTGGGTATTTGATTTTATTTAATTTTGATTATAGCATGATCTGAACTCGAAATAACTCCTATTTCCACCCCAATTATTCTATTCAAAGTATCGGGATTGACTAAAAAGTAGTCGATCCTTGAATAAGATTGGTGTCTGTGGAAAAAAAACAAGTAATCTTTTTCAGTGGGGTGAAATTAAATTACCTCCAGGCATATATAAGTTAATTTTTATCCAACTGTTGATAAATATTTACATTTTCTCAACGTTATGGAATTGATTAAAGAGTTTTTAATCAAGTTCTTATCTTTTTCAGGGTTAAGAAATAGGTTAAAGTCTCCACATATAATAAGTACACCTTGTGCATACTTCATTGAATGCTTTAACATCTGATTAATAAAGCTATTATGTTTGATATTTAGGGGCATATAGGTTCAATATCGTAAATGTTTCACCATTCATTTTACCTAACCATAAAATATACCTTCCATATGGGTCTGTTTCCACAAAATCTGCTATAACATTTAAGTTTTTCCTGAAAAATATTGACACACCACATGAATTCTTTCTATATGTGGAACTGTAACTCTTTTTGAAGATATTATCCAAATAATTTGGGGTTTTACCCTCCTGCCAGTGAGTTTCCTGTATACAGGCAATATCTGCCTTTTCTTCATGGTATGATTTAAAAATAGATTATCTTTTAATCGCTGAGGGACCATTTTTTTTTTTAAGTGGTGCCCTTCATAGGGAAACACCTCTAGGAGGCTGCCCTTTTAGGCCTTATGGGTGATCCAGCCATGATAAAGCCGCAGGTTCCCCATATGTAACTGAAACCATCTTGGAACATTGGCATAAAATAATAAAATTAGATAATGTAGAAAGTTAGGAACTTTAATCAACAAGATATTTAGCTTTAGTGGTGGAAATTGTTGTATTCATGTATTAACCATTCGAGCATTAAAATGCTTTTTATAAGCTATGAGAGGACAGTATTTTAAAGGTGAGAAAGGTAGATCATATGTAAAGGGAAAATAACTATTGCACAGACGATAAGTAAGAAATATGACAGCATGGCACATTAAAATATTAATGTTCAATAATGTCTCATTACTTCATCTAGTAGACATTACATGACAATAAAGCACCCACTGAAACTCTGTATCTCTTGAGAGAAAAAGTCACCAGGAAGAGAGGTAACAAAAAAAGTAATTTCAATTAAATTTGGGCCAAAAGATTATCAGTGTTGTTTTACCATATGGTAAAGTACATTGAATATTTGGCAATGATTTATTGCCTATTAAACAATATAGGAAGTTAGAAAACAAATAAAATGTGTAGGAACCACCTTAACATACCACTCATCACTTTTGTTGATGTTCGTTGTTCAGTAGAGTAAGACTCCCTCTTACCCTTATACATAAGGTTTTCTTGGCAAATATTTTGGATTTGGGTAGCTAGTTCCTACTCCAGTGGACTGAGATTTCTCCTAACACTCTGCTATTACCTTCCCTTTCTTGGGTGACCCTACATGGTATAGTAAAAGAAGATACAAAAAGAGAACTAATTAATTGTTACATGTTATATACTGCTATAAAATATATAAATTAGTCGGAAATAGAAACAAAACAGATTTCAAGGTATCATTATGTGATATTAAAATGAAACAACCTATAACTAACTTAAAAATATAAAACTATTAACTGAAAATATAAAATCTGTACGAATGATAAAATGGGAACAAGACTTTCAAAAGGAAGGGGATGAGAAGATTCCGCGTTTAATATCACCAAAGAATATATTAAGTGTAGTTCCCTTAGAGAAATCCAGTTTAAAATAATACAAACATGGTACATTACACCAAAGAAAATGGCCCTGATTAACTCACAAAATCATTCACGTAATTGTTGGAGTTGTCTGAAGGAGATAGGATCACACAAACATATTTGGTGGTCATGTCCGATTATTCAAACTTTAAGTCAGAATTGTACTATTTTACTTTTTTCAGGAAAATATCTCAAAGACTAAGATTCACATTAATATCTTGATGGTAGTGAAACGATTGATCGTTCTTAATTGGAAGAAAGAAAGTTTACCAACCTGGGAAGAGGTAAAAGGAGGATTTGATGGAAATGCACCAATAAACTAGATGTCATTAGTTACAATAGAGATAAACAATTTAAATATAATAATAACAAATAATAAAATTAAGGTGGTCTTTGTGGACCATATAAATACATAACAGAAAGTGTAAGATCATTTTGTTCCCTCCACACACAAACCTTAAATCGAATTCCCACGAGGTGATTTCCCTTCGGAAAATTAGCTTTTTAATTTTTTTCCATTTTTTTTTTTCCTTATTTTCTCTATTATTATTTTTTTGTGTCTTTGGATATATTACCATTTAATTAACCTATAACCTCTTGGAGGATAGAAATTTTAGAATTATTATGAGGAATATTCATGATAGGGTGTGATAAGAATGTTGTATTAAATCACAATGGGATGATATCTCTGTTTTGTAAAATTTTGATAAAACTTAAATAAAAGATTATAAAAAAAAGAAAAACAAACTAATATAAAAGATTCAATATAATTTTAATTAGCAAACTTATTGCAGGATTGTGATTACAAAGTATTACACTACAACTAAGAGTGAAACGTGTATATAGCAGTCAGCCAAGATATTAAAGAACATATCTAAGCTTAACAATAATGTTACTCAGCAGCCAGTGACTGGGACAAACAGGTAGCACTTTTATTGACATTAGGGCACCATACTGAAGTCTTTAGCCCAATACCAAATACAAAATGCAGGATTCCTTCCTTTCTTCCTCATATAAATGATGAAAACCATTGCATAGTATACATTGTTTAATGGTATTGAAATAGGCAATATAAATGAGCTCCACCACTCACATTTTAGAGTTCACCAATGCACTACAGCAATGATAGCCAATCTTTTTTACAATACCCAACCCCAAAGTTCTTACAGTTGTATACACTTTTTATGTTAAAGCTATTTTTCCGTTCACTATTAATTAACATTGAAATTACATGTGCAAACAGCAGTAAAGCAAATCTTCAACCAGAAACAGAACAAAAAAATGTTTTTAAATTATCTTGCTGACGAATTGCTTTACTGATGTTTGAACATATATTTTTAGTATGTACTACTCTCAAACAGTTACACATTAGCACTCAATTACATAGCATATGCTATTTTAAAAAAAAAACACATTTCTCTGAGCAAATTTTTTTTAACTACTTCAAAAAGACAAGAAAAAATACAGAATCCCTATGGAGTCAGAGACCTGGGCCCTCATTCAATTGCAATTTGGCCATTTGAATAGGGGTCTAAATAAGCACATAACATATTTTTTTAAAGAAGTTTTTGGTTAGTAAACATCTATCCAAAAGCAAGGTTTTTACTAACTAAAAACTTGTTTTAAAAAAATAGGCTATGTGCTTATTTAGAGCCCTATTCAATTGGCCAAATCACAATTGAATGAGGGCCCTGAAGTTTGTGTGGGGATATTTATTATATGGTTTTTCCGTAGGGAGTGAAATGAGAAGGAACCTGCCTTTGTGTGCATTGGTATGTATCAGGTGTAAACCTCTCTGGCAACACTATAACCAATATTTATCAAACAATAAAATCAGCTTAAAAGAAAAAAAAGAAAAGAAAATAATAACCAATCTGTCATAATTCTGAGAAAATCCCACACATACTTGAGATATAAAAATACATTACATTATACTTGATGTTAAAGTAGTATTGTCAGGGCCTCATTCAATTGCTACTTACTTGAGATCCGGGGCCGCAAGTAGAGATAGCAAGTTACCTTTGCTATTCAAATGCCTCCTGCTTTCGGGTTACTTACTTCCCTCAAAGCCTTTGATCTTTCACGGCCCCAAGAGTTGCGGACCTAAAAAACACAAATCGCTACTCAATTGCCCCGATTTACCCATCCGTCAAGCCTATAAATGGCTAAACGCGAACAACAGGTTACTGGTACCAAGGAGGTCTCACAAAGGTCTTACTTACAAATTGCAGCACTAATTAAGGAAATAAAAAACAATCCTGTACTTTTACTGGAAGTAAGAGTGATGTTTGTTCTTAGAATTAATAGCACAACATTTTTAAGCTCGCAAATCAGCAAAAATAAAAACTTTATTTCATGTTTAATTTTCGGCATAAAGTCTTACGGGCTTCAACCTCCAAGCCCATAGGAGTTTGGAATCAACCTCCATATTTCATTGAAGTCCTACGGGCTTGAATAACGCGTTATGTAAGGGCTTGGAGGTCATTCCAGCCCGTGGACTTTGGACGAAATTAAACAAGAAATAAAGTATTATATTTTGGCGATGTGCAAGCTTGAGAATGTTGTGCTTTTCATTCTAATGTCACCCATTGTGTTCCCCATCATTTACAGTTCTTGACAGTGCTGTATTGATTTTATAATTGCATTTACAGTGCTCAGAGTTACGGCCTTGCGTGCTGCGATCATGTTCAAGCACGCAAATCCTTACTGCCGATAGCATGGTTTGCGATTATCGGGAAGGGGGACTAACTTGCGAGACCGGCCAATTGAGTAGGTAAGTAAAAGTAGAGCTACTGGAGCAAGTAGCCCAAAAGTAGCAAATTGGAAAGTTACTGAATTGAATGAGGTCCTCAGTGTCTTTCTATTTTTAAAATATAGTCTTAGATTCACACTTTTAGAATTTACCATTATAAAGTTCAAGGTGCATGTCATTTATAATTGGTTAAATGGATCTTGCCGTAATCTATATATCATAGAGTTATTAAGCCTCTCTGGTGCTACTTTTCTCCACCTATATGTACACTATTTTGACATATTTATACGGTGTATGTTTAGTCATTTCTTTGCTATACGTCATTCTAATAGCAGCAGGACCTGGAAATCTCCCAAGAGTCAACTCTGTGGCAAAAACAAAAATTTTCACAAAAAATTGGGCAAAGGATTATCAGATTGTTTACAAAATGTTAAAGCACATCAAACATTTGACAAATATTTCTAACCTGTTATTTAACTTGCCTTTTCATCGGTTATGAAATAGAAAAGGAAAATATTATAGAAAAACAGAAATAATTGGAAGTTGCTGTGTGTTTTAAGATTGCAAGCTCTTAGGATAATGTACAGACACGAGATACTACAGGGCATTATTTACTGTATGTTTTTTTGAAGAACTAGAATTGATAATAGCCAAAATATTCTTATAAACAAAAAAAACTAAATACAGCATTTATTTATTAACTATCATATGCAAATATTCTGTATTGTTGCCAGGCATGGCCTTTTTGAGCATTTTGAGCCACTTTTTCAAAAGAGAAAACATATCCTCCTACTTATAAAAAAAATTCAGAATAAACAAAATTGCAGCCCCACTGCAGCATAATCTAGCTTTCCTGAAGAGCATATTGTGAATATGGGACTGCCATGATAAACTGAATAAAACCATAGTTCAAATTCCTGGAACAATAGTAGAGTAAATTTCTGTTTTGTTGGTACTAATTTGAGCCAGATTGATACAAGCTCTCAAGTTACCTGTTATAAACCTGGTATCAAACTACTGTTGAACAATCCAGCATCATTTATACTGAAATCTTAAAATGTACTGAAGGAATTATGGAAGGATTTATAAATAGAGAATAGCAGTTGGCATTAGAGTGAATTTTTAATTAAGTTACAGATAAGTGAGGTCAGAAAAGGACATACTGAATGTCCTGTTTGTGAGATAGTACGTGAACCACTAGATAGCAGTGTCACAGATGCCAGCAGAGGGGAGGGTTGGTTGACTCTGTCAAAGACATTAAAATGTTATAGGAGAATCAGGATGGAGAAAATTGCATTTAGTTTTGCTTACAGCAAGAAATGTGTTAATTCTTATGAACTTAGTCTTGATGGAGTGTTGAGTAAAACAGACAATGAACCTCATTCAATTGCTGAATCGGGAGATCCGGCCTTTGCAAATGGACCCAGATTAAGTTACGGGCTGCGGGCTGCAATTTATTGCGATCCATTGCGATTTTAAAATCGAAAGTTAATGTCCCTCAAAGCCTTTGATTGTTCATGGCCGCAAGACTTCTGAACGCTAAAATCGCGAATCGCTACTCAATTGCTCCGATTCCCCCTCGCTAACCACTTCGTCAAGCCAGCAAATGGCAAAACTCGAACCACAAGTTAAAGGTACCAAGGAGGACTCGCAAAGGGCTTAATGACATGTACGGAGCACTGTAAATGCATATAAACACACTGCGGTACTTTTATTAAAATGGAAAGTGATGTTAGGTATTAGAATTAATAGCACCACATTCTCAAGCTCGCAAATCGTCCCACAAAAATAATTTATTTCATGTTTAAATTTTGTGTTATATTGATCATGGCAATTAATGTCTTAATTCACAAAATGGAACTCGCATGTAATAGAATATCATATTTACGCCTTTATCAATATTGCATCATATCTGGAATGTGGGTCCGATCGTAACTCGTAATTCAAGCCCGTAGGACTTTGAAATCCAACTTCCATTTTTCAAAGCTGAAATGTTGAAAATCTCTTGTTTCCATTGGCTGTTTCTTACGCTGGAGTTACGGCCTTCATGTTCAAGCTTGCAAATGTTACCTATGACGGCATGGTTTCTAAATTTTGTTATCGGACCATAACTTGCGGCCTTGCCAAATAGAATAGCGCATTAACTTGGGAGCACCGCTGGCCCGCAGCAGGCCCACAGACCTTTGGCCTACTACGATAGAGATGCGATCTTGGAAGTGAATCAGGCTCAATGTAAGTAAGTTAAGTATTTGTAGATGGGTTCAAGTAGGTTGGTGCCAGAGGAAGCCCTTTGAGATTATGTTTTGTTTCATATTGTTATAAGTCATGTTATAGCTGATGTCACATGCGCTATCAAAAATTATGACATGATAAAATCTTTGGGAGGGGTTACAACAGGAACAGGAAGAGTCTGTGAGAGCTGTCACAGCTTGAAATACTGATGTGCTTCCTACACAGAATCCACATGTGGAGCTGCCTGAAGGTGACAGGGGCAAGAGATTGTGATACAGCATGTCACCTGTGTGATTGTACTGACATACTAATGATGTGTGTGTAATGAATGACGTCCTGCATATAATACTGACTAAAGTAATAATCATAGTCAAAATTAAAGAGGATAGAGAAGGTATGCAAATATCCAACAACTAGCTGCCCGGGGATCATTGTACATGTGTATGGATCTTCTATTAGAGATATGAATTGTATAGGAAGGTTTGCAATAATGAGTGTGATTGTGCTTAGAAATCTTTAGAGTTCATAGTATGGAGCACAAGAGCACACACCAGGGTTTATAATACAGAAGGAATCAAGAAGTGGATACACCAGGACATGTAATATACCACAGGGTTGACCATTCAGAAGGAATCAAGAAGTGGATATACCAGGACATGTAATTATAAGATGGGTGAAGGAAATACCTTACTAGACAGATATATTTAATAGGTTTATTCCTTCTGACATTTTACCCTCTGACCCTGTGACTGTGCATGCTCAATAAATACACTAATCTCCCCATAAGATTTCACATTCTCTGTGTCACTCTCTGTTCTACTTTATCCTAATAAGGCCAAATATTTATAAAGAGATAAAGATTATAATTTATGTTTTGGTCTTTCACATTTGGAAAACTCATGATAAATAGTCTAATATAATTTGACACAGCTATTTATTTAAATAGCACTTTTGTCTAATTTCAGTAGGTAGAGATTATTGGAAGTAGTAATGCTCATGGCAACACATAATGGGCCATAATCTATTAGCTGCTCACAAATGCCTCAAACTCACAATTTTGGCTGCAGGTGTTTTTTTTTATTTTTTATAAATGTTTAGATGCATGCTCTAAACAGCTCGCAAATTCCGACTTCAAGGCTGAACTGGTAAACCCTGCCTTTTAAAGTCGGATTTCAGGGGGCGTGGTCATATGATCTGACAATATTTAAGGAAGCCTGTAATTTACTTCTTAGACACAGCCAATAGTAAATGAGACAGTCATCATGATGTCAGTAAAACATGGAGATTTTACTTACTTCTATCAGGGACTACAAATTAATTAGTGTAAAAAATAAATTTAGCAATGAGACTTGCAACCCAGCAATGTAGAAATCAATAAAATTAATTTAAGCATCTGTTCTAGTCCATGATATGTATTAACCCCTTAAGTCCCAAGATCCATTTCACACAAAAAATATACAAAAAATTTGAGACTGTTCTACAATTAGTTCTAATTAGAATGTATTTCTGTGCTTTCGCATATTTTTAAGTAGAGTATTGCGTGTATAATAGCTGTAATAATTGAATGAAAAATGCCTTGCAAGTCCTCTTGAGTACTCAAAATATTTTTTGAATGAAACCTGATACCTTCGGAATTTGCGAGTATGAAAATGTTTGCAAATTAGAACTGCAAGTCTAATAGAATATCGATTTTGTATAACCTCAATTAGTTAGCACTCATAAATCTTCAGCTGTGCTAAAACCAATGCAGTTCTAGGGGAGGATGTGGATGAGAGAGTAAGAGAGTAGGTGGGGGAGGAGGACTTTGAGGAGGAGGTGGAGGAGGTTGTGGAAGTGGTGAGTAGCAGGAGGTGGAGGTGGTTGAGGTGGAGGTGGAGGAGGTTGAGGAGGAGGAGGGTAAGAGCTTGGGGGTAAAGGAGGAGATGGAACATAGTATACTGGGGGAGGTGGGTGGGCAGGTGTCCATATTGATAGGCACATCAATCTCAGGGTCAGAGGGGGAGGGGCCTGATTCTAGGGAGGGTGGTAGCGGGGATGAGGGACAGGCCCCATGGACATTTGAGGGAGTACAGGATCCCCACCCACAGTCCGGAGGGCAAGAGACTGGGGGCAGGCACAGGGGCCCAAATTACTCAGCCCAGGAGATAGTGGCACTCCTGTGTGCAATCCATGAGTGGCCCGCTATCTTTTCAGGGGGTAGGGAAGTAAGGCCCGGGCCTAGGGCACAGGCATGGAAGGAGGTAGCGGCCGGAGTAAAACAGTGGGCATGGTGGAAAGAAAGGGATGTGAGGTCTGTGAAGCACAGGTCCAATGACGTCAGGGTCCTGGTGAGGAGGAAAATGGCCAAGGAGATGGCTGCAGCCTCAGCAACAAGTGGTGGCCCCAGAGTGACCATCACCTACAATGAGTGGGAGAGGGACCTCAAAGACCTACTGAGCCACTGCAGCTTCAGGGCTGGTGGCCCAGCAGCATCCAGCCTCATCATCAGGTGAATATCACATACACCAACATGCCACCACATGTACATCACACACACACTACAAATGTACAAGATGTCCAATAAGGACAGTGACATGTCAGCTCCATGGAATTTACAAGGGATAGATGCATCAGTCATGCGTCATTAAATCTATGAGGCTGACAGTGGGCACAACAACATTAATCAACCAATTGCCAGACCATGTATGGGTCTGCCCACAGCAGCGCATGTGGTCACAGACGTGCAGCCAGAATCAAGAGAGCATTCGAAACCAAGAACAATCAAGATCAAGAACCTAACAAAGATCTAGTAAATGATGGATGAATAGCTTCTTAGAGTTGCACTCAAAGGGAGAGTTCCATCACTCTAGGTGAGAATTACTTTGTGAAAGAGCACAAGATTCTATGTTAAAGTAATCTATTGCTTTTTTGTCATTTCAATAAGAACTAAGGTTTGTCTACAGACACAGTGATGATTAACAGCCTCTACCTTAATGAATGTTTCACATATTATGGTTTAACTGCTTACAAGCATGTAATCAGCCAGCAGTTAAACAGTCAATTAACATGGAATCTTCTGTTCTGTCACACAATGGAGAGCACTGATAACGAGGTCAATCGACCTGTAAGTGATTCATCCAGGTTCAAGCCTAGATGTCAGATAGTTAGGAAGGAACAGAAAGCAATGTTTTCTTCAACATCATTAACACATATCCCTTTCTTTTCTTGTTTCTCGTTTCAGCTTCACAGAGGTCTGGGTCCACTGGTGAGCCAAAGGTGAGGGCGTTGGCTCCATCGGAGCAGGAGGACATGGAGCAAGCCCCCGCCCAGCAGGATCCAGCACAGGGGGAGGAGGGACCAGCACAAGCCCCGATCCCTTATGAGGAGGAGGATGAGGATTTCATCTGGGCAGTGGGGCAACTGGCAGGATCGTATGCCACTCCTGTGACCTTCTACCACAATGCCCCCCTCCTCCCACAGCTGCAGCCATCACCAGGGCACAAATATTAGAGGGACAATAGGGGCATGCCCCTACCTTCTCCTCCCCCCTGCGGTTCGGCAGCCTTGCACCCACCACCAGGTCCACCACCACCAGAATGGAGCCAGGCACCGGCCAGGCAACAGCCCCACCCCACCGGGCCACCTCTTCCACAACCACCACCAATGGGCCCTGCAGCCAGGCCTCCATCCCCACCACCACCAAGCCAGGCTGCTCAGGAGGAGATGCTGGCCGTGTTGAGACAGATCTTGCAGTGCCTCCAAGGAATGCAGGCTAGTATCTCCTCTAATCACAAGGAGGTCATGAGCAGCCTGGCCAGGCACAATAGGGAGGAGAGGAGGCACCATCTCATGACTGAGTCATACCTTGCCAGGCTGCTCAGGATGGGGGCAGGGCGGAGCACGGTCCAGCAGGTGACAACGGATGCAGTTTTCCGCCATCTGATCCCCAGCCCCGTATCAACCACCTCAGAGGCACCCCGGGCACAAGCAGCCCGGCCCCTCCTCTCATCCTCCCATGCCTCCACCAACGCCACCAGCTCCGCCACTGTTTGTGCCGCTGCCTCACCGGGGTGCCTCCCCCTGCCCCTGTCCCCTCCCATCCAAAGCACCTGTGAGACAGCGGCCACCCACGGGGGATTGGGGCCCTGATGCTAGGTGGAGGAGGATGTAAGGGCTGTGCATATTTTTGTACCTTCTCAACAGCACTCCTCAGTGACAATCTATTGGTGCAAGTGTTAACCCAATCTAGCCTGGCTACAAAGTCTTGGATCTTGGCCTATGTTATGGTGATATTTTGTACGCAGATGGCTACCTCGCATCACATAGTCCATGATCCCCTTCTTTGTGGACACGTAGGGTTCTGTTGAAAATGGCACCAATTGATTGTCACTGAGGAAGCGGTTGAGAAGAGGTAAAAAGGTAAAATTCAGGTCTATGAAAGCATCTTCTGCATCTGCAAGCGTTGTAAAGGAAATGTATGAGGTTTAAGGTTTTTACAGTGCCTCTCAGGTAGACATACCATTAATGACAGCCCCCTTAACATGTAGCTCCCAAAATATTAAAGCTATCATATATCCAGATATCTAAGACATGAATGTTGTAAGCTTAAATGTAGACTAATATACAATATGGGGGTGGTCTTGCAAAGTCTCACCATGGCATATTAATGACAGCCAGCATTAATATATGCACTAGTGAAACATGTGATCCTGACCTCAATATCAGTCTGAGAACAGATCCTTGGGTCTGATGTAAGTAACTTTGAATCTGGCTGCTGACCTTTGTGTTCTCTCCGTATTAATGGGTATTTTCCCGTATTGCTGATATCATGAATATCCTTTAACATGTGCTAATACCTGTATAGCTGATGGATGTGATATATATGTTCATTTACAATATCATATGGCGAAGGTGATAGTACACCTTGACCACTGACGCTGGTCACCGCTAAGCATGCAAGTATTGTGAGATGACACATCATTATTAATGGTCATGGCCATTGAGATATCCTGATAACTAGCTAATGGTTAGGACTGCTTGCAGATGGACATCAAGTGAGTTGGTATATTGTTACATTTACAGTATTTAGCACTGTACTGTACATGTACGTTTTTTATCCTCCTCCGCCTTTTTTTTTTTTGGACCACTTTTCAGATTTTTTTATTTTTGGGGGGTTACACACTGTATGTGTGAAACTGGATTGGATTACACAGTCCAGAGGTTTTTGCATCTGTTTCATTGAGCAGATATAGACAAGTTGTAAGTGCTATGCACATTAATGGTTTCTTCAATTAAACCACCTAGGTAACAGTGCTCAAAGCCAAGCAGCAGCTGCAAAGGCAAATAAAATATTAGCATGTATTAAGAAGGGTATAGTAGCAAGGGAAGCAAATATAATTCTGCCACTATACTAATCTCTAGTACACCCTCACTTGGAATATGGAGTACAATTTTGTGCACCACTTCATAAAAAGGACATTTTAGAGCTGGAAAAGGTACAGAGGAGGGCAACAAAACTAATAAGGGGAATGGAGGGGCTAAGTTATGAAGAAAGACTAACCAAATTAAACGTATTTTCTCTAGAAAAAGACGTCTAAGAGGAGATATGATTACCTTATATAAATACATACAGGGTCAGTATAAAGATTTGTCAAGGGAGATTTTTGTGCCAAGAGGTTTTCAACTGACAAGAGGACATCCCTTGAGGTTAGACGTAAAAAGATTCCACCTTAAAGAAAGAAAAGGGTTCTTCGCAGTAGGGGTGGTTAATCTGTGGAATTCTCTACCAGAGGAGGTGGTGACAGCGGATTCCATAGATAACTTCAGAATGGAACTGGATTTATTTCTAATTAAAAAGGGAATTCAGGGTTATCATGGATAATTAGAGAGGCAGTATTGATCCAGGGAGAAGTCCAGTCACCGGTAACTGGGTTCAGGAGGGATTTGATTTTTTTTTTTTATGTTTTTTTTTTTTTTATTAATACAACTAGTTAATTAATAGTTAATCCGCATATTGCAGATCGGAGGAGATCTTGAAAGGTTGAACTTGATGGACTGAAGGTCTTTATTCAACCTTAAATACTATGTAACTATGTAGCTATGAGTGATTTCTGATAATCCTATTATTCATCAGATTCTGGTTGCAGTGATGTAGTGACCACATGTGACCCTGGTAGGTGCTATGCATCATGCTTATTCTAGACAATGACATTACCTCCTTTAGGTATCCCCTTTATCCCCAAAAGGCTCTTGCCCTTCCGGGATCCACCCACACCACACCCATGATATTAATGCACAGTTTTGCACATTTCTGTGTGCTCTGTCTATGAAATAAAGCTTTGTTATACTGTTCTCACCGTGTCAGTGTGTTTCAATAGTTGGAGTTTTGGAACATCCATATACATCACATTTGTGTCACACATTCCTACATCAGTAAACTAATGAGCCCTGGTTACTATGAAATAGATTAATGCATATAATAATAATAATAATAATAATATTAGTAACATGATAAGATATCATATAATACTATATATATATATATATATATATATATATATATATATATATATACATATATATATATATATATATATATATATATATATATATATATATATATATAGTAAAGGGTTAATAAACATGCAAAGTCCACTTTGTGATAGTGTGGAGTATCAGCATTCCCCTGAAGGGCTGATATCAATATGACAGGTGATAATGTGAATTGATTGATAGCAAATCACTTAATGGGATGTCATCAAATTATATAGGGTATACATCTTGGCACATGGCCACCAGCAATGGCGTGTATCATTCCAGGATGGGCGTAGTGGAGATTATCCCTGATGGAGGAGAGTTGGCTGTTGCTCCACATGCCTCTACACAGCCTCCATGTGGTGTATATTCCCCTGTTCCCCTTCTGGATCGCTACCTTGTGGTGGTGAAGGGGCCTGTGTACTTCAATGAACCTGTGAGCTATACCATGTAGGGTCACTCTAGGTGGGCAGGTCATAGCAGAGAGGTCAGACAAATTGCAGTCCACTGGAGAATGAACTGTCAAACCACTTCAGTATCTTTGGCATGCAAACCTTTTGGAAAAGCACACACAGAGACATAGCTGAATGTGCAGCAGTCCATAGGGTCACAGAGAGTCTGACACAACTGAAGTTCGGAACAACTAAACCTAAAATGTTCCCCTTGTACTTGATATATGTGATGTGGCGGTGTAATTTGGCCACTATTTCTTTTCCCAATGTACTGTAGGTGTGATGAGCGAGATATATATGCAATTATATTTATATTTCTAGGTCCACATTAGAGCCTCTGTGAGTAAGAGAGGGTTAATATGGCAGGCAGTTTTATGTTGTTTGTGTTACAATTGAATCAGTTAATGTGTCTTTAATTGCTTTATGCATGTTGCAGCAAGACTTTTCGTATTAGCATATGCATGACCATTCCAACATACGATAAACAAAAAAATGCCAATTTTTGTATCTGTGGATTGTTATGTAATGAATTGTAATGCCTTTCATTGCTTTCCCCATATTTTAAGTTTCCAGTTGTGTTTTTATTCTGTCTTTTACAGTGTTAAGAACTTGTCTGTAAACCCTTTGCGGGTCCTATTTGGAGGCCATAATATTTTTGTCTCCATTTGCCATTTACGGGTTTAAACGCCAATGCATCTTTGGGGAACTGTAGCAATTTAATAGCGATTTGCGATTGTAACATTTACGGGCTTAACAGATCAAAGGCTTAGCTGGGATGGAGTTTAGATTTTGACGGCCTGTAGGGTTTTTCCGCCTGTAACCTGCAGATGGTTTGCTGCAGCTAAAAGAGGCCAGTTTAATATCAGTAATATTTGCGGGCTACATTAAGGGCTACAGTAACTACAGTTCAAGTTGAAGTTAGAAGTAGAAACATAACACCTAACATACACATAAACAAAATATGTGACTGGATGACACTCACAGCTAACAAGTAAGGAAAGCAAATGAAGCAATACACAATCACAATGAAGAATAATTGCGTAAAACATGTATTACTTGATTATGATATTAATATTATTACTATTATTAAGTTATTTATTTTTTTTATTTTTTATATTTTGCTCATTATTGATTTTTTTAAAACCGCATACTCTAATATCAGACTTCTTCAACCCTTTTACCAATTCTACTCATGCAGGAACACCTTTTGAATGTGTTTTTCATGCCATGCTTACTATGAACTGTGGCCATTCATACCTTCTTTACAACTGCAAGCAGAGATAAAGGCCCAGTAACTTCAGTTTGGTTTTGCATACAATATTTATAAATTATTGATAAAATAAAAGTACATTGCTTCAGGAAATGTAACCATTTCTCTCCAGACATGTAAATCCTTCTTCACACACATACAAAGTCTACCTACTTATCATGGATTTCCCTAGGGCCCAGCAGAGATATAAAAAAAAATATTCTAATTTAAAACTAGCTGTATGACTTTTTTCCTGATTACTTATGCTCTAAGTTAGTCTTTTCATTGTGCAGTTGCCCTTTATCTCTCATAATTATTCAGTTTTTATGTGTGTCACAAGTGATCATGTAGTAATCACAAGTGATTGTGTAGAATGTGTATGAGTGGCTATGTTGTTTGGCTGTTACAGGGAAATGTCTGTCATTTGCTCACAGCAATAGAGCCATGTACACGCACAGAAAAGAGAAAAATGGGTGCGTGCATACCTTCGGCGCTCATTGCAAGCTTCTCCCCCTGTCTACTTTACGGGCCTTACGATGAGGGGCTTTACTGCTTATTGCAGGCCTCAGCCACCCCGCCACTTTCATGCTTCGCAATGAGCACCTTCGGCGATCATTGCGAGCTTCCCCCCTACTTTACAGGGTTTACAAAGAGCGCCTTTGGCGCTCAACGCAAGCCCGCCATGCAGGCGTTGTCAGACCCACAACTTTCGGGCCTCTCCCCACTCTCCCACCCCTGTGTCTCTTTCCCCCCTCTCCTTCCCCTTTGTCTTTTTCCCCCTCTCTCCCTCCCACTGTCTCCTTGCCCCCTCTCCCTGCCCTGTGGGTTTTTGTCCCTTATCTACCTCCTCTGTGTCTCTTTCCCCCCCTCTCCCTCCCCTGTGTCACTTCCCACCCTCTCCCCCCTCTCCCTTACCTGTGTCTTATTCCTCCCTCTCCCACCTCTGTACTCTATGGGTCTGAAAGATTTTGCAGGCTTGGGAAATTGATCAATTTCCCCAAGCCCAAAATGGTTTTCTAACTTGCAGCCTTGAAAAATAATTATGTCTTTACGGCCGCTTAGCAATTTTCAGACCTCCAAAAAACGCCAATAGAATAACAGATTAGCTTTCAACCTCACTTCCAGGCTCCCTGCCTCTTCCCCTGTGCTAAGTGTGAGGTTGTCAGGTAATTTTGTAATCAATTGGAGTCTTTTGGGGGCCTCCGTTCGGTGTCCGTGTTAGGGGCTTGAAAATGTCTTGCGGGCCTTGCAATGAGCGCCAAAGACCTACGGCAATATGCTCATTGTGGACCTCTTAATGCGCTCATTGCGGCGATCATCACGGGCCTCGCAATGTGCGGCAATCATCCCAGGCCTATCTCTAAGTCTTGCGGGCCTTGTGATGAGCGCCGAAGGCCTACGGCCTTTGGCACTCATCGCATGCCTCGCAATGAGCGCTTTTGGTGGCCATTGCAGCCCCCGTCAAACCTGTAACTTTCAGCCCTTCGGCGCTCATTGCATGATGACATCTCGCAATTACCACAACTATTATATGTGATGAGTGAGCACAAGACTCTCTCTCTCTCTCTCTCTCTCTCTCTATATATATATATATATATATATATATATATATATATATATATATATATATATATGTGTGGTTTGCTGATAAATATTAACCACAATGTTTTTTCTTTTAGAAAAGTGGATATAAAACTTATCTTAGTGAATTTAGCCTGCTGTGAGCTTGCAGACAGTTTTTTTTATTTTATTTTTTCTTTGAGGTTGATGAATCCCATTGGCATTTATCAGAAATATTAGCTGGAAAGCCATTCCAAATATCACATTTCTATGTAAACAGTGTTTATTTTTTTTGTACATTTGAGATAATAACAGTATTCTTCTGCTGAAGGACTTTGTCTTTTTTACATGAATAAAGGTGATTGTGTATAAAATGTGACAGCTTTTTTAAAAGCATAATCGCTAATCATTTTTGACCCAATAGTTATTTGATATACAAGTTAAAGTAGATGTTACTCACATTTTATTTTTATTTAATTTTTTTGTTGCTTTTAAAACATTGTAATTAAGACAGTTTCACAGTCTTTTCTTTTTCAAATGAAGCTGAATAAAAAAAGTTTTCAATACACAATTTCCAAAGGAGCATGTTTCCATAAATAAGTAAGTAGTAAAAAAACTGTATGAGTCATCAGGTTTAATCAAAGAGATAACATATAACAATATGAATTGTACATTTCTTCCAGGTTTCAAGCTAGCTTCAACATGCTTTGTTAATGTTGTGTGTAAAAAAAAAAAACATGTAATGTTTACTATATTATGGCAAGGGGTCCGATGGGTACAGGACAGGCTGGGTCCACCCATGCCTTCTGTGGAGTCCCCCAGCACATTGCTCAGGCCCAGCCTGCGGTGGCTAGTGGCCTGGGCAATACTGGAAGGGCTGACGGGTTAATTCCACATCCCACAATGACAGAGCCAGTAGATCCCCGTCAAGCAGATGGTTGGTCCAGGAGGGTTACGGGTCACGGCAGTCAGGGACCCATACCCCACATCCCAGAGAGGGCCGGGCCCACGGGCGGTGAGGGCAAGGGCCTAGAACTCCGGCCACTGCCTGTCTCTTTGTCCAAAGGGTCACGCCCACATCAGACGGCAAAGAACACCCCTTTACCACCCCGTAAAGGGGGCGCAGGGGGTAATAAATAAACTGGGAGCTCCAAAAAAGCTCCTACAGCTCATCACTATGCCGACTCTGCTGTGCCCTTTAGTTCATATACTAACAGCACTTCTGGTGTTTTGATGACGACACGGGACAGGAGGAACAGAGTCGTCAGTGAGATGAACAGCCAGGACAGCATGGTGATGATCGACAACGTGCCGGTGACAGCCACAGAGGCGAGGAGGGCATGCCCTACTAGGGCTAGGAATCTACAAGCAGGTAGAGTCCACTTCTATTCACCCACACTCCTTTAAGGCGACAAAGGGCTAAGACTGAAGACGTTACGGTTAGGCCACAGCAAAACGTGACTAACACTGACTCACAGTTAGACCTTATACCAGCTAAGAAAGTCTCAGAGGACCCTGTACAAGATGTGCCAGAACCAGCGGTGACAGCTTACTCTAACCACACAGGTATTGGCGACCATGACCAGTCCTCAGGGGAGGAGCAGATGGTTTGGGCAAGGGTACGTAGGCAACGGAGAGCTAGCGACTGTTCCTCTTGGACCCATAGGTCCAGGAGGAGATCAAGTTCCAGAAGCAGAAGGTCCTGCCAGTGCAGTTGCAACTGCACAGGTTCGGAGAGGGGACAGAGCCCACGGAGGACCAGATGGTCGGAGTCTCCAGCGTATCATGAAGGACGCAGGGATGCCACGTTGGTGGCCTCTACTCCAAGGCATCCAGATGCAGGTGAGCTCATATTGGTTGGGCAGCTAGAAGATACAGGGAAAAGGGAGTCCTTGCACCTAGGGTTTCTAGGATCCCTTAAGTCTCTGTTAAGCACACATAACATTACAATGAGTGATCAGGAGATAGGGGCATAGATCGGCGGTTTAGATAAGAGCACGTGGGCCTAGCAATCCCCTAGTGGGGGTTCTGGCTAAGTAGCTTCGGCCATGCTAGTACCGGCGGGCTCCCCTCCAGCGTCTGTGGCTTTCCCCGTTCCCCTACACCCTAGTACCAAAGCTGCGTTCCCAACACTGCCATTAGACCTATCGTGCTGTGTTCCCTGGACAACTTGGGGGTGTACCTGCCGCGAGATATCAAAGAAAATATTCGTTCGTTCGTTAAACTATTGTCTCAACTTCTCATGTCCAGACAATCGGAGGCAATAGGGTGGCCCGCGATGAGGATGACCATCGTAAGTCTTTTAGGCGGCTTCCTAGGACTTTCGACATTTGGCTCCAGGCCTTTTCCATCATGGCCTGCGTATTGTGTGAGCGACATCCCGAGCACAGTTCGGCATGGTGGCGGTACAACAAGGAGTTCTGTCAGTATCTGGCATCCAGGCCAACAATGGCATGGCGTGACAAAGCGGTGGCATATTGGTTAATCACTATAACTCCAATGCCGGTCATGCCTTTTTCGGAGTGCGACCGGTGGAGCAAAGGGCCCTATCCCTGCAGTCTCCACAGGCCCCAAAACCTGTTTTTCCTACCACGAGGGGGTCTGCAATTGCAGGTTCAGGAATGCTTGCTCCAACTGTGGCGGCGAGCACCCTCTCGATCAATGCACCAGACCCAGGGAGGGGAATAGATCGGGAGAGCCCACTTGCAAAGGGCAGTTCTCCCATACGCTTCCCCGCAATGCTGCAGTGGCTAAAACACTATGGTAGATTGCTAGGTAACAGGGAATGGGTTTCCATATCTCTTTTTGACTCATAGTTCCGGGGGAATAGGTCTGCAAATCTGAAATTCGTTAGTTTCCAGGGGTAGTGTCAGGAAAACTTCAACTAGAGGTTCAGCTGGATGATGGTCGTTTCTCTGCTTGGCGTTGAGAGAGGCAGGAAAATTCAGGCTGATTTAACATCTATCCCACCCCAGAGGGCGGTCGGTTAACAACTGTATTCCAAAAGATCAGGCTGCTGTGTCTTATGCGTCATTCATCTCAGGCAACGGAGATGGTGCGGATCTCGGGTGCCGGGTCGCTTATGGCAAAAGTGGACATTGAAGCAGCTTTCCGTTTATTGTCGGTTCACCCATCGAGTCACCGGCTCTTGGGTTTTTTCCTATCATGCGCAGATTTTGAGGCGTTTAGCAGGTTCCTCCAGTGGGACGCGCACTCGGTAGCAGGTTACCGGAGCATTACACATGATTTGAAGAGACTTTTTGTTCGTGGTTCAGGCAGGTCAAGATACGTGCCGTTTCGTTCTGGAAGTTTTTACCTGACTTTATCAAGACTTTGGAGTGCCTTTGGCCCATAACAAAACAGAGAGCCCCACGACAAAGTTGGCATTCTTGGTGACTCAGATTGATTCCATAAAAATGGAATGCAGTCTTCCCTTAGAAAAGGTGGTGGACATGCAAGCTTAGCTCGGCACCCTGTAGGGGCAGACAGAGTGTCATTGTGATGGCGACAATCTATTATAGGGAAGTTGAACTTCGCCTGCAGAATCATTCCCATGGGGAGGATATTTTGAAGGCGATTGTCGCTTGCAACGGCGGGCATCTCAAGACCGCATCATTTCAGTAAGGTTTCGGGCACCAAGCAGGAAGACTCTCCGAGTTTAATGGGTGTGCGCTTATTCAAACAGGGAGTGCAACTAGCTTTGAGTTAGAGCTGTACATGGACGCGTCAATCAGGTGCAGTGCTTACTTCCAGGGTAGGTGGTGCGCCGCTGCATGGCCAAGGGAATGGGTAGCGGCGGGTCTCAAGAAGAGCCTGGCGTTCCTCGTGCTATTCCCCATGGTGGCGGCAGTTCACATATGGGGCTCGGAGTTCCAAGATCGTCGTGTGCTTTTCTTTACAGATAACATGGCGGTGGTATAGTCGGAAAATAGCCTCACGGCAACATCACTCCCAGTAGAACGTCTAATTCGTCACTTGGTATTATGCTGCTTACGCCTGAATATTTGGTATCAGGACAGACATGTGCCAGGGTTAAAAAACAGTATTGCTGATGCCCTTTCCCGATTCCAGGAAGGGTGGTTCAGTGAGTTGGCCCTGAGGGCGAGCTCACAGAGCGAGACCATTCCCGGGGAGATTTGGGAGCTTGGAGCAGTCAAGTAACAAGACTCATCAGATAGTCTGTTGCCCCAGCGATGTGGGTCACGTACGGCAGAGTCTGGTCAAAGTGGAATGATTTGGTTACTGTGGCTGGGGGGGGGGGGGCTATGTTGGAGGAAAAGACACTCGGTATTCGACTTTAGTTCTTGTTACGATGTGTTAAGGAAGACGAGTCAAAAGCCATAGTGGGGCGACAGGTCACGGCTCTGGCTTTTATGTTTAAGCTGGCTGGGCAGAGGGACCTTACCAAGGAGTTCATGTTACACAAGGTAGTACGTGGTAAGTTTAATGTTGATCGCAGACCGGATGGTAGACGCAGATTACTTTTTCCTTGTTACTGCGACTGGTGCATGTGTTGGTGGTAACTTGCAGGACCCCTTTTGAATCTCTTCTTTTCTGTACGGCATTTTTCCTGGTGACGGACCAGTCTAGAAAAGGTAGAGAGGTGGTACTGCACAGAGTGGGCACGGAATGTTGCCCCTATGTGTGTGTGTACCTTAACCAGCGACCGGTGGCATGGTGTTCACTGTTGATTCATGCAGATGGTAAGGCCTTACCCCGGTATCAATTTGAGAAGGTGTTAAAGGGTGCACTACACCGTTTGGGCTTGGAAAAGTCGGAATTCAGTATGCAGTATTTCCCGAAATGGAGCTGCTATGGAAGCAGCGAGGTTAGGTTTGCCTGACACCCCAGTGAAGCGCATTGGTCGATGGGAATTGGACCACTTTAGGTCCTATGTACGGCCCGGAGCAGTGGTCTAACAAATGTTCTTTTCAGAAAAGAAGCAACTTTGAATCCTGGGCCATTCGTATGTGTACTGGGCCCACAAGTTAGCCCCAGTTACCGAAAACAAGGCACAACTGGGTTTTTCCTGTCACAGACTTGCACGTACGATGGGATTTGAGGCCTGCGGTGGTCTCAAGTGGACAGACTATTTGACTTGTATACACAGCGTTATGGACAACCTGATTTGTTACTCATACACGCTGGCTGGGGGGACCTCGGGATAATCCCCATGCGTAGGATGCTGAGGGTCATGAAACGCGACGCTGAAAGATGGATGAAGTCGTGTTTATCATATGTTTATCATATGATCCCAAATTATTAAGAGGCGTTCCTGGAGAATCGCTCAGGATCCTGTTCGGCTAGACAGATCTTGCCAGAAAATCAATCAACGAGTTCTTCAGATCAGGTACACCTAACCGTAATCGGCTTAGAGCTGCTCATGTTAGAGTTCGGTATCTATGGTATTGTTAAATTGGTTATTTAAATAAAGCTGTGGCCCATTGTTCCTCCCACTTGGTAGTTGTGTCCATTATTTAATAACTTAAGCCTAATGGATCATGCATAGGTCATGACGAAGCGGAGGCTGCGCAGGCTCCCTGGGTCAGCAAGGAGCATCACGTGACCCAGCGGAGTCTGCAGACGTCGAACCAATGACGTTGCGTCGGGGGGGGGGGGGGGGGCGACACTTCCGCCTGTGTTCCCGAGCTGGGCAATTAGGCGCGGTCCTCCATCGGGAATCCCACCCTCCCACCGTGTTATGTGGCTTTGTGTTAACTTGTTGTTTGTTTATAAACATGTTGTGAAGCAATTGAAAAAAAAAGAAAAAAAAAGGGAGTAAATTATAACAAAAAGTAAGTGGTTTTGGGGTATTGGCCTTGTCTATGGTATCATTTTGTATTTATTGTTGGCGGGAGATGAGTTGCCTGGCCCACTGGCCTAAATGGGCATGGCTCTACCTCACGGGCCATGCTTTGTGTAAGCATTGGGGGTCTTGGGCACTGTCCGTGGCTGGGCTCCTCCCCCTTGTTTTGATGTAAATATACATACGGTATTTATGGTATTCTTAAATTGGTTATTTAAATAAAGCTGTGGCCCTTTGTTTTCTCCCACTCAGTTGAGTTAGAGCTGTACATGGACGCGTCAATCAGGTGCAGTGCTTACTTCCAGGGTAGGTGGTGCGCCGCTGCATGGCCAAGCGAATGGCTAGCGGCGGGTCTCAAGAAGAGCCTGGCGTTCCTCGTGCTATTCCCCATGGTGGCGGCAGTTCACATATGGGGCTCGGAGTTCCAAGATCGTCGTGTGCTATTCTTTACAGATAACATGGCGGTGGTATAGTCGGAAAATAGCCTCACGGCAACATCACTCCCAGTAGAACGTCTAATTCGTCACTTGGTATTATGCTGCTTACGCCTGAATATTTGGTATCAGGACAGACATGTGCCAGGGTTAAAAAACAGTATTGCTGATGCCCTTTCCCGATTCCAGGAAGGGTGGTTCAGTGAGTTGGCCCTGAGGGCGAGCTCACAGAGCGAGACCATTCCCGGGGAGATTTGGGAGCTTGGAGCAGTCAAGTAACAAGACTCATCAGATAGTCTGTTGCCCCAGCGATGTGGGTCACGTACGGCAGAGTCTGGTCAAAGTGGAATGATTTGGTTACTGTGGCTGGGGGGGGGGGGCTATGTTGGAGGAAAAGACACTCAGTATTCGACTTTAGTTCTTGTTACGATGTGTTAAGGAAGACGAGTCAAAAGCCATAGTGGGGCGACAGGTCACGGCTCTGGCTTTTATGTTTAAGCTGGCTGGGCAGAGGGACCTTACCAAGGAGTTCATGTTACACAAGGTAGTACGTGGTAAGTTTAATGTTGATCGCAGACCGGATGGTAGACGCAGATTACTTTTTCCTTGTTACTGCGACTGGTGCATGTGTTGGTGGTAACTTGCAGGACCCCTTTTGAATCTCTTCTTTTCTGTACGGCATTTTTCCTGGTGACGGACCAGTCTAGAAAAGGTAGAGAGGTGGTACTGCACAGAGTGGGCACGGAATGTTGCCCCTATGTGTGTGTGTACCTTAACCAGCGACCGGTGGCATGGTGTTCACTGTTGATTCATGCAGATGGTAAGGCCTTACCCCGGTATCAATTTGAGAAGGTGTTAAAGGGTGCACTACACCGTTTGGGCTTGGAAAAGTCGGAATTCAGTATGCAGTATTTCCCGAAATGGAGCTGCTATGGAAGCAGCGAGGTTAGGTTTGCCTGACACCCCAGTGAAGCGTATTGGTCGATGGGAATTGGACCACTTTAGGTCCTATGTACGGCCCGGAGCAGTGGTCTAACAAATGTTCTTTTCAGAAAAGAAGCAACTTTGAATCCTGGGCCATTCGTATGTGTACTGGGCCCACAAGTTAGCCCCAGTTACCGAAAACAAGGCACAACTGGGTTTTTCCTGTCACAGACTTGCACGTACGATGGGATTTGAGGCCTGCGGTGGTCTCAAGTGGACAGACTATTGGACTTGTATACACAGCGTTATGGACAACCTGATTTGTTACTCATACACGCTGGCTGGGGGGACCTCGGGATAATCCCCATGCGTAGGATGCTGAGGGTCATGAAACGCGACGCTGAAAGATGGATGAAGTCGTGTTTATCATATGTTTATCATATGATCCCAAATTATTAAGAGGCGTTCCTGGAGAATCGCTCAGGATCCTGTTCGGCTAGACAGATCTTGCCAGAAAATCAATCAACGAGTTCTTCAGATCAGGTACACCTAACCGTAATCGGCTTAGAGCTGCTCATGTTAGAGTTCGGTATCTATGGTATTGTTAAATTGGTTATTTAAATAAAGCTGTGGCCCATTGTTCCTCCCACTTGGTAGTTGTGTCCATTATTTAATAACTTAAGCCTAATGGATCATGCATAGGTCATGACGAAGCGGAGGCTGCGCAGGCTCCCTGGGTCAGCAAGGAGCATCACGTGACCCAGCGGAGTCTGCAGACGTCGAACCAATGACGTTGCGTCGGGGGGGGGGGGGGGCGACACTTCCGCCTGTGTTCCCGAGCTGGGCAATTAGGCGCGGTCCTCCATCGGGAATCCCACCCTCCCACCGTGTTATGTGGCTTTGTGTTAACTTGTTGTTTGTTTATAAACATGTTGTGAAGCAATTGAAAAAAAAAGAAAAAAAAAGGGAGTAAATTATAACAAAAAGTAAGTGGTTTTGGGGTATTGGCCTTGTCTATGGTATCATTTTGTATTTATTGTTGGCGGGAGATGAGTTGCCTGGCCCACTGGCCTAAATGGGCATGGCTCTACCTCACGGGCCATGCTTTGTGTAAGCATTGGGGGTCTTGGGCACTGTCCGTGGCTGGGCTCCTCCCCCTTGTTTTGATGTAAATATACATACGGTATTTATGGTATTCTTAAATTGGTTATTTAAATAAAGCTGTGGCCCTTTGTTTTCTCCCACTCAGTTGTTGTGTCCAATATTTAATAACTTAAGCCTAATGGATCATGCATGGGTCAAGATCCAGACATACTTGAGGTATAATAACATATTACATTAGCTGGATTTTACTTCAGTATTTATTCATCAAATATATACTTAAAATCATACTCTTAGACTTTTCCTATATAAATACCAATGCCCATGCAATCTATTATTGGTAAAACAGATATTACCATTATCTAAATATCTTAAATGTATTAACTTCCACATTACTGCTCCTTTTCTCCCTCTACAAGCAGCCTGTTTTAGCTGTGTCTGTTAAACATGTACTAATAATTCCATTTTTATATTGTTCTAAAGCAGACTTTTAGGAATAGATCAGATGTACCAAAGTGAGTAGCTTAGAAAACTCTTGGACAAATTCTCCAGTTCCTGGGGGAATGTACCATTAATCTGTGATCTAATGTAACACATCACACATTATTGCTACTCAGGTTTTATAATTAGGCATTATAATTAGGTCCATGATGAAGTAATGCACCCCTTTAAACATCACAAAGTAGCGCATGAGTGTTTTAGGGGTCAAGCATGCACAGTTTAAAAGCTTCTTCTGTTGGCACAGGCACAATTGTATATAAAAAAAGTGATATTAAATTTAGATGTATTTAGATTTTGCTCATACACCATCAATGTTGTGATAGTGGTTGGCAAAGATGCAAGGGTTGGAATTACATCATTTTTGATGTAAAAAAACAACAACAATTGAACATGCCTATTCATTGTCATCAGCACCACATATTAATATTTTTTTATGTCAGTATGTTAATTATATGTTTACATTTTTTTAAAGTAAAATGATTAAAACTCAATTTACAAAAGTCTGTGTCACATTACAAATCTATATAAGGTGGAGGCTCTACAGCCTCACATGTGGTTACAAACCCCCACATAAGTGGCACTACCATGGACTTACGCAAAAAAAATACGAGACGCAAAAATACCACCTTAACGGAAAAAATACTACCTTAACGGCAAAACCGTGCGAACAAAAAAACATTAAAAACACAATAAATACCCTAAAAAAAACATAAAAAGCTTACCCACAGCAAGGGGGGGGGGCACCCAGGACCTCTGCAAGTGAAGTTACACCTCCATTTAAATCCATATTCCCGAGTTCAGACACACAAAAATCCTCTAAGCGAGAGAAAAAATGGCAGCTGACAAAAATGAAAACGAGGCTCAAAGTCCCAGGACCGCCCAACTACGTACAACTTAGCCAAGAAGGGATCCGAGATAAGCTCGGAAACCCGCATTAACCCCCCGGGATCCAAGATCAGCTCGGAGACCCGCATTAACCCCAAATTAACCATTACAGTGGGGGTCCCCATCACACGCGATGGGGGCCCCCTCTGCAATGAAAATGCAAAATTCCCGCGTTACGAGTCCTAAAAGGACCATAAAGGTCCTTAAAGGACCCGTTATAAAAAATATATATATACACTATCACGCATGGGGCTCTATACAGAGCCTCATCAACCATTAATTAACCCTCTCACTCATGAGGTCAATATAGACCCCCATAAGCCCTTCATTAACCCTGTCACTCATGGGGGTCAATACAGACCCCCATAAGCACTTCATTAATCCCCTCAGTCATGGTGGTCAATATAGACCCGAAAAAGCCAGGAAGAAATGTTGCTTCTTTTTTCCCTCATGAGACAATTGGCAAAGTTTCAATGGGTTTTTTTTTTTTCTCTTTGCCTTCCTCTGGAACAATTAACAATTAATAATAAATAGACCACATTAAAAAGATCAATAGAGATCTAAAAAGGTTGAACTTGATGGACTAACTCTTTATTCATCCCCCAATACTATACTATTAATAATTATTTAACAACAAATTAATTAATAACTAATCCGCATATTGTAGATCAGAGAAGATCTTAACAGGTTGAACTTGATTGAATGGAAGTCTTTTTACAACCTTAATTACTATGTAACTATGTAATAAGCCCTTAATTAACCCCTTCACTCATGGGGGTCAATACAGACCCCCATAAACCCCTAATTAACCCTGTCATTCATGGGGGTCAATATAGACCCCCATAAGCCCTTCATTAACCCTGTCACTCATGGGGGTCAATACAGACCCCCATAAGCCCTTCATTAACTGTGTCACTCATGGGGGTCAATACAGACCCCATAAGCACTTCATTAATCCCCTCACTCATGGAGGTCAATATAGACCCCCATAAGCACTTCAATAACCCTGTCACTCATGGGGGTCAATACAGATCCCCATAAGCACTTAACCACCTCACTCATGGGGGTCAAGAAAGACCCCCATAAGCCCTTCATTAACCCTGTCACTCATGGGGGTCAATACAGACCCCCAAAAGCACTTAATTAACCCCCCTCACTCATGGGGGTCAATATAGACCCGCATAAGTCCTTAATTTACTCTGTCACTCATGGTGGTCAATACAGACCCCCATAAGCCTTTCATTAACCCTGTCACCCATGAGGGTCAATATAGACCCCCATAAGCCCTTAATTAACCCTGGCACTCATGGGGGTAAATACAGACCCACATAAGCCCTTCATTAACCCCGTCACTCATGGGGGTCCATATAGACCCCCATAAGCCCTTAATTAACCCTGTCACTCATGGGGGTCAATACAGACCCACATAAGCCCTTCATTAACCCGGTCACTCATGGGGGTCAATACAGACCCCCATAAACCCTTAATTAACACCCTCACTCATAGGGGTCAATACAGACCCCCATAAGCCCTTCGTTAACCCTGTCTCTCATGGGGGTCAATATAGACCCCCATAATACATATAATTAACCCTGTCACTGATGGGGGTCAATAAAGACCCACATAAGCGCATAAAGAAACCTGGCACTCATGGGGGTCAATACAGACCCCCATAAACCCCTACTTAACACCCTCACTCACAGGGGTCAACACAGACCCACGTAAACCTTTCATTAACCCTGTCACTCATGGGGGTCAATATAGACCCCTATAAGCCCTTCATTAACCCTGTCTCTCATGGGGGTCAATATAGACCCCCATGAGCACTTAATTAACACCCTAACTCATGGGGGGCAATACATGCCCACATAAACCCCTAATTAACCCTGCCACTCATGGGGGTCAATGCAGACCCCCATAATACATATAATTAACCCTGTCACTGATGGGGGTCAATAAAGACCCACATAAGCCCATAAAGAAACCTGGCACTCATGGGGGTCAATATAGACCCCCATAAGCACTGTGGGGGTGTATTCCATTGTGATTGGCTGAAGGCATCTGCGCCTTGTGATTGGTTTAAATAAAGATTGACAGGTGCGTTATCCAATCAGAGTGGGATTTTAGGGTGTATCCCTTTCTCATTGGCTCACAATTGGCGTCTTCTCATTGGCTGAATTTGATAGACAGCGTTTTAAGCCAATCAGAAGCCGCCATTGCCAATTTTATTCTGGAACACTCCGTAGGAAGCTCATTAGCGTTGGGGACATCCGCGAGTGCCGAAGTGTGTTGTATTTTTTTTTAAAAAATTTAGAGCGCGGATGCTTCCAGGGCCCATCCGGGGCAGAAGACGAGGAGGCCGGAGACATCGCAGAGAGGTGAGTACAATGTAGATTATGTTTATTTTACTTTGCTTTATGCTTATGTATGTGTACTAATGTTACGTTTTTTTTTTTAACAGGGGCCACACAGGAGAAGAGGAAAAGAAGAAGGATGGGACAAGCTGGAAAAGTGAGTAGAATATTTAGAATGTTTATAATGTTTATTTATTTTATGTGGTCTTAATTATTTTATTTTAGCTTAGAATTAGGGTTGCTATATAGAGATAGCATGTACTGTATATTAGATAGATTGGGGGATGTATATTACATAGATAGTATTTATTGTATATTAGATAGATAGGGAGATGTATATTAGATAGGATGTATTTTAGATAGATAGTATTGTAAATTAGATAGGGGGATGTATATTAGATAGGGGTGTATTGTATTGTATTTAATTGTATTGTATTGTATTGTATGTATTGTATTGTATTGTATGTATTGTATTGTATTGTATGTATTATATGTATTTCCTTTTCAGGTGTGTAAAAAAAAAATTCTATAGTGGAGGGGGGTTGTAATGTATTTTTTATTTTCTGTAATGTTCCTTTTTTAATTTTTTGTGACTTAGGTTCTTTTTTCTGTAATGTAAACATTTTTTTTGATGACTAGTTTTTTTGATTTCTGTAATTACAGTGGTGGGGAGAGGGTTATTAGGGGGTAGGTAGGTAGTGTAGGTAGGTAGTGTAGGTGTTAATAGGTTAGTGTAGAGGGTGTTTAGTTGATATTTAATGTTTTATTGGGGGGTTATATTGCAGTGTAGTGTTTATACTTAGTGTACACTCACAGTGTGACAAACAGCATTTCAACACTTTCTTTTATTTACTATCATTTTTTGACGGGCAAGTCACTAGTATATATATATATATATATATATATATATATATATATATATATATATATATATATAGTAAATAAAAAGTACATCTGTGTTCACACCTGAATGTCTAAAGCAAGTTAAAAAATACCTGCTTCCAGCTCAGTGTTCCGAGAAAAACAGTTATTACACTGCATTCTGGGAAGTTGAGCTGGGACATACAAATATGCCCACAAATATATATATATACAGTATCTCTCAAAAGTGAGTACACCCCTCACATTTATGTAAATGTTTTATTATACTGTATCTTTTCATGTGACAACACTGATGAGATGACACTCTGCTACAATGTATAGTAGTAACTGCTCAAGGCAAGAGACGCAGTGGCGGATGGTTGAGAGGGGGCAAGGAGGACAGCAGTGCTTGATGTGGCTGATGATGCTGGACCAGGAGGAGGATGGCGGCTTTGAGTTTGTGTGCTGCTTGTACTCATGTGTTGGTCTGGAGTCACCCAAACATTAGGTCTCAACCTGTAGAGGATAAGGGAACCAGGCTACTCTAGACCTCATTCATCATTACCGGTTTTGACAGATTGGTACTATGCGTCCAAGCTACTGTGACAACAGATATGAGTGGCACTGTGCACTTGCAGAAGTTGTCAGAGTAGACGCTGTAGGTCTGACACACACGCTTGCAGACAACTAACTGCTATGCAATCTATTACAGTAGAAAAAATGTTTTTTGTTTTAAATGTACACTACTGTTACACCAGATATGAGTCGTGTGTTAAGTAGTACTACTCCTATCAGTTTAATCCCTGTTATGTGCCTTTTTTGGGGTTTGGTTGTTGAAGGCACAGTGCAGCACCAGAGGCCAGAAAAATTAGGCATGTACACATGCCTGAAAAATTAGGTATTGTTGATCTTGCAGTGAGCAGAGAAGAAGGTAGGCCTGATTCAACGCCCCAGCCCTCATACCCACACTCAGAGATTGAGGGGGGGACCTGAGAAGGCCATGGGTCGGAGATATAAAGGGGGGCCATCCCAAATAAGCACACAAGCGGGGACAAAGGTAGTGAAGGGGACATAGAGGCCCATGGACTGACGGTCGCCATCTTGGCAGGAAAAGGGCCCAGCAATTAAGCCAAACTGACCCAGCACAGGCAGCTACTTGAGACAAACGCTGTACAATTACACCTTAATAAAGCTGAAACATGCAGCAGCAGGGATTCTAAACGGCCACACGGGGACAAGGAGGCTAACAGCCCCCACAGTCTCTGCACCCCTCTTTTTAACAGATAACCCAATGGGCTAACCAGGCACCTTGCCCACATAAAAAAACAGAATTTTATTGGAGGAATTATTAGTGTCTTTACCCCCCAAGGAGGACATAATATACGGTATCTTTAGACTACCTGATGGCCAAACCGCCTTTAGCCCCAATGCTATCCAAGAAACATTTCAAAACTTTATCTGACTGGGGGTCTATAGAGTGACATTAGTACTGACCTTTATATGACTGGGGGTCTATAGAGGGACATTAGTACTGACCTTTATCTGACTGGGTGTCTATAGAGGGACATTAGTAATGACCTTTATCTGACTGGGTGTCTATAGAGGGACATTAGTACTGACCTTTATCTGACTGGGTGTCTATAGAGTGACATTAGTACTGACCTTTATATGACTGGGGGTCTATAGGTGACATTAGTACTGACCTTTATCTGACTGGGTGTATATAGAGGGACATTAGTAATGACCTTTATCTGACTGGGGGTCTATAGAGGGACATTAGTACTGACCTTTATCTGACTGGGGGTCTATAGAGGGACATTAGTACTGACCTTTATCTGTCTGGGGGTCTATAGGTGACATTAGTCCTGACCTCCTGCTGCAGTATTATTACTCCCAGTACTCCCAGGCTTGCTACTATTAGATATAATAACCTCAGTTTCGTTTCCTTATCTGTTGGTAACATCAAAATATGATTATTAAATATTTCATATTTGTTTGTTTTTTTCTCCCAAAGTGAACCCCTTTGTGTGTGTCCCACAGATGTGGCGTTTCCGCTCTGCGTATGTTGGATTTGCACCGCTCAAAAAGTATGAAAAGAGATCCCCCCACTTGAAGCCCATTAATGACATCATCAGTAAATTGTATGTAACAGATTCCAGTGTTTAGGGTTTATGACCCAATACTGCGATCATATCATTTATGACAAAAATCCGTATTTGTCGTATTATTCAGACGCGCGTGCATCTTTGTGTTACATTTCCTGATACTTTTATTATCTTGATCTTTATATATTTACTAGCGACTTGCCCGTCAAAAAATGGCGGCAATAAGATTGTAAGGCAGGTAATGGTGTTTGGACGAGACATTCATTTTGTTGGCGGTCGGAGATCCTTCGGCGCTCATTGCGAGGCTGTTGGTTGTATTTTTTTTCTGATAGGCGCTTTTGCTGTTATTCTTTGGTCGGCGGTGATGTGTTTTTTGCGCTTATTGCAAGGCTTTGTGTGCTATGAGCAGCGTTGGCGCTCGTTGTGAGGCGCGCAGTGAATGGCTTTTATGTTTAATGTGATAATGTTTTTTTTTTGTGTATATGTATTTTTGTATGCAAATGAAATTATTACTAAATGAATATACTTTACCTATTTGTAAGTAATATATGCAGGAAGCATTGTGCTGAAGAGCTGACAATCTGTTTTCATGTCCCTGCAGCATACAATGTAGGTTTTCAGTGCTGTGGAGCTGCTGTGTAAGTGTCAGCAATGTGCGCAGTGTGTAGTGTAAATAGGCTGCGTGCGCGAGGGGAAGCCGTTAGGGTAGCTGGGTACTTCCGCATTGTGTAAGTTAGTGTTGTAAAATGGCGGGGAATGTGTATGTGGTACGCGGGTGTGGATGATTTAGCGTCCTTGTTAATAGTGTATCTTTACCTCGTACGGCTTTTTAGGAAAATCCATATGTGTTTTGTGTGTTTAGGGTCCTGTAGCCTCGTTTTCTTTTTTTCAACGGCCATTTTTTCTCTCACTTAGGTGATTTTCGGGTGTCTAAACTCATGAATTTTGACTTAAATGGAGGTGTAACTTCACTTGCAGAGGTCCTCGGTGCCCGCCTTGCTGTGCGTAAGCTTTTTATGTGTTTGTTGTGTGTATTTATTGTGTTTTTAAGTGCGCGCGGTTCGGGCGTTAAGGTCGTATTTTTGTGAGCTCGTAATGTTTTTTTCTAAGTCCCGTATTTTTGGATGGTAAGTCCGTAAATTTGATGGTGTAAGTCCCGCCTGCGGCTCATTGCAGCCGACGTGGGAGCCTTCGGCGCTCCTTGCCAGCAACTCTGGCCCTCGCTTTGCAAGCCCGCAGCGTTAGCAACAACCCGCCTGCTCACAACTATATATGTGATATCTGCAACGTCTTCCCCAGTTGGCACTTGTAAATCGGCTAAGTGACAAAAAAAATGGCGTGAGGAAAAAATGAAAACGAGGCTACACAACCCCAAACCGCGCAAAACATCGCCAGCCATGTACGACTTTTACCTAGGAACAGAGGAAATACACTATTAGAAATAATGGAAACTGCTGGCAAGCCGCGTAACACATACACAATCGCCGCCATTTTACAACACTAACTTGCAACTAATAACATTACAAATCTAAAATGGCGCGTTACACGACTATACTAGCGGTTTCCCCTCGTGCACTGCGCACATTGCTGACACTTACACCTCAGGTCACCAACAGTCCAAGTGTACACTGTAAGCTGCAGGAAAATCAAAACTGATTGTTAGCTCTTCAGGATATTGATCACTGGATATATTAATTACAAATAGGTAAAGTATTTTAGTAATTAATTCATTCATTATTATTAAAAAAAATAGCATATTTTACACTGCCGTTACTTTACATACATTAACGCATCGCACTTCCTAATACATTTGTTCATTCACAATAGTTATTATCGTGCATTCATTTAATAAGTATTAATTAGTAATGGAAAATAAAAATGTAGACTTTACACTACACTAAAATGTTTTACTTTTTACTCTGCAGTTATATATTTGGATTACTGCTCATTGGCTGCCAGCGATAGCACTCTCAAAGCAGTTACAAATCTAAATCACTGTATTATGCTCTGAGACCTGAATACATTTTTTAATTTACACTGCACAAAAAAATTATATATTTAACACTGTACTTATATATTTTTCTTTGCGATGAGCGCCGAAGATTGATCGTTGCAAAGCACGAAACATGAAGGACACGAGGGAAGAGGCTCACAATGAGCGCCGAAGGTCCTCAGAGTACAAAAAGCATCACATTGTGTGGCAAACAGCATTGCCATGGCTTCAAACTTTATTGCCCCGTCATTTGTGCCAGGCAAGTCGCTAGTGATATAATATAACATAATGCAATACAATATTATACAGTACACATGGGTGTTGGAACTGGGGGGGGGGGGGTAAGGGGTAACCCCCCGCCCCCCCAGATTTCTTATTGTATGTATGTATGCGTATAGAAGCTAACAGGGGAGGGGAGAGGGGGAGGAAACACAGGGGAGAGGGAGAGGAAGACACAGGAGAGGGGAGAGGGGGAGGAAGACACAGTGGAGATGGGGAGGAAGACACAGGGCAGAGGGGGGAAGAGAAACAGGGTAGGGGAGAGGTGAGGGGAAGAGACACATGGGAGGGGGGAGAGACACAGGAGAGAGTGGGGGGTAGAGACACAGGGAAGAGGGGGGAAGAGACTAATGGGAGGGAGTGGTGAGAAGACACCGGGGAGAGGAAAGGGGGTAAAGACACAGAGGAGGGGGGAAGAAACACAGGGGAAGGGAGAGGGGGTAGAGACACAGGGGAGAGGGGGTAGAGACACAGGGGAGAAGGGGGAAGAGACACAGAGGAGGGGGAGAGACACAGGGGAGAGGGAAGGGGGAAAGGCACAGGGGAGGGGAAGTGACATCTCACACACAGACATTTATGTGTGTTGGAAAAAAAAATATATAAGGTTAATTTAACCATTTAAATATGAGTCATGTATACTGATAAGTCACATGTACACAAAATAATTACATTAAACTATGGAATGTGCTTCATGTATGTGACATATGTGTGTAGCCCCCAACAAAAAATAAGGTCAATTGAAAATAATTACAGAAGTATATTTAAATGACATTAATTTACTGCAATTCAATAGATAAATAAAAAGCTGAATCTTTCTATTTCTTTTAATATTCAAACAGACTCTGCATCAACAGCGTCACTCAACAATTTGCACCGTGCACTGTGAGGCACAATCCCTTTTAAAGAACACCAACAAAGAAGAAGAGGTAAGATACAACAAGACATTACATGCTCAAAAGGCCATGCTTTGCTAGATGAAAAATTATAAATATACAAATAATTATTTCACTTTCTTTTTCAAACAGACACTACATGAAGACCAGCGGATTAAGATTGGCAGGAGGGGACCGTCTGTCATTCGACACTTCAATCAAGGTAAAGTATTAAGTATAAACAAGAAAGAACCATGAGCCTTATTCAATTGCGACTTGCTCAATTGAATAGGGCTCTATATAAGCACATAACATATTTTTTATACAGAACTTTTTAGTTACTGAACTTCTAACCACAATCAAGGTTTTCAATAACTAAAAACTTTGCTCAATAAATATGTTATGTGATTATATAGAGCCCTCTTCAATTGGCAAAATTGCAATTCAATGAGGACCTATATATCTTTAATGGCCAAGGGCCTCACTCAAATGTGATTTGCCCATTTCAATAGGGCTCTATATAAGCACAGAGCATATTTTTTAAAGGAACTTTTTATTTAGTGAACACGTTGCTTTTGGATACAGGGGGCCTCATTCTATTATCGGCCGTAAATCGGCCGTAAGGCTGCGATTCCTTGCGGGGGTTCAGTTAACTCGCGATTCTATTATACGGCCCCGCAAGGATCTCATCTTACGGCCGGCCGCATATCTTGGAACCGGCCGTAAGCTGTGAAATATAAAAACGCAAAAATAAATTCAAGCCTGCACTGTACAGCTCTGTAAATGCTAGGGATCATATTGGGGGACATGAGGATTAAAAGAAACCCACTCTCAAGCTTGCACATCTGCCCAAACCCGAGTTCAAATTAACTGTTTATTTTCCGGCTGCGGCGTGGGTGTGTCTGAGGTGCTCCAAGCACTCTGGACTTTTTACATGGATATTTTACGGATATTAAAAAATATATATTTTACGGATTTGAGTACAGGATAATTATGTGCTATTTTTTCTAACACCTAAAATCCCTTTATAGTCTTCTCAAAGTGCAGGATGGCTTTATTTGAGCTATTTTATGTGCTTAATTGGTGCTAGCGAGACCTCTTTCCTGCAAGTAAGCTGCGGCTCGCTTTTAGCCTTGCAGAGAGGTTTCCCGGAGCAATTGAATTGCAAAACTCTTGCGGCCGTTTTAGATCAAAGGCTTTCCTCTGGCGCGAGCGGCCGCAAGAGATAGCAAGGCACCGGCCGCAAGCCTGCCGGAGCCTCCGGCCGTAAGGGAATAGAATAGCAGAATAGCTTGCGGCCGGTCCTTGCGGCCCCGCAACGGCTGCGGACGCTAATAGAATGAGGCCCAAGTTCACTAAATACAAAATTCAGTAAAAAAATATGCTCTGTGGTGATATTGAGCTCTATTCCATTGGTCAAAACACAATTGAATGAGGAGCTGACAATATAACAAATGCAGTAACCAAAGGCCCTCATTCAATTGCTATTTTGGACAATTTAATATGGCTATAAATAAGCACTTTTAGGCCCTTATTCAATTGCCATTTTGCTAATTCTATAGGGATCCAAATAATCACATAACATATATTTTTTAAGTAACTTTTTGTTAGTGAAAACCTTGCTTTTAGATAGATGCTTTATAAGCCTAAAAGTGCTTATTTATAGCCATATTAAATTGTCCAAAATAGCAATTGAATGAGGGCCTTTGGTTACTGCATTTGTTATATTGTCAGCTCCTCATTCAATTGTGTTTTGACCAATGGAATAGAGCTCAATATCACCACAGAGCATATTTTTTTACTGAATTTTGTATTTAGTGAACTTGGGCCTCATTCTATTAGCGTCCGCAGCCGTTGCGGGGCCGCAAGGACCGGCCGCAAGCTATTCTGCTATTCTATTCCCTTACGGCCGGAGGCTCCGGCAGGCTTGCGGCCGGTGCCTTGCTATCTCTTGCGGCCGCTCGCGCCAGAGGAAAGCCTTTGATCTAAAACGGCCGCAAGAGTTTTGCAATTCAATTGCTCCGGGAAACCTCTCTGCAAGGCTAAAAGCGAGCCGCAGCTTACTTGCAGGAAAGAGGTCTCGCTAGCACCAATTAAGCACATAAAATAGCTCAAATAAAGCCATCCTGCACTTTGAGAAGACTATAAAGGGATTTTAGGTGTTAGAAAAAATAGCACATAATTATCCTGTACTCAAATCCGTAAAATATTTTATTTTTAATATCCGTAAAATATCCATGTAAAAAGTCCAGAGTGCTTGGAGCACCTCAGACACACCCACGCCGCAGCCGGAAAATAAACAGTTAATTTGAACTCGGGTTTGGGCAGATGTGCAAGCTTGAGAGTGGGTTTCTTTTAATCCTCATGTCCCCCAATATGATCCCTAGCATTTACAGAGCTGTACAGTGCAGGCTTGAATTTATTTTTGCGTTTTTATATTTCACAGCTTACGGCCGGTTCCAAGATATGCGGCCGGCCGTAAGATGAGATCCTTGCGGGGCCGTATAATAGAATCGCGAGTTAACTGAACCCCCGCAAGGAATCGCAGCCTTATGGACGATTTACGGCCGATAATAGAATGAGGCCCCCTGTATCCAAAAGCAACATGTTCACTAAATAAAAAGTTCCTTTAAAAAATATGCTCTGTGCTTATATAGAGCCCTATTGAAATGGGCAAATCACATTTGAGTGAGGCCCTTGGCCATTAAAGATATATAGGTCCTCATTGAATTGCAATTTTGCCAATTGAAGAGGGCTCTATATAATCACATAACATATTTATTGAGCAAAGTTTTTAGTTATTGAAAACCTTGATTGTGGTTAGAAGTTCAGTAACTAAAAAGTTCTGTATAAAAAATATGTTATGTGCTTATATAGAGCCCTATTCAATTGAGCAAGTCGCAATTGAATAAGGCTCATGGTTCTTTCTTGTTTATACTTAATACTTTACCTTGATTGAAGTGTCGAATGACAGACGGTCCCCTCCTGCCAATCTTAATCCGCTGGTCTTCTTGTAGTGTCTGTTTGAAAAAGAAAGTGAAATAATTATTTGTATATTTATAATTTTTCATCTAGCAAAGCATGGCCTTTTGAGCATGTAATGTCTTGTTGTATCTTACCTCTTCTTCTTTGTTGGTGTTCTTTAAAAGGGATTGTGCTTCACAGTGCACGGTGCAAATTGTTGAGTGACGCTGTTGATGCAGAGTCTGTTTGAATATTAAAAGAAATAGAAAGATTCAGCTTTTTATTTATCTATTGAATTGCAGTAAATTAATGTCATTTAAATATACTTCTGTAATTATTTTCAATTGACCTTATTTTTTGTTGGGGGCTACACACATATGTCACATACATGAAGCACATTCCATAGTTTAATGTAATTATTTTGTGTACATGTGACTTATCAGTATACATGACTCATATTTAAATGGTTAAATTAACCTTATATATATTTTTTCCAACACACATAAATGTCTGTGTGTGAGATGTAACTATAGATGATACACATATATGTGCGTGTGACATATCAGTATACATGACATATAATGTCATTTAAATGTAGTTGTTTACTGATTTTGTTTTAAGCTAATTTTGTTGCAGTGGCAATACACATAAATGTGCGTGTCACATGTCACTATGAAGGGGCAATACACATATATGTCCGTGTCACATGTCACTATGAAGGGGCAATACACATAAATGTGCGTGTCACATGTCACTATACATTATACACATATATGTCCGTGTCACATGTCACTATGAAGGGGCAATACACATAAATGTGTGTGTCACATGTCAATATACATGATACACATATATGTCCGTGTCACATGTCACTATGCAGGGGCAATACACATAAATGTGCGTGTCACATGTCACTATACATAAACCTCTGTTTAATATAGAATTATGTTTTTTTGTTGTTTTGTTAAATGAACCGTATTTTTTTTGTGAGCCTATACACATAAATGTGCCATATATGTCACTACATAAATCCTAGTTTATTTTTTTATTTGTTTGACCTGTCCTGATAATAAAATGTAATATATTATAGCTTACCTCTCAGTTGTAATTTGCACAATGCAAAGTAGTAAATTAGTAAAGAATTGTCTTCTCAAGTAAAAGCAGCAGTTATCTCAGAAGTCACTCCGTTGATCACCTGAGGAGAAATGTATTTTTTTGTGTGAAATAGGCAGTATTTATAAACTTGTAGAAAGTTCTGGAAAGTGAGACCGTTAGAACGCAATACGCATGCGCTATTTGCGTTCCAGCTTACAATTTGCGTTCCATCCGCCATTTTATGCGTATTACTGTTCAAAATGGTGTTTAATATGATTGTGATACGTTTCACATAGTATGTGTTTCATTATTGCGAGTAAGTGTAGTGTAGTTACGTCTGAAGCCTCGTTTTCGTTTTGTTCGTCGGCCATTTTTTCTCTCGCTTAGCGATGGTATTAGTGTCTTAAGTGTTTTATTTTGATTTAAATGTAGGTGTAACTTGTTTTTTTGAGGTGCTGGATGGTTCCTCTTGCTGTAGGTAAGCTTTTTATGTGTTTGTTGTGTGTCTTTCTTAAGTTTTAAATGTTTGTATGTCGGCGTGTTGCGTCCGATGTTTGCGAGGTCGTAATGTGTGGTAACGTGTCTCGTATGGTGTTTGCGTGTGTAGCCTCGTTTTCGTTTTATTCGTCGGCCATTTTTTGTGTCGCTTAACAAATTATTTTTCAACTTTTATTTTGAGTGCAATTAAGTTGTAAGTTGCATTTTTAAGGTCCTGGGTGCTTCCTGTTTGTGTAGGTAAGGTTTTTATGTATGTGCTGTGTGTATGTATTGTGTTTTTAATTTTGTAATGTTCGCGAGTTGCGTCCGAGTGTTGCGAGGCCGTAATGTGTGTGAACGTGTGTCGTATGTTGTTTGCGAGTGTCGTAATGTGTTGCGACGTGAACTTTGCGAGATTCGCAGTTCTTTGGGTTGGGAATTTGTGTTGTGAATTTTGCAAGGGTCGCAATTGCTGCAACTGAAGACCTCGCTTTGCGAGGTCCTCAGGTGCTGGCATGGAGCGCCTGTGGCGCTCCAAGCCAGCAACTGAGGCTCTCGCTTCGCGAGGGTCCTTAGTTGCTGGCAAGGAGCGCCTGCGGCGCTCCATGCCAGCAACTGAGGCCCTTGCTTCGTGAGGGTCCTCAGTTGCTGGCAAGGAGCGCCTTCGGCGCTCCATGCCAGCAACTGAGAACCTGGCAGCCGCGGCCCTCGCTACGCGAGGCCCGTGTCTCGCTACGCGAGCCACGGCCCTCGCTTCGCGAAGCCCACCGGCTCGCTACGCGAGCCCGCAGCGTTAGCAACAACTCGTACGCTCACAACTATATATGTGATAATAATAATAATAATGCACAAGAGCATGCTCAGCTGATACATGTACACATTATATAGTAATAATAATAATAATAATAATAATAATAATAATAATAATAATGCACAAGAGCATGCCCAGCCGGTACATCTACACATTATATAGTAATAATAATAATAATAATGCACAAGAGCATGCCCAGCTGATACATGTACACATTATATAGTAATAATAATAATAATAATAATAATAATAATCATAATAATAATAATGCACAAAAGCATGCCCAGCGGTACATCTACACATTATATAGTATTAATAATAATAACTTTTTGTTAGTGAAAACCTTGCTTTTAGATAGATGCTTAATAAGTAAAAACTTCTTTAACAAATATATGTGATGTGCTTATTTAGAACTCTATTCAATTTTCAACATTGCAATTCAATGACGGCCTTAGAGTACTATTACATTGTAAAAAATGCAATTGAATGAGGGGCAAACTATGCAACATATGCAACATATGGTACACACAAAGGCCCTCATTCAATTGCAATTTGCACAATTGAATAGGGCTCTAAATAAGAACATAACATTTTTTTTTAAAGAAGTTTTTAGTTACTAAAAATCTATCTAAAAGAAAGTTTTTCACTGACTAAAAACTTCTTTAAAAAAATATGCTATGTGCTTATTTAGGGCACGATTCAATTAGCCAAATCGCAATTGAATGAGACCCAAACTGCTACACACAAAACAGAATTGGAACAAACTCACACAAACACATAGCAAAATAAATTAACTTTCTTATTCAATGTTTAACAACCTATAAGCCTTACAAAGAAGGAAAAATAAGAATAACAAAAGTGTTGCGCACCTAATAGCATTGTACAAAAAATCACACAAACACATAGGAAACTACATTAACATTCTTCTTTAAGGTTTAACAACCTATAACCAGTACAATCAAGAATAAATAACTTTTGCACAAGTGGTGCGCACAAAACTGGATTGTCAAAAACTAACACAAACACATAGCAAACTACATTAATTATATTATTTCATGTTTCACTAACTATAACCATCCCAATAAAGGTTAAATAAGTATACCACAAGTGGTGGGCATAAAACAGGATTGTACAAAAACTAACATAAACACATAGCAAAATAAATTCATATTCTTATTTAATATATCACAACCCACAAGCCTTACTAAGAACCTTAAATAAGAATAACAAAAGTCGTGGGATTGTACAGAAAGTAAAAAAAAAAATATATAGAAAAAAATAACCATAACTGATACAATACAGCCAAATTCATACATTTTTTACTTATTTAAAAGACATTTCACTAAAACAAAATTTTCTATTTTATATTACAACAGATACTGCGTGAAGACAATCGGACGAGGACTTTCTCCACAGGACCGGACCATCGGACGAGGACTTTCAACACAGGACCAGACCAGCAGACGAGGAATTTCAACACAGGACCAGACCATCGGACGAGGACTTTCACCAAAGGACCACAACATCGGACGAGGGCTACCGTCACAGGACCACAACATCGGACGAGGGCTATCGCCACAGGACCACACCATCGGACCAGAACTTTCAACAGAGGACCAGACCATAGGACCAGGATTTTACACACAGGACCACACCATCGGACGAGGACTTCCAACAGAGGACCACACCATTGGACAACGATTTTGAACCGAGGACCAACAAACATTCGGATTTAAATCACACTTCAACCAAGGTACAGTATAATAAGTACTAAAGTATAAAACTAAAGAAACTGCTTTCAGTTGCATCCGTGTCAACAGAAAAATAAAAAAATTAATTTACTATCTCCCTTATTCTATTTAAATTGCTATTATGCAATACATAGCTCAATAACCACATCACTTTTTTTTTTAGCAAAGAAGTTTTGCAGTGGTAAATATCTATCCACAAACAACGTTTTGAATAAATAAAACCATTATTTTAAAAAAATATGTTACATGCTTATTTACAGCAGTATTCCATTGGCCAAATTCTTAGCCAGTGAGGACAGGAATTATAAATTTAACTAAATATAAATGATACATTAATGATTTGCCTTTTATTTCACCAATTGTGCACAAGAATCTTTAACAGGAATTACAAATTAAAATATACACAATTACATTTATTTTTTTTCCTTTACAGATTAATATGGCTGATAACGAGACCAAAGAAGAGAAGAAAAGACGTCAAACTAGAGAAAGACAAGAGAGATGGGCCGCCCAGCAGACACCGGAGGAGAAAGAAATTCGACGAGAAAAAGAACGCAAAAGACTTGCAAATAAAAGAATATCAGCTGCAAAAATGAAAGATACAAGCAAAAAAAATAAAAAGATAATAAAGCATTTACAAACTGTTCCTAAAACATCAGATGACATTTTACAAGATACCAGTCAAGACAGACCAAAAAAAGCAACTACAAAAACAAAGCATTTACAAAATCTTACTAAAAACTTACAGGACATTTCAACCAAACAAGGACAACATATACCAAGAAAATCCACGAAAAAAACTAAACATTTAGAACCTGTTGTTGAAATATTTCATGACTTTTCATCTGATGAATATGAAAGTCAACATCCGATATGCTTTGCAAATTGTCCTTTACTCAAGTCTTTAGCAGTAGAGGTTCATAGTTGTGGGGACATGAGTACTCAATGTCAATTTTGTGAGGCTTATTATTTTAAACAGGAGAGACCCAGAGAGAGACAATTTATTAGTTGTTGTCAAAAAGGAAAGTTCAAACTTCCAGAAAGGAAACAATTTCCAACCTATTTACAAAATATTATGACTGAACCTACTTTTCCAAATTACAAAAATTTTAAGACAAACATAAGATCCTACAATAGTGCCATATCATTTGCATCTATGGGGGCAACATTGGCTGCTAATGTACCAGGACATGGTCCTTACTGTTTTAAAGTCCAAGAACAAATTTATCATCTGACTTCACATTTACATCCAGAGGAAGGAGAGCAAAGAAAATTCGCTCAACTATATGTCCTAGATACAATGGAAGCTGTTGACCAACGTATGCAGATGGAAGAAAATAAAAAATGCTTACCCAGTGTTTTCATAGAGCTAAATAACATTATGGACAACAATCCCTACAGTAAAGCTTACAAAAAATTGGCAGAAGTAGAAAATGAACAACTACTTCATGCAAAAAGACATCAATTAACCATGCCAAAGGTTAATATGGTGCTTAAAAGAGACAGACATACTGATAAACGTCGTTATAACTTGCCAACATCAAATGAGGTTGCAATGGTCTTTCAGAATGATGAAGGAGAACCACCATTTCAAAGAGACATTAGAGTATATCCCAGAAATGAGGAGCAACCATTTATTAATATTAATATCTTAAGTCCAAATTTAGATCCAATGACATATCCCATCTTTTTCCCACATGGAGAAGCAGGTTGGCAACCAAAATTAACCCTTCCCAGTTACCCAAATGCTAAAGCCAGAATCCGAAATAATGTTTCTATGCTTGAATTTAAAGTTGCTCAAATTGCCATTAGAGATGAATTTAATCCAATTTTATGTGGTGGAAAACTAACACAACAATGGATTATTAAATCATATTTGCAAGTTGCGGCAAATAATTTAAACTTCATAAAATATCAACAAGATAAACTACGTGTAGAACAATATTGTGGACTCATGGACTATGTTGCTGACGTGGCTACAAGCAGAGACATGACAGCTGGCAAAGCCATCATTTTACCATCTTCTTTTCAAGGATCTCCTCGAAATATGAGAGAAAGATACAATGATGCTATGGCTATTGTGACAAAATTTGGAAAACCAGATTTATTTGTGACATTTACATGTAATCCACAATGGCCAGAAATTAATCAAAATCTACTTCTTGGACAAAGTGCTTCAGATCGACCAGATTTAGTAGCCAGAGTTTTTAAGATCAAATTAAATGAATTAATACGTGACTTTACTATAAATCAGTTATTTGGCAAATGTCTTGCTTATGTATATACCATTGAATTTCAAAAAAGAGGCCTTCCACATGCACATCTTCTCATAATACTTCAAGAGAAAGATAAATTAGATACTTCGGACAAAGTGGATGCAGTCATAGTTGCTGAACTACCAGATCCAGAACTATATGGTAGACTATATGAGATTGTTACTCATCGCATGATTCATGGACCCTGTGGAGACCTTAATCCACAATCACCATGTATGGAAAATAATCAATGTTCAAAAGATTTTCCAAAAGATTATAGAGACAAAACATATGCAAATTGTGATGGATATCCACTTTATAAAAGAAGAGAAGGAGATAGTGCCATTATTCGTGGAAAAAAAGTGGACAATAGATATGTAGTACCCTACAATCCACATTTACTCATGAAGTACAACGCCCACATCAATGTAGAAGCCTGCACTTCCATCAAATCCATTAAATATGTCTACAAATATATTTACAAAGGTTACGATGCAGCTACTGTAGTCGTCAAAAGTGCAGACAACCCTGAAAGTAGTGAGTTAGTACATGATGAACTTGCATCTCATGTAGATGCTCGCTATGTCAGTGTGCCAGAAGCTATGTGGCGGCTTTTAATATTTGAAATGCATGATAGATCACATGCAGTATATAGGTTAGCAGTACATTTGCCACAACGACATTTAGTCTATTTCCATGCTGGAAATGAAATGAATGCATTGGCCCAAAGTGAAGATCGTCACACTACACTAACTGCATGGTTTGCATTAAATTCCACTGATGCTGAAGCAACACAATACTTATATATTGAAATTCCATATCACTATGTTTTTGTGAATGGATTATGGAGAGCAAGAAAAACCAGAGGCAATAAAATAATTCCACGAATTTACACAGTCAGTCCAAGAGATGTTGAACGTTTTTGCTTACGGATATTACTTTTAAATGTTCCAGGAGCACAAAGTTTTGAACAATTAAGAACTGTTAATGACATTGTATATGAATCCTTCCATTTAGCTGCAAGACATAGAAACTTACTCGCTGATGATACAGAGTGGGAAAGATGTTTAGAAGAAGCAGCACAATGTCAAATGCCACGACAGATGAGAGAACAATTTGCTTTTATTTGTATCTTCTCAAATGCTCCAAATGCATTAGCTTTGTGGGAGACTTTTAAAAGTAATATGGCTGAAGACTTTATGCGACGATAAAATGAACCCATTGCACACTTAAAAGCGTTAATGGAAATTCAAGAAGTCTTTTTAAAGCATGGATTAAGTTGTGCAAGTTTTAATTTGCCTGATCCAGGTCTTATAGATGACATTAACTTTGAAGACTATGACATTCAACTACAAGCAGAAAGAACAGAAGAAAGACTTGCAACTTTAAATACACTACAATTGCAAGCATTTCATGCCATTAAAAATGCTATAGATGATGACATGGTGACAGAGCGTTATTTCTATCTTGATGGACCTGGCGGATCAGGAAAAACATATTTGTACAATTTATTAATGAGTTCAGTACGAGCACAAGGAAAAATAGCAATGGCGTTTGCCACTACTGGAATTGCTGCACTTTTATTAGAAGGTGGAAGAACTGCCAGTGCCTATTTTAGAAAATTCTGTGTCAGATATTCGCATGACATCCTTACAAGCAAAGAAATTGAAGAAATGTAAATTAATTATAATAGATGAGGCCACAATGATGTCATGCTATGCCCTCCATTGTATTGACCGTTTGCTTCGTGAAGTCATGGATAATATTTTTCCATTTGGTGGAAAGGTAATGTTGTTGGGTGGCGATTTTAGACAAACATTACCTGTCGTTGTACATGGAAATCGAACAGACATTATTGAAACATGTATAAAGTCAAGTACAGTATGGAAACATTTTACCCATCTTCAACTGCAACAAAATATGAGATCAGAAGGCCAAACTGATTTCAATGATTGGCTTATTAAAATTGGAGAAGGCAGAACAGAAAAAATACTACATTTACCTGACGACACTGTAGAGATCCCACCTCATATGATTTGTCAACAAGATATTATATTGGCTATATTTGAAGGGAGCATAAATAACGAAGAATATTCCGAGCTTGCCAACCAAGTTATACTGACGTGTAAAAATAAAGATGCATTAATACTCAATAATGAAATCTTTAAAAAAATTAATGCACCACAAAAAAAAATATCACAGTGCTGATTCTGTACTTGCTGATGACAATGAAAGTCAGGCAAACTTTTCAACTGAATTCATTAACTCTTTAACTCCTTCTGGAATGCCACCACATATTTTGCAGCTAAAGAAAGGTGCAATTATCATGTTACTGCGAAATATGAACCCCAAAAAAGGCCTATGCAATGGCACAAGATTAATTGTTCAACAATTAAAGGACCATTTTATAGATGCTGAAATTTTAACCTGGACCCATAAAGGAGAGAGAGTTTTCATACCAAGAATAGATTTAGCACCAAGTGAAAGTAGTCTCCCTTTTATACTTCAAAGAAGACAATTTCCCATTATTATGGCATTTGCCATGACCATTAATAAATCACAAGGTCAAACTTTCAAATCTGTGGGTATTTTCTTGGAAGAACCAGTTTTTGCACATGGTCAATTGTACGTTGCGTTGTCACGGTGCAAAAATCCACAGGCTATTAAAGTTTACATTGAAAACAATGAAAGTCAAGGTGATTTATTAGAAGATGGACGTATTTTTACCAAAAACATTGTCTACTATGAAGTACTATAACTTTGCAGGATACAAACTAAAGCCATGCAAACATTTTGGAAAAACATTCAAAAATACAAAACAATTGGTTGTTTAATTCAGTCATAATTAATGGAAGTCATGTTTATGGATAATTCGCCTCACAAAATACTTGCCTTGCATTTCTATGAAAAATTATGTTAAAATGTTAAGTCACTATGTTAATGTTTCTAATGTTACAAGTTTAAAAACAATATTTTCAAGTTATTTCATTCAACATATTACAAAGTTCATGTTAAGAGCTCAAGCACCTTTTAAGTCACAATGTAAATATTCTCTGTTATCTTAAGATTACTACCTACATTAATGTTTATCGCCAGTTTATGTGCTCAGTAATGAATTACTTTAATTACGTACGGTTTAAGGAGAGTTTTTACTGTATGCCTTCCTCTACATTCAATGTATATTAAACTTAACAATTATTATGATACAAATTGCATGTTTATACTGATTAATTTAAAGTTAAACTGTTTTTACATTCAAATGTTAATACTTTTAATTCAAAATTATGTTACAAAATGTATTTACTTTGTTCCTGTTTATAATGTTCAAAATTACACAAATGTTTTGCAAAACTTCCAAAGTTACATAAAAAATAAAGTTCAATTTTAAAAATATATACTTTCAAGGTTATTGCTTACATATATTTTAAACTTCCTGTTAAAATTCGGCACGTTTCAAAAAGTCTTTTTACTTTTTACTTTCCTCTGGATTCTATGTATATTAAAGTGAACAATTCTTCAGATACAAAATTCATTTAAAAAAACCATTACATCAACGTTTTACAAAAATACATGTTCATATCACAATACTTACAAGGGTCAAAAATATATTTAAATAACTAAACAACTTCACAAACATATACATCACATTGCCGTCATTTTTTGACGGGCAAGTCGCTAGTTACTATATAATGTGTAGATGTACCGCTGGGCATGCTCTTGTGCATTATTATTATTAGTATTATTACTATATAATGTGTCGACGTACAAGCTGGGCATGCTCTTGTGCATTATTATTATTATTATTATTACTATATAATGTGTAGATGTACCGCTGGGCATGCTCTTGTGCATTATTATTATTAGTAGTAGTATTTTACTACTACTAATAATAATAATAATGCACAAGAGCATGCCCAGCTGGTACATCTACACATTATATAATAATAATAATAATAATAATAATAATAATAATAATAATGCACAAGAGCATGCCCAGCTGGTACATCTACACATTATATAGTAGTAATAATAATAATAATGATAATAATAATAATAATGCACAAGAGTCCTTCAGCACTGCACTGGACACTGAATAAACTTGCCTAGCTATTGATTTCCCTATTCAATCAGCATCACCTACACTCTCCCTCCTCTCTGTAAGACTGCAAGTTAGTTATGATTCCAAAATGGCTGCTGTCCATGAGGCAGAAGGGTGTGGAAGGGAGTGTATGCTGCTGATTGGCTGGAATGTGTCTGCTGACTGTGACATGCAGGGTCAAAGTTTGCTAATGATAAAGTATTGGGGGCGGGTCCAATATTGCATATGTTCGCAGTTCGCCGCGAACGCGAACATGCTATGTTCGCCGGGAACAGTCCGCCGGCGAACTATTCGCAACATCTCTAACAGCCAATAATGTCTAAACCATTGGCAACAAAAGTGAGTACACCCCTAAGTGGAAATGTCCAAATTGGGCCCAAAGTGTCAATGTTTTATGTAGCCACCATTATTTCCAGCACTGCCTTAACCCTCATGGGCATGGAGTTCACCAGAGCTTCACAGGTTGTCACTGAAGTCCTCTTCCACTCCTCCACGATGACATCATGGAGCTGGCAGATGATAGAGATCTTGCACTTCCCCACCTTCCGTTTGAGGATGCCCCACAGATGCACAATAGGGTTTAGGTCTCGAGACATGCTTGGCCAGTCCATCACCTTTAACTTTAGCATCTTTAGCAAGGAAATGATCATCTTGGAGGTGTGTTTGAGGTTGTTATCATGTTGGAATACTGCCCTGCGCCCAAGTCTCCAAAGGGAGGGGATCATGCTCTGCTTCAGTATGTCACAGTACATGTTGGCATTCATGGTTCCCTAAATGGACTGTAGCTCCCCAGTGCCGGCAGCACTCATGCAGGCCCAGACCATGACACTCCTACAACCAATTTTCAAGATGTCACAGTATAGTAAATATGTCTCACAGGATAACAAGAGACTGGAGAGTTTCTCTTAGATGTTATTCAGTTTTCATTTGTGAGTTTATCCCATTATGTTAATGTTTTGCTTTAAAACGTTGTCGTTAAAAGCTTACTACATACTGTTAAGCCATATAGTGTGCATGTTTAGATAATATAATCTGTTTGTGGATCCCTCCTAACACACACATTTATTAAAAAATACATAATTTAAAAACAACAACAATAAAATGTTGATATTTTTTAGCAGAAATTACTATTTAAGATCCTCCTACCTTGCTTTCTGTGTAATGTTACACCAATAAATATCACTCAAACTTAAATATTACTGGGATATAATGTTTGCAACCAAAAGTGTATGGGCTCTGATTCTGTTTTTTCTTATGAATGCCCAGTAATAATGAATGTTTATTATCAAGCATCAGAGCTTACACAACTATTCCAGGTCAATATTCTGCTTTGTTAGATGTGCACATAAACTATTATCTTGGACACTTATGAGATATAATAAGATATAACAGCTTTTGTAGGAATGTGGATATTTGTGTTGGATTTTAGCATTCCACTCAATTCTACTCCAGTCATTAAAAAAAGGAAGTCATGCCCTGACATCTATTTTGTTTTTGGCAATTTAATGGTGGTGATTTGGACATTCATTTAATTGTTTGTTTATATGATAATATTGACATGTAGTGCTTATGGCTTATGGATTTTTTATGCTTGTATCATTTTCAAATGTATCTGATGTTTCCTGTAGGCTTTTAGATTTATGTGCAATACTCTGATAGTCTCAACCACTTTTCCCAGCATTACTGTTTTTTAGCAAAATTAATTCTTCAATCAAAGAAAATGTTGGAGGTTTGACCAGCACAGAACACTAACTGGATTTCATACCTTCAATAAATAAGAGATATATTTGAATAAATCAAGGCAGCATCACTTTATGACTGGAACAACTCAATAAATAATATATATTATTTTTATAAGATATCAGTGTTCTTTTAATGATGATGTTGGTATGTTTGCATTATTTCACAGGTGCTCAGAAATTGGCAAATTGAGCAATGTATTTTTAAATTAGACTACAAGGTTTTTTAGACAACTGAAAATCGTATAAATATTGAGTATTGGGTACGTTCTGAAGCAAAAATAGGGTCAGAGGTATTCAATCTGAAAACAAAAAACACTGTAGTAGGTTTGTTCTACAAACCTACTCTGAGAGCAGCCTCTTTTAGCTTACTTGTGCCATGTATTTTATTGGTCTGGTCTCTTAGGAATTGCAAACACATGTTTACCGATTTTCTGCATTATCGGTGAAATCAAAACATGCAAGCTTTGCAATAATGAAGTGTAATTATGTAATGTAACAGTAATATATATATATATATATATATATATATATATATATATATATATATATATTTTTTTTTTTTTTTTTTATTTATATATATATATTTACATATTTATGTATATTTTTTAATATAAATATATATTTATATGTTTATATATATTTATATATATATATATATATATAATATATATATATATATATATATATATATATATATGTGTGTGTGTGTGTATGAAGAGTGACGTAGCTGTAAGTGTGCAGTAAGTGTGCAATAATCAGAGTATTGAAGTATATAATAATACCTTTTTTATCGAACACACTTATTCATAAATATACTACTAGCTTTCGAGAGCTTCCTCTCTTTCTCAAGTGTGAAGTCAGGAGCGCCGAAAGGTTCAGCATTCCCAGCCTTAAAATGTTATTGCTGTAATTTTTGACGGGAAAGTCCCTAGTATATATATATATATATATATATATATATATATATATATATATATATATATATATATATATATATATAATGTGGATTAAAGAATGTATACTCTTTTTATAGTTACATGCAGTGTATCATAATTTATAAGTATAAGATATTTTTACAGATATTATAATGTGTGATTTTTAGCAATGAATCCTATTTAGTCTTCAGATAATTATCAATATTTGTATTAAATATTTACAAAATTCTTGTCTCCTAATCATTTGAATATATTATTTAAAATGAAAACTGTTGCAATATTTGCCAGTCTTTACACTTTCGCCTAAAGAAGCTTCCTAACAGGTTTTCTCTCTGTGTTTATAACATGTTTAGCACTAGGTTTAGTTTCTAATAGTTCCTTTTCATCTCTCTGCCTACGGCTGACTGTGGAAAGTGTAGGTTTGGCTACATTGATGGCTCTCTGTAATGGCTGTGATTACACCCTCTGCATCTTCTTCACAGCGCCAGCCTTTCAACTGAACAGCACATTATGCCTAGATAAGGCTCAAAGAGCAGCTTAATATCAGGGTTCTCTGCAACTCTAATAAATGGTTCAGGATCGAAAAGATAAAACCATAACAATATTTGTAGCATATAAGGTAGAACTCATGAGAATACAGTGTGCAACTGTTTGGGTCAAAGATAACCCTTTATTTGGACCATATCGCTGAGATAAAAGAAGACATGTTTAGGAAAGAATGAGCCAGTACTTGCAACTTGTACACAGAGAAATGGCCACTATGGAAGCAAGAAGTTAACGCTGAACAAGATGCATTTGACAGTTCTTGAAAGGCTTTTATTTTGCAGTTCTAGATGGTTTTAACTTACTAAATGATAATTACTGCATCATTTCAAAATGAGTGTTTAGGTTTGAATATTAGAAATTTAATATTATATTTTTTTTAAACAGAGAGGGATAAAGGATAAACACATTGAAACAGAAAATTTCACACATGAACCCTGAAGGTGTCTCACGAATGTATAATACTGCAGACTACCAGAATGTATATATGAATGTGTAACACTGCAGATGCTCCAGAGATATTTGCTGATTTATGGTGAAATAATACAATTTGGTGAACAGTTACTTTTGTCATAACAAGTACAAATATGTTAATAATAGGCCAGTAGTAGTGTTTTTAGGCCTAATGCTTCCCTATCATGAAAATCAGGCATATTTCCTTTGTGCTTAACACTTCCAAATAGTATAAATATCAATGAAAACAAGTTGAGTAGGAATATGTTTAAAATGCCACTTAAATATGAAACAAAATACTTTTTTCAAATAAACTGTGCCACATAAAAAATTGGAAAACTGATCATATCAGATGTGAAGTACTCACAAAATCATAGAATCTCCTCAGAAATAAGAGCAAATATTTCATGTGTTATGGTAATAAGCAATGGCCCTCAGCTGATGCTGGTGAAAGGGGAAGGAGAAGAAAAAGGCCTTGTAGATGTATAAAGAATCTAAGCCTTCCTACCTCTCTATATCATGTATGAGGTGATAACAAAAGTGAAAAATATCGCCCTGTCTCGCTTTAATGTATGTTTTGTATTGATCATTAATTTGCCATACAAAAAAACTTTTTACAGTGTTTAAAACATAATCTCTTAAATGCATAATAGAAATTGTGTTTCATGCTCTGACCCTTTAAATGTCTGGCTTTGCACCATTGTTAAGTCTCTATTTATAATTCTCTAATTTCATCCTACATTTAGAGAAATGATGGTATGAAACTAAGCTTGAAAGACATGTCTAAAAATGGAAGAAAATATATTTAAATATCCCAAAGATGGTAGATGCCAGATAGGTTGCCCAGCATAGATATCAGTTGGAGCGTTCTGGCTTCAAGGACCACTGTACAATCATATATGCTTGAAAACGTGACTAAGAGCAGGAATATATCATGATTTTAATTAGACAATATATATTTTGAGAAATGTCTGCTGGTCCCTTCAGGCATCCGTGATGTTTTGGTGGAGGTTGTGAGTACAAGAGGGGCTTTTGCATTTCTCCCTCAAGCTTCAGTATAACAAGAAATGTTGAAACCTGACAAAATAGAGCTTCTCTACACAGGGTTCAAAAATTAAGATTTTCTCTAAAAAATATTTAATGCTCAAGATGTTATATTGCTGGTAATGTTGTTAGTTTGTTACATGCTTCACAAACGTAATAGGCTTTTTAAAAAGAGGCCTTATTTCCATGTGGCAGTATTGCTCCTCATTATAAAAAAATATTGTGACAATGTTATATTTGCTGACGGAAAAGGTAATAAATCTTAAAATAACTGAAACTCCCATTTTCTTGCTACTAGTTTACAGAGCTTTGCTGATATCAAAATCCTATGAAGCTTTGCTAACACTTATTAATAATGCTGCTCAGCGGACAATTGCAGCTTGTTGTAAAAAGCTGGATTTACCACCGTTGGATACTGTCAAAACTTAAGTATTCTACAGTTTGATTCAAAGATGGATTTCTTAAAAAGAAGAATAAGTGATACACAGGGAAAATGTATGTCTTTAAAGGTTCCTTAGATCCTGTGCAATGCCTAAGTTGTAATATATGTCTTATATATTAATTAAGACTGGGTAGCCGATTTGCTTGCGGTATATAGCTTTTACGTAATTAATATTCTGAATCACACAATTAACTTATCTAAAAATATTACATTTAAAACACAAAAAGCAGCAAAGGAAGAGCCTGTTAGTACACTTAATACTCATATAGGCCAACTTTGTTTATGTATAATAAAAAAAGATAAATCAATAGACCATCAAATATTTCCCAAATTATCAGCAAATTCGAAAGAAATATGTTGGATGAACAGCTCATATTTGATTGGTTTTGGAATGACGGCTATTTAGAATTTATTGATCACTGTACATTTAAATAGCTTGTATTTTCTCATTAAATGACAATTTGGGTCATCAGAGTGGGTCTCATGGAATTTGATACTTCACTTTTGGTTAACACATTCCCTCACAAAAAGGGAAATTCCAGAAACTTAGCCTAACACACTTTTAGACAAAAAACATATTTGAGAGTATGCCAAAAGTAGAAAACTTCAAAGAATAAAATACATTGTCAAAAAATATATATATTATTTATTGTATTTCTTAAGAAGTATTCCAATTTATTTTGTATTCATAGAACTGAAAGCTGTCCACTATCATTTATGTTTCCAATGACCTTACACTGCTCAATGCAGTACAAATACATGTTTGACTATTGTTAATTTAATGGAAATGTTGCTTTGGCTCAAACATTTGTTTGGGAAATTCTTTCGTTCTGCATTTAGTATAATTTGAAACTTTGGAATAATGCTTATTTATATGTAGACTAGCGACTTGCCCGTCAAAAATGATGGGGCAATAAAATTTGAAGCCATGGGAATGCTGTTTGAGACATAATTGAAACCGTTTTCTACTGTGAGGACCTTTGGTGCTCATTGCGAGCCTCAGGACCTTCAGTGCTCATTGGAGGCTTGCGCTGAGAGCCTTCGTCGCTCATTGCATGCCTCACAATGAGTGCCTTCAGCGCTCATTGCGAGCTTCTCCTGTTGTGTACTTTTGGTCCTCTGAGAGAGATATATATTTCTATCTATATGTAGTTAAGTATTAATTAATGATTTATTCAATAAATTAATTAAGTAATAATTAATGATTTATTCAATAAATTAATATACTTTAATTATTTCTATTTGATATATGCAGCGAGCAATAGGCTGACCATCTGTTTGTATTTTGCGTCTGCATAGATTATACATTTTGAGTGTTGGTGCCCTGCTTATAAAGTGTAATGAATGTTCCAAGTGTGCATTCTAAATAGCCTGCATGCGTGCGGTAAAGCCGTTGGTTTATTGTGTAAAGCTGCATTGTATATTCGTAATGTTATTAATGTGTTACGCGGCTCGTGAGCATTTCCCGGCTTTTGTAATAGTGTATTTTGTAGGTCGTAGTGTGATGTGTAAAGTGCTACGCGTTTTGCAGTGTTTTGCACGGCCCAGGGTCATTCTTTTCCTCGCTTATGCGATTTTTGTGTGGTGAAATTCGTCTAAATCAAGGTAAATTCACGCTCCAGCTAACTCACAGACCTCCTGGCTATTGCCCCATGCTGTCTGTGATGTTTTTGTATTTTTTTTTAGGTGTAGTTAGTGTGCTTTTCGGGTTTTTGGTTCGGCTGCTAAAGTCCCGCGTCTTGTATTTTATTTGTCACGTATTTTTTTTTTGCTAAGTCCCGCTAAGTGCTCTGAGTTTAACGGCTCACCTCACTACGCGAGGCTCGCTGGCGCTCATTGCCTAAGAGCTACGAGTTTAACGGATTGCATCTATACGCGAGGCTTGCCACCAATGAGCACCTTCGGTGCTCATTGTCTAAGTGCTACGAGTTTAACGGCTCGCCTCACTACATGAGGCTTGCCGGCTAAGTCGTACGCACCACGCAAACAGCGTGACGACGTCTCGTAGTTGGACAATTATAATATGTGATATGAGATAACAAGCATATTATGAACCTTTCACTTACTGATATGGCTTGTAACTTCAAAATATGTGTTAATGGTTATGTGATGTTGTTGAATTAACTTTATAAAAGCATTTGTAATGTTTTTAAAAGTATACTGTATGTTAAAAGGTGAAAACTTTCATGATTGTTAAATGTGTCCCTAAACACTTTGTTGTGTAGCTATTTTGACTTGTGTGCGTTACACTTACACATATCATTTGTCTCGTCCCTCTATTATATTCAGGGTTCACACAGCATTAAAGCTTTTAAACAAGTAATTGACTGCAATAGTGAGAGTGAAGTGTGGTTTTAGATAAAAGAGAAAATGGTTACAAATTCCCTATCAGCAATTGGTTTTACTATACACAGGGTAGATTTACTTGCACACAAAAAAAAAAATGTCTTTCAAAATAATGAATTTGTCTGCTTAATATTATTAATAATGTTTCTGTTCTGGTGGTTTCTAAGATATATCCATAAATACATTAAAAAATCCCTTTTTTTGTGATATAATAGTCTGGGTAGGGGATTATCAGAGGTACACAGCTTCCATCAGATACAAACATTAAACAAGTGTTACACAGATGTTACACATTCTCTCACATTATTACACCCCATAAAGTTCCATTTTTTTGTTTTCTTGCTTAAAAACTCAGACATAGATTTATTGGATCACCACAGGTTTAGCACCTCTGAATATTTTATACACGAGTTTGTGAGCTGACCTACTTTATTACAATTTTTAAAAAAAATTAACAGCAATATATTATATTGTTAATGTACACGAACATACATTGACATGAATTTTTACTTGAGTGTTTATCTTACAATATATGATTTGGTGAGGAAACTTATCTAGAGGAAAACACATCAAGTAGAGTAAACAAGCACCTGATTTTAAAGACTTTTAATACAAGAATAAAAATGTAAGGATCTACTGTACAATGAAAAAAATATATAGGTTTGAAAACTGTATGTCTGTCAAAGAGCATCATTTATCTGGGAAAATTAATTGTCTGTTTTTAAATAGAAGCCTCTGCTGGACCCTGGAAGCATCAATGAAAACAGTGTGTGTGTGAGAGGAGTGTATACATTTCTGGATAGCTGAAGTTACATCTATTGATGCAACCTACATGTTTATTTGCCTGTGAAGGTGAAAGGTAAATTTTATAAAATTACCTAACAAAGATTACAAAGATTCCAGTCCTCTCCCTGTTCCCTCCTCCTCTACTCTTCCTCCACTGATAGCTAATAAATACACCCCTTTAATCAAGCTCTCAAGAACTGATATAACAAACCCAAACTTGCAACGTTATTAAATTGTGATTCTGTAAATTTCTGTAAACGGCTCTATATAAGCACAGAGCACATTTTTTTACAGAAGTTTTTAGTTAGTGAAGACCTTGCTTTTGGATAGAAGTTCACTAACTAAAAACTTCTGTAAAAAAATATGCTATGTGCTTAAATAGGGCCCTTTTTTTCCATGAGGAGAAGGGGCTGCAATAAGGTCCTAGTTTTAGAACTATTCTTATAGCTGAGTGGTCAGACCAAGAGCATGGATGAATTTCAACTTAGCTAGTGTGGTTGTTTAATGAAGAATCAATCATAAAATAGTCTATTCTGGAGCAGGTACCATGTAAAGATGAGTCAAAGGTGTATTCCCTGTCCCTACGGTGAAGTCCTCTCCCGGCATCTACCAAATGCAATTCAGCTAATAGGGTGTTGATGTGTTTTAGTTTATTAGAAATGCGTCCCTCTTGGCAGACTTTCAATCTATCTAACTCTGGATTAAAGGTTAAGTTTAGGTCTCCTCATATAATTACAATGCCCAATTCCTGTTGTTATAAATATTTGAATAACTTAATTAGATTGTTATGGTATGCAGTCGTGCAATTAAATAAGAGAGATTTTGGTGCATGGAATCTTGCCTGTAATTTTGTTGTGAGCAAAGTGTGTTTCCTGTAAACAAAGTACAGAAGGTGGGGATTTTTATAAGTGAGAAAAGCCGTCTACCTCTTAAAAGGGGAATTAAATCCTTTAACATTGTGTGTCAAAAAAATAGTTCGAGCTGGTCATTTAATTGTTAGATATAGGTCAACTATTGTTTTGAGCCACATACGATCAGGAAAGGCTGATGCTAGGGTAAAGGCGTAAGGAACTAGTTGAAATCAACATAACAAAATAATAACATTCAACTTTTACATAAGTGCTATCATTCCTCATATTTAAACGTTTTGCACTTATGCACATAGGGTTGAGGGTTATAACCTTCATCCCTCAATTCTCCCCCATTTTCGAGGAAGCCACTAACAGTTGAGTAAACAAGAATTTGATTAAAAGTTTGAACTTTTTCTTTGGCATGGTATAGCCCCATACAATCAGTTGGTTCATATAGTTAATGAAGGTTATAGAAACATTCCTCCTGGAACTTTCACCTACTATTAAGGGTTAGCATAAAGTTGAACTCTTTTTCTTTTTTCTTTAAATACAAGTATAGTAAAAAATAATGAACTAAAAGATCCAAATATAACTTTACTTTTGTTAAGTTAACATAGCCATAAGAGACAACTACTTGCATACTCAATATATTCTTTAAACCAACAAACAACAGTAATTCTTTAAGTAGGTGCAGTTTTGTCTAAGTCTCGTAAGGTGGAGGCATTATCCTCTGGCATTGGTGAGGTTCCTGCTCTAGTGGTCGTCATTCTCCTTTGAAGATTATTTTTTTGGAGCTTCCGTTCATTGTCTAACTGGCCTCGGGATTCATTCAGCTCTTGTTGCGTACCTATCTTCTCCTGAGAGACAAGATTTAAATGGTGCAGATGGTTACAACATTCTTCCAAACTAAGTGCTGAAAACTGAAGTTTGGATGAAGTTCCATTTGTTTGTATTTTTAACGTTGAGCAGCAGGCCAGCTTTTGCACTCTCATCTTTCACCCACATCAATAGAAATGTTAGTTCCTCCTCACTTTCAGCCATCAGAGTAGTTTTATCTGTGTACCTGAGGTTGTTGTTATTTCACACAAAAAAATAGAGTCTGGCTTTGGATCTGTTCAGCCCAGTCTTAAATATAAGTTGAAGACATAACATGACAATATACAATCTTGTAACACTCTGTTTCTGATCTTGAATCATTCAGCTGTTCCATGTTCGGCTCTGACTGAGGCTTCTCAGAAGGAGGATATGATGATCTGGTACTCCTATCTCTTTAAGAACTTGCCACGTTTTGTTGTGCCCTGGTTCCCAATATTCCCCTTGGAATTAATGCATCCAGTATACTCTAATGAGGAAAAGTAGATTGCCACGATGAGGGAGAAGTCTTTCATGAAACCTTGCATTTTATACCAGAGCAAACCACCTGGAGTATAAAATAAAGGAAATACCCCTTTCGATTTTTGGGATGTGAACTTCAAAGTGATGCCAAAGTGCATGGAAATGGAAACTGATACCTTCTGGTCTTCGTGGATACCTTCTCAGGATGGTTAGAAGCTTATTCTTGCAGGACAGAAAAGGCCAGAGAAGTGATCAAGCACATGTTACGGGATATCATTCACTGATATGCTCTGCCTCTCGGTATTGAGAGTGATAATGGACCAGCCTTCATTGCAGAAGTTATCAAGAAAACAGCCCTTGACATTGATTGGAAGCTACACGCTGCTTGGCACCCAAAGTCTAGTGGGAAGGTGGAAAGAATTAACGGCATCATCAAGACTCGTCTGACAATAGAAATTGAAAGACCTACTGACGCTTATTCTGTTCTGTTTCTATACTGCCCCCAGATAAGTCATACAGCTTTGCTCCCCCCCCCTTTGAGCTTGGGTACATAGACCCCCACCTACCTCAGAGAATTGTTAGATATAGATCACATAGGATGATTGAATTATGTGAAGTATCTGCACCCCTGTCTAGTTTTTTGTCCTCCCTCCACAGATGGACTCTTGAGCAAACAACCATATCACTGACAGAATCAATGCACTATATACTGTATCACCCAGTGATGACATGTGGATAAAGGCACAGAAAGAACAATCATTCCATTGCAAGTGGCTTAGCCCCAAACAGGTGTTCATAACTATGCCCACAGTTGTCAAAGTAAACAGAGTGGCTGCCTGGATCCATCACACAAGCATCAGGAAATGTAAAGGTTCCTGGAGAGTGAGTCCACAAGACATCTGTTTAAAACTAAAGATTTCCAGAAGGAGGTGGCAAGGAGGCAAAAGCTCCTGACCAAAGTGGGAGACTCTCTGACCAGCAAGAAGAGACAGAAGAAAGGCATTGACTATGGGGTGATCTGTGGTTATCATCGCCACCCTGTTTTGAATCATACATTTGAATGCTTCCATGATGGACACACTGATATCTCAGAGGGTTGGGGGACTAGTTGTAGGCTTGGGTCCCCAATATGGGGTGGTTAAAGAATCTAATTATAGAGATCCTGTCTCTTCTGATAATAGCATGCCTCATATTTTGTGTGCTATGCTTTTGTTTCCCCATACAACTTAAATGCCGTAGTAAAATTATACCAACTCCAAGAGGTCCACCCCAGCTCAGATGATGGCCATCGTGCCAGTTCATGCAGAGTTAGCAAAACTTCTTTGAGGCATTTCTTAATCTCTAAAGGGGAAATGATAAGACATGGAAAAAGTTATATCTGCAAGAAACCTTAGGATCTACTAGTTAGTTATATGACTAGAGCTGGAGGATAGGAGATGTACAATTGTGTGTAATGTACTATATCATCAGTGTTTAACATGGTTAACATGGCTCTACCAATCAGGCTTTGAAGCTCATAGTGGCAGGCAGTCAAGAAAAGTTAGTTCTGAGCAAATTAATCAGCTTTTGAGATGATAATGTTTTTTACCAATCATACGAAGGCACAATATTAATTTTAGAAAAGGCAAATGTGCTCCTTATTGCAGAAGTATATTAACCAATCTATGTATGAAAGGTTAGCTACTAAAATGCCCATATGCTAGGGGTTAAAAAACCCTGCTGCTGAACAAACTATTCCTCAGACCATGAATATCTGCCTGTGAATTATTGATACTGGTCATGAAGGCTGTAATTAATAGCCAAGTATACTCTGAAGGCAAGAGTCAATATCTGGGTACATTCTGAAACCTGGGGTCAGTAAGCAAGTACACTCTAAAAGCTGAAATCAATAACCAATGACTCTCTAAAGGTTGGAGGGGAAACCAGACTCATTCTAACAGCTGAAACTAGTAGCCTGGTACACAGGAAGGCTGGAGAAGTGAACCAAGAACCAGTTGTAGGTAGAAGCTGGAACTTAACACACCTACACCATGCAGGAGCTCACAAATGCACAAATGACCACAGAAACATAAACAGCAAGCAGTCCTGGAGATAATTAGTGTAATTGGTACAGCTGCTGCAAAATGGTACGTTGGCTCTTTAATTCTTGTGGCTTGATGTGCACTCCTGCCTGGGAACCAAGAGAGGCAGGTAAATATGCTAATACTTAGTAGCCATTCAATCTTCATAGGTTTTAAATCAGATACCCAACATTCACTACACCTGAACAAATTATTGTGCAAACTAAACCACTATAAGAGAAACAAAGAATAAAAAAGTTTGCCAATATACTTAAAGGGTTCTCATTTCAGAAACGTTGATAAAATATCATCTTTTTATTATTTACAAAGAAGTTTAATCATAAATATTTTTTAAAACGTTGGACAGTTACAGTTTATATAACATACCAACATTCATTTGTCATCACATTAGTAACACATTGTACTATTAATGGTCACAGTACATGTCACATTTAGTACTGACACTTAATTCCCTCTAACATTGTATTCCACTCTGTTCTGATTATTCTTCCTATCCATGGTTATGTAACTGGAGATACAGGGTCAGATAAGCCAGAAGATCTTTGATAGAACGGCTTTAAAAGAAGTTATAATTCTGAAAAAAATAGTAGAAAATAGAAGAAAGCATTATTAAGGTTCCTTGGTCAACTAACCTTACACATCTTGCCTTTTACCTATCAGCTTTGTTTCCAATTTGATATGCTTTGATTATTGTCCCATGCCTATATTAAGTATTTTAAATATTTTTACTGCTTTCGCTTCTACTAATTCTGTAATTAGGTAATAGCCTTAACAGCATTATCTTATATTCTCGATTTTTTTTAACATGTTTGAAATATAGTATATTTTTTAGGAACCACAACCACAAATTTGTATGCATTTTTTTATTTAGTGTACCAGTAAGTATCAAGGCATATTTATACATTTGTGGTCTGATCAAAGATTAGCAGCTCTATTAAATTTAAAGTCCATACCGGCATCGGCACACCCGCAAAGGCTGCGGACTTGAAATTCGGCTGCTTTAAAGAGCTATTAAATTGAACCATGCTGCGAGTTACGGGCCGTAGCCACAAGCCCGTAAACCATTCTTGCTCATGTTGCATGTGTGGCCGTGAACATGATCAATTAGTCAAACCCATAGTTACGGATGGCAAAAGAGATCGTTATCATTACGTCACTGAAAAATGGAGGTTAGATTTCAAAGCTTTATGTGTTTCAATTACGAGTTTCGATCGGACTCGCATTCCAGAAATAAAGCAATATTAATAAATCAGTAAATATGATATTCTAGTCCATATGAGTTCAATTATATATATTAACACGTAGATTGCCGGAATCGATATAACACGGAAATTAAACAGAAAATAAAATATTTTATTTTGCAAATTTGCGAGCATGAAGATGTGTGCTATTAATTTTAATACCTAACATCACTTTCCCTTTAATTATGGGTACAGTAGTGTGTTGATATTTGCATTTACAAAGCTACGGATAAGACTTTAACCCCCTTGGGGGGGCCTCTCCAGTACCCGTTGGCTTTTTGGCTCCATTTATGGGTTTGAACGCCAGTGCATTTGTAGCAATTTAATTGCGATTTTCGAATGTAACAGTTACGAGCTTGACAGATCAAAGGATTTGCGGCTGCAGAGTTCAAACGTTGACGTCCTGTAGGGTTTTTCCGCCTGTAACCCGCGGGTTGCTTTACGGGGCCAATTTAATATTCGTAAGTCTTGCGGGCTACGTTATGGGCTACGGTTTAACACGTTGAGGGAATTTAATAGGACTGATAGTACGAATGCTGAAACAAATCGATGAAAAATACATGTAAATATTACACATTTATAAGCCTTTTAAGCTACAAAAAAATATAAAAAAACTGCAAAGCTTGTCTTTGGTGATTATTTACTTCTTAGCTAAGGGCAATACAATAGTGTACTCTCTGCTATCAAGGTGAAAGGCATTTTAAGAAACATTCCCTCAGACCGATCAAGTTTTCTATTCTTTTAGCTTTTTCTTTATTCTTTGTCCTACCTCCACAGGTTGCTCATTTTTAATTGATATTTCATGAATAATTCAATTGCAAACTGTATTCTTTAAAGATGACCGTGGCTACTGTTCTTTTTTGAAGTCTGCCAAACCAGTGCAGCCATTAAATATGGTATGAAGGGGGTCTCATTAAATTAGCTGGAGAGAAAACTAGAAGCTGAGATGAAATGACAATAAAGCTTGGAATTTTTGTTGTGTGAAACCATGAATGATTTATTTTTCTCTATTGCACTATCAAATATATCTAAAAATGAGTTTTAATGATTTAAACAAAGTAAAAAACACATTAATATGTTATTGTTTACACTTTGTCTTAATGGTTATTTCTTTTCATTTTAATTCCAGGCAGTCATTCGGCATTAAAATATTAGTCAAATGCTCCAAAGTTCTTTACCATTACTGATGGAAAATAATAAGTATAATAAATTTGCCTTTTAAAGAAAACGTGATGATCCGTCTGGATGAGTTTAATGTTAGTTGCAAAGTTACATAGTAATTGAGGTTGAAAAAATACATTTAGTGCCCAGTTCAATTGAGCAATTGTAGGCTACTGGAGCCCGTAATGGAGCCCGTAAGCTAATTTGATATTCAATTGGAGTTTTTTTGCGAGCTAAAAACCTCTAACGTGTTACAGGCTTGAAAATCTTGCAATTGTTAAACCAGGAACTTACAGCCTCCCGAAGCCTTTGATCTTTCCCGTCTGCAGGAATTTCCTTTCTAAAGTTGGAAATCGATATTCAATTGCTACAATTCTGCAAGCCCGCAAATGTATTCACACCTGTAAATGGTAAATGTAGACGAAAATCCTACAAGTACCAGATAGGACTGGCAAGGGGATTTAACCACTGCCCATAGCACTGTAAATGCAAATAAAAAAACAATACTGCACTGTAAATAAGGGGAAAGAGATGAAAGACATTAGAAATAATTGCACAACAGTCTCAAGCTCGCAAATCAGGGTTATATTGATCTCAGGAATCAATGAGTTAATACATATTAGGCCTCCCACTTGGACTAGTACAGTATCAACATTCATTTTTATTTTGTATTTTGCCAGTTCGCGAGTCTGATCACATATCGGACTTCCAAACGCTAAATGATTGACGTATAACCTCCATGTTTTACTGACCTAATGATGACGGCCTCACTTTCTATTGGCTGTTTCTAAATGAGTAGCCTTGCTTAAATGATTTGCTCTTGCTCCCTTATTCAATATAGGTATCCCATCTGCTTTTCTACAGTCATCTGGTAGCAATACTGTGGTGAGTGAGTCTTGAAAATGTAGATATATCGGGTTTGGCTATTACAGAACCCTGTTCCCTCAGTACCCCTGTTTCTAGTGAAACCTAGATGGACTTACTTCATGCCGGTGTATAGAGATATATGTGGCTTTATTCACTCTAAGACTGTGTCTACTAAATTAATTTATTTTAATAACATTAATTTGCAAACATTTATTGAGCATAATTTACTAAGCATTCTAGTGGCTGAGATGTCCATCCCTGTCTTTATTATGCACAATTTCCTATAGGGAAAATTGAGATCACTGCCCTTAAGTAAATCCCCCTTAAACTGGAATATATATGAAATGCATCTTCTTCAGTTCAGTTGCACCTTAACTTTATGAGCTTCTCTGAATAATCTGTTAAATATTACTTTCTGTGGTCTGACTGGTTTGCAAACAGTATATAGGTCATATTTTAACATATCTTCACACATGCAATAATAATTCCTGATGAAAACTCTGTGGATGTTTTTCATATCTCTACTCCAGTCCAGTAGAATTCAACAATACCAAAATTTTTAAACACTCAAGAAGCATAACAATGATATTTCTTTTGTACATGCAGGGAATCAACAATATAGTAGCATAGTAACATAGTAATTGAGGTACTTTTAGTCCACTATTTATATCCAAGCAGATCCTTGTAATTAATTAATTCTCAATTGATCCAGAGGAAGGCAAACAAAATAAACACTGAAACATTGCCAACTGTCTCGTAAAGGAAAAAAAAATCCTTCCTGGCCCCAAACTTCTGAATCGGATTACTCCCTTGCATATTATGTCCTTGACATAGCCTTGTATTGGTCCTGGATGTATTAATACAAAGTAATCATAAGAGAAAATGAGTTTAATTTGATTAGTCTTTCTTCATAACTTAGTCCCCCTATTCCTCTTATCAATTTTGCTTCACTACAGAGATCTATTTTCATCCCTCAGCTGATTATGGGCCCAATTCAATTGCAAGCCCGCAACTGGCCGTACGTGTGCGGGTGTGTTGTGGGTTGCTGTTCGTCTCTATTTCTGGAGCTATTCAATTTCTCAAGCCTGCAAGTTACTGGCCCAAAGTTGACTCTGTAAACCATGCACTGGTTTGTAGCAGTTCAGGGCGGGAACATGATCAATTAAGCAAGACCATAACCTCCCATTTAGAATCCGCCAATAGAAAATGAGACTGTCTTTATTACGGTAGTAAAACATGGAGGTTACATGTAAATCAATCAGGTTTGGGGGTCCGATAAACGATCAGACTTTCAAAACTGCAAAATACAGAATTATGAAAATGAATGCCAATACTGTTATAGTCCATATGGGTGGCCTGATATGTATTAACTCATTGATAACCGAGATCGATATAACCCCAAAATGAAACATAAAAATAAATCGTATTTCCTGCCGATTTGTGAGCTTAAGACTGTTATGCAGTGCAGTATTGCTTTTTATTTGCATTTACAGTGCTGCGAATAGGTGTTGAACCCCCTTGCGGGTCCTCTCTAGCACTCGTAGGATTTTCCACTTAATTTACGGGTGTGAAAAAATTTGCGGTCTTGGGGAATTGCTGCAATTGAATAGCGATCTGTGATTTTAGCAATCATAACTCTAGCGAAAGTGAAAGATCAAAGCCTTTGGGAGGCTGTAAGTTCCGGGTTTAACCTTTGCAAAGTTTTCAAGGCCGTAACTCGTAACCCATTCGGAGCCCACAAAAAGAAGCCAATTGAATAGCAAATTAACTTGCAATCTCACTTACGGTCTCCAGTAACTTGCGAAAGCTCAGTTGAATCCGGCTATATGTCTGCAACTTTCTCAGGAGGGAGAGTTCTTTTAAACTAATAAGCTTTCCATTAGTCATGTTGGAAGCACTGTTTAGCTGCCCCATTCCCATTGTGCAGACAGAAACTTCTTCTCCTAAGCAGAAACTAAAATAGATGATTTACAGCAATATTAATTCTATCATATGTGGCCTAATGTCAACTATAGTTCTTTATAATAGTAATAACATGTTAAAAACAAAGTGCAATTTTTTAACTTTTTTATAGGAGTATAGAAAGGATGGTAGGAAGTAAAATATTCTGCCATTATATAAATCCTTGGACTAGAATTACAATTTTGGGCAACTTAAAAAAAAAGGACATTGTAGAACTGGAAATGGTTCATTGAAGGGCAACAAAATTAATAATTGTAATGGAGGGATTGAGCTTTGATGAAATTTGTGGAACCTTATTTTTTACTAATATGTTCTTGGAAACTGCTAGTACTATTTTCAGTGGGTGACTGTTTCTTTCATTCTGTTTTCAAGCTCCCCTCAAAGCATTAATGATATTAAAGAAGGTTGAATATTTCAACACTAGGTACATGACTTTTTCCAAAAAATTTTTTTAGCGATTTCCAAACCCTAGCACAGTGCATCATGCATGGCCTCTCCCTATTTTGGGCAGCCTGTTTGAGACATTGCTATATAATCAGGGAACATTGTAGCCATGTGTAACAACACTGCACATTAATGTTTAGTTTGGAAACTGTACATTTTTTACACTGTGAGTTTCAATTAGCATTTTAATTAAAAAAAACACATTTTTGTCACAAACTATCATGTGCAAGCCATGGATGTGTTAAGTGTTCCCTTTACACCGGGCATCTATGCTAAATAATTCACTAAATGTTCAGCTGTGGGTTCATTCACTGCACTACAGAGGTGGTAGTTTTACTTCTTTTAATACTGGGTGCATTAAATATTTGTCAATAACAGTTTGCTATATTGATTTATACATGTTAAATATTCCTGATCTTTTTATGTATTGTTTTATAAATAGCTTTGTGGTAATCAAATTATTGTTTCCAACAGCAGGTTTAAGAGTTATTTTTTTGTGGAGCTGATACAATGCTTCAAACCAGTCACATATTACACCTCTGAGTAATTAGGCTAACTTGGCCTTCTAGTGATATTAATTACGTTACCAATTAATAGTGTTTATGGCACCATTGTTACTTTTTGTTAATGTGTTTAGTTTCCATTTTATTTTCCCTACAAATATGCTGTACTCTGTTCTATGGTCTTTTTGTAGCTGTTTGATCTGATTAAAAGCTTCCTAAATTCTACTGTCTGTTCCATATGGTGAGGTGTAAAAAGGAACCCTGTGGAGGGACAGAGAGTTGACCCTGTATCATGACAATCTTGTCCAAAGTGCTCTTGTCCACTGTCAGTAGGTTAGAGATAGTGTATAGAGGGCCCGGTGCAAATAATGTGCCCCCCCCCCCCTTTCAACTTCTCTGTATAATCTATGGGGGTCAATAAAAGGCCCAAAATATACAGAGGTAGTGAGGTTAACCCAAAGGTTATTAGATCACCTTTATAAAACAATAAGTATCTGCCTTCCGCTGCTATACAAGTTCCCCCATAGCAGTAACAGAGGACCCCTACCATGTTGTGGGCCCTGGTGCTTTATACGTGCTATACATGCAGTAGCACCACCGCTTCTGTCAATATTAGTTGATAAAATGCAATTTTGTTTTGACTACTACATACTCTAAGCTCAGTGTTTCCTTATGCTCAGTAAACATGTCAACTAGTGATGTTGCAAACATCAAATTTTCGGTTCGCGAACAGCGGACGCAAACTTCCATCAAATGTTCGCGAACGGGCGAACTGGGCGAACTGCCATAGACTTCAATGGGCAGGTGAATTTCAAAACCCACAGGGACTCTTTCTGGTAACAATAGTGATGGGAAAGTTGTTTCAAGGGGACTAACACCTGGACTGTGGCATGCCGGAGGGGGATCCATGGCAAAACTCCCACGGAAAATTACATAGTTGATGCAGAGTCTGGTTTTAAGCCATAAAGGGCATAAATCACCTAACATTCCTAAATTGTTTGGAATAACATGCTTTAAAACATCAGGTATTATGTTGTATCGATCAGGTAGTGTAAGGGTTACACCCGCTTCACAGTAACAGACCAATCTCCCCATTTAATGCACTGCAAACAACCGCAAATAGTCCCTTTGCACAACCGCAAAATCCCCATTTGCACAAGGTTAAATACCAAGCTAGCCATGTCCCGTTCCTTGTCCTCACTGATGTCATTGAAGGTCTCTTCCTCCACCCAGCCACCAAGGTTCCCCGAAAGGTGACAACAAGCCCCCTGGGATGCCTGCTGTGTTTGGTCTTCCACCTCCTCAAAGCCACCTTCCTCCTCTGACTCCTCTTCTTCAGACTTCTCTCTCTGCGTTGCCTCTGTCTGCGCTATTATAAGGTGTGTACTGTTAAGTAGTACTATTAGTATCGGTTTAATCCCTGTTACGTCCACTATTAGGGGACGTGTATATGGCATTGATTTTTGGAACAGGGAGATGGAAAAAGATGCTTGGTCGGACCTCCTACTTCTAATTTGGGGCACTGCACGTGCAATGTAATGTGCCACCAGATAGGAGTGGTGTATTAAGTTGTACTATTTATTTCTATCAGTTTGATACCTGTTAAGTCACCTATCAGGGGGCGCGTATATGGCATGGATTTTTGGAAGCGGGAGATGGAAAAAGATCCTTGGTCGGTCCTCCCACTTCAAATTTGGGGCACTGCGCGTGCAATCTAAGGTGCCACCAGATATGAGTGTCACTGTGCACTGGCAAAAGTTGGCAGAGTAGGCGCTGTACGCCTCACACAAACGCCGCAATCGATTACAGTCAAAAAAGTGTTGTTTTATGTCACTGTACACTACGGTTGCACCAGATATGACGTATCACTGTGCACTGGCAAAAGTTGACAGAGTAGATGCAATAGGCTTCACACACACGCCTGTAGGCAGGCAATTGCTATTCAATCTATTACAGTCAAAAAAGTGTTGTTTTATTTCACTGAGCACAATATAAGCTGTTAGGTGTTAGCCTGTCTCACACACACGCTGGCAGGCAGGCATATGCAATTAGATTACACAGAAAAAAATTATAAAATAAAATAAATGATGTTCTAGCCCTAAAAAGGGCTTTTTGGGTTGCTGTCCTTGCAGCAGATATCAGATGAATCCTTCAGGTCTGTAGTGGAAGCTAAATACACAGCCTGGCTATCTATTTCCCTATTAAATCTCCAGCAGCTACACTATCTGTCCTCTCACAACGAATGCAGTTTCAGAATGATTCTAAAATGTATGCTGTCCTTCAGATGGAAGGCCCTGGAAGGGAGTGTATGCTGCTGATTGGCTGGAATGTGTCTGCTGACTGTGAGGTGCAGGGTCAAAGTTTCCTCAATGATAAAGAATAGGGGGCGAACCCAAAAGCGCATGTGTTCGCCGACCGATGCGAACGCGAACATGCCAAAATCGCTGCGAATAGTCCGCGGGCGAACTGTCCGCGACATCTCTAATGTCAATGTATTTTTAATAATAGAGCTAACTTAATGACCACAGAAAGTTCTAGTATAATTGAAGATAACATTTAATATTTTTAGGTTATTTAGATTGAAGCTTCACATTTATGAATCAGCCACTGCCTCTGTATGTTGGGTATCTCTAATTAGTCATTTGGGGGGGGGGGGGGAGAGCTAGCACAGGCTTTGTTCTCCGGTCTCCAATGATGATTATACAGACCTGCGCCCACAGTGTTGTAATGTCAAGTGATTGATAACAGACTAAACAAGGAGAGAAGATTGCAGTATTTTATTACAGCTAAAAAAATTATAATTTTCACATTAAAATTGCATTTGATTTTCTTTTTTGCTAATAACAATAAATTGCAAATTTTCAGCACTGCAACAACATTAAACGTTACAGTGTTTAAAAACTGTAAATCCAACACTTCAGCTCTAGCCATACCCCTAGATATGACATACATAGTTACATAGTAATTGAGGTTAAAAAAAGACTTTCAGTCCATCAAGTTCAATGATTTTAAGCTCTCATCTGATCTGCAATATGCGGATTAGTTGTAAATTACCGTAATTTAATCCAGAGGAAGGAAAACAGAAAAAAAGCAAGTGAAACTTTGCCAATCGTCTCAAAGGGAAAAAAAATCCTTCCTGACCCCAGATACTGGCAATCTGATTCCTCCGTGGATCAAAACTCTCTGCCTAATTATACAGGATAACACTGAATGCCCTTTTTGATTAGTAATAAATCCAGTTCCCTTTTAAAGTTATCTATCTGTCACCACCTCCTTTGGTGGAGAATTCCACAGATTATTTACCCTTACTGTGAAGAACCCTTTTCTTTCTTTAAGGTTGAATCTTTTTACTTCTAACCTCAAAGGATGTCCCCTTGTCAGTTGGAAATCTCTTGGCACAAAAAGCTCAGTTGACAAATCTTTATACTGACCCTGGATGTATTTATATAACGTAATCATATCTCCTCTTAGATGCCTTTTTTCTAGAGAAAATAAGTTTAATTTGGTTAGACATTCTCCATAACTTAGCCCCTCCATTCCGCTTATTAGTTTTGTTGTCCTTTTCTCTTTTTCCAGCTCTAAAATGTCCTTTTTATGAAGTGATGCCCAAAATTTTACTCCATATTCCAAATGAGGGCGTACTGGAGATTTGTGTAGTGGCAGAATTATATTTGCTTCCCTTGCTTCTATACCCTTCTTAATACATGCTAATATTTTATTTGCCTTTGCAGCTGCTGCTTGGCATTGAGCACTGTTACCTACTGTAGGTGGTTGTCCACAAGCACTCTCAAATCCCTTTGAATTTCTGATAACCCTAGATTTGCTCCATTAAGATTATAAATTGCATGGCTATTTTTCCTTCCCAGATGAAATCTCATCTGCCATTTAGATGCCCATTCCTCTATTTTATGCAAATCCCTTTGGAGGGAAAGTACATCATTTTCTCACTTAATTACCTTGCACAACTTTGTGTCATCAGCAAAAATGGAGACACTACTTTCCAATCCTACTTCTAAGTCATTAATAAATATGTTAAAAAGGAGGGGACCTAATAGTTACCAAAATACTGGAGGGAATGTCCGGCTCATATTTACTAAGATTTGACCTCTCCTAGAGTTCCCCAACACTTCACCCCTTAGTACATGTGGCCCCAGCCATTCTTGTTTTTCCCAAAACATTTTACATTAGAACAAATCCATTTAACTGAACCTGGACATGCGTGTTTTTATTTTAGAGTTAAACTGTTTACAAATAACTGCAAGCCCCTTTTAAACTTGTTACTGGCCCACAATGTTAATCCATTATCAAAGTGCAACACAGCATCAGAGTGATTGTTCTCACTGTTGTTTGGCAAAGGCTGGTTAGACTGGGATTTTTTTTGTCCTTTCTTTACATTTTGGAAGCTGAAGAAGGTTTTCATCAACTGCTTTTTTTCAAGTGATTTGTAAGAGCCTGAGGGGATTGGCAAGCTAGTAATGGTTCATGCCAGCTGTCATGCCCTAGGCCATGCCAGGAAACACACTGCATGCCTGCAATGCTTCTTTTCCAGAAAAATGTAACACTAAACAGGGAAAACATGCCTTTCATTGTCAGTTTCTAACCTTGTGAAGTGATTATCATACCAAATGTAAATACCTTCATATGTAATTTGAAAAGTCGGACTTCTCAGAAGCACATATATTTATTAAAGCCTATTGATGTCACTTTGTGGAATATGCTGCTAACTTTGCCGTGTCATGCTTGTTCATAATCCCAGAAATGAAATGTTACAGAGGTCATCTCCTCCTATTGCTTTTGTTTTATTTTTACTAAAAGCCCTAACTCTAACTACCTTGTGATACACATAACACAATAGCTTAATTTCACTTATAGTCAACATAAATATGACATTGCATTACTCTGAATCAAATGATTAGTTTCTATACTTTTTATAAACATTTTAGTGAAATAAATGTGAATAAATGGGCTTACTTGCTTTATTTTGCCACTCACATTGCTCAGTGGAAGAGATGCCATTTTGCTTCTCACATTCTCCCTCACTGACATCCCCTCATCTTGTTTAGCTGAAGAGATGAAGTGACTGGAGCAGCCACCCACACAGCTGGGCAGGCACCACTTACAGCATGACAGTGAGGCCTGTTAGTGCAATTTATCCCACAAGCAGGAAAGCTGGACTTTATCAAACAAATAAAGTACAATACATATCATTGTGCACTACATAAAACTTTCCATTAATAAAAATGAATTAAACTTACATACTGTATTTACGCAAATCTAGTGCGCCATCAAATCTAATGTGCACTCCAAATTTGGGACCTGATTTTTCACGAAAAAGGAGCGTATTAGATTTTTAGTAAATACAGTAATTCAAATAAGTATAGATCGCTGTGTTCAAAACTGTATATACTGTATATATATACAGTGGATATAAAAAGTCTACACACCCCTGTTAAAATGTCAGGTTTCTGTGCTGTAAAAAAATAAGACAAAGATAGATCATTTCAGAACTTTTTCCACCTCTAATGTGACATATAAACTGTACAACTCAATTGAAAAACAAACTGAAATCTTTTAGGTAGAGGGATGAAAAAATATAAAAATAAAATAATATAGTTACATAAGTATGCACACCCTTAAACTAATACTTTGTTGAAGCACCCTTTGATTTTATTACAGCACTCAGTCTTTTTGGGTATGAGTTTATCAGCATGGCACATTTTGACTTGGCAAGATTTGCCCACTCTTCTTTGCAAAAACACTCCAAATCTGTCAGATTGCGAAGGCATCTCCTGTGCACAGCCCTCTTCAGATCACCCCACAGATTTTCAATCGGATTCAGGTCTGGGCTCTGGCTGAGCCATTCCAAAACTTTAATCTTCTTCTGGTAAAGCCATTCCTTTGTTGAGTTGGATGTATGCTTTGGGTTGTTGTCATGCTGAAAGATAAAGTTCCTCTTCATGTTCAGCTTTCTAGCAGAAGCCTGAAGGTTTTGTGCCAATATTGACTGGTATTTGGAACTGTTCATAATTCCCTCTATCTTAACTAAGGCCCCCGTTCCAGCTGGAGAAAAACAGCCACAAAGCATGATGCTGCCACCACCATGCTTCACTGTGGGTATGGTGTTCTTTTAGTGATGTGCAGTGTTGTTTTTGAGCCAAACATATCTTTTGGAATTATGGCCAAAAAGTTCAACCATGGTTTCATCAGACCATAACACCTTTTCCCACATGCTTTTGGGAGACTTCAAAAGTGTTTTTGTAAAATGTAGCCTGGCTTGGATGTTTTTCTTCGTAAGAAAAGGCTTTAGTCTTGCCACTCTACACCATAGCCCAGACATATGACGAATACGGGAGATTGTTGTCACATGTACCACACAGCCAGTACTTGCCAGATATTCCTGCAGCTCCTTTAATGTTGCTGTAGGCCTCTTGGTAGCCTCCCAGACCAGTTGTTTTCTCGTCTTTTCATCAATTTTGGAGGGAGCTCCAGTTCTTGGTAATGTCACTGTTGTGACATATTTTCTCCACTTGATGATGACTGTGTTCCATGGTATATCTAATGCCTTGGAAATTATTTTGTACCCTTCTCCTGACTGATACCTTTTAACATTGAGATCCCTCTGATGCTTTGGAAGCTCTCTGTGGACAATGGCTTTTGCTGTGGGATGCAACTAAGAACATTTCAGGAAAGACCAACTAGAGCAGCTGAACTTTATTTGGGGTTAATAAGAGGCACTTTAAATCATGGCAGGTGTATGCTGACTCCTATTTAACATGATTTGGAATGTGATTGCTTAATTCTGAACACAGCTACATCCCCAGTTATAAGAGGATGCGCAGACTTATGCAACCACATTATTTTTCTTTTTTTTTTTCTTCCCTCTACCTTAAAGATTTCAGTTTGTTTTTCAATTGAGTTGTACAGTTTATAGGCCACATTAAAGGTGGAAAAAGTTCTGAAATTATTTATCTTTGTCTCATTTTTTTACAGCACAGAAACCTTACATTTTAACAGGGGTGTGTCGACTTTTTATATCCACTGTATATATATATATATATATATATATATATATATATATATATATATATAAAAATATATATCACTATAATAGTTGTGGATGTTACGGATGTTGGTCATGCAATGAGCGCCAAAGGCAATCCGAAACCCTTAGCACTTTGCCAATGATCGCGAGGCCCGCACTTTACAATTTTAACGGCCAAAATATTTTCAACTGTGTAACTCGAAAGACCACCAAAAAACACCAAATAATTTAAAAAAAATAAAAAAATTGCACACTCACACACAACACAGGCGGAGATCCAGGGAGCCTGTGAGTGAGGTTGCAAATTAATTTGAGGCTTATTTCGTGTTTTTACTTGATCGAAAAACATGACAGGATGAAAACGAGTCCGAAGACAGTAAAAACAAGCCCCAAACCAGTAACATGTAGCAGAAGCCAATAAAAACAAGCCCGAACCCAGTAACATTTAGCCTAATGGCACTCATCTCGAGACACGCAAAACTTGAACAGAGACACAGAGGAGAAAGACACAGGGGAGGGAGAGGGGGGAGAGGGTGGAAAGAGACACAGGGCTGAGAGACGGAGGAAAAGAGACAAAGAGGGGGTAAATAAGGAAAAACAAAAGATACAGGGCAGAGAAAGGAGGAAGGAGAGAGGGGGAAACAGACACAGGTCACAGAGAGTGGGGAGAGGCTCGAAATAAGTGGCGAAGGCGCTCACTGAAAGCAATGCCATAAGCGACGAAGGCGCTCATCGTGGGGCTTGCGATGAGCGCCGAAAGTGATCATTGCAAAGCACGAAAGTTGTGGGTTGCCAAGGCCTGCAATGAGCAGCAGTGCGGGCCTCGCAATGAGCAGCGAACGTGCTCACATTGTGTGACAAACAGCATTGCCAGGCTTAAAATTGTATTCCTGTAATTTTTGATAGGCAAGTAGCTAGTATATGTACCTGTTTTTTTAATCTGTACTTATGTAAGCATATATATATATATACTTTATGTAAGCATAATTAGTTTATATTAATTAGTTTATATTAGTGGAAGAGTTTGTGTGCTGTACAGTAATATGTATTATACTTTATTTGTTTAATTAGTATTCTTTTCCTGTAAAGAGTCCCCCTGTCATTTTGTAAGTAGGGTCTACCCAGCTGTGTGGATGACACCACCCCCAGCAGCTAAAGTAGGTTGAGGGTTATACCAGTCAGGAGAAATCTGGGGGAGTGGGGGATAAGGGTGTTGGAGCCACCGAAAATCTGTTGGGGGGAGATACTGCATATAGTAGAAACTGCTTCACTACATATAAACACAACATTGAAATAATTGGGGTGTCATTTGTCCCCCTCGACCCCCCCATTTCCAACTCCCATGATAGCAGCCACTTTACTGTGCAATATGAGTATCAAAATAAGTAAGTCAAAAGTATTTCAAGTATTTCACTAAAATGCTTATAAAAATATAAAATGATTTTGTTTTATTATTTAAAAAAAACTATTCCAGAGTTCAGTGAACATTTATTTTTCTGAGAAACCTTTGTTATAAACTGTATGTATCTTTATTTGTATAAAACTATCTATGTGCATAGCATTTTACAGAGGTGAATTACAAAGCAATTAGATGATCATATAAATGCACTTTACATAGAAACAGTCCCTGACCAAAGAGCTTACAAAGACACATGCAGACACATTATGATAAAAAGGGTAAGTGCATATGGAAAGTGAATTCGCTATGTTGGCGTTTAGGAAACATCTTTTTTATAGAAGCTGACCCTTGCAAGAGGCAAGATTAGGATTTATCTGATACTGAGCATTCAATAGGGGTGGGACTGCCAGTGTGAGAGAGAGTGATAGAACAATATGGAACAAAGAGGACAACTTCCTGAGCAGAGTGAAGAAAACAAAATATAAGGAGGAGCTGATGTATGAATAGCAATGGCGCAGATGAGGAAAGGAGGACAGTTTTATAGGCTATTCCTATTAGATTTTATCATGGTAGAAAAGGGCAAACATTTTTATAAGAGAGGGAAACAATTCAAGCATCTTCATTAAAGGACTACTGTAGTGCCACTGATCATTCATAAAATTCACATTCAATGAATTAGAAAGCAATATTCGATATTAAATCAATGTTCAGACTTAACTGGTGCAGTTATGTATTCATTATAGGATGAAAGGGGGCTGATGGATTTGTCTAGGAGGTAGCTGCTAAATTTTCAGACACAATATGTATCCACAACACAATGATCTCCACTGATTGGAGTATTGTTTTTCCCACCATTCCCTTATCCATATTATAGACAAACACAGTTGAGTATACTCTAATATTTGAAAATTAAAATTAACTTAATATTGAATATTCCTATTTGAAAATATTAAACAGGAATTTTATTAATGATCAATGCATAATTGCCGAGAGATGAGAAGAAGTCAGAACAAAGAATAACAGGTTGCGGTAGTCCAGATGACAGTGGAGGGGTCAAGAAAAGGCAAATGTTGGCCAGACTGATGAGGATAAAAACAGCAATATTTTTGAGAAGAATTAGATATTACAGGTGCATCCTAGCAGAAGCTGGTAAGTCAGAAGCACTAATACAGTATACATTTCATTCAGAGGTTCCCAAACTGGTCTGTAAACCAGAAAAAAGAGGAGAGAAAAAATGGCTTCTTGTTAAATCACTCAAAGTAAAATTTCAAACTGAGCAAAACAAAATATATTTTTTAACATCATGAAATATCATTTTAATATAATATAAAAAAGGCGTTATGCTTGATGAAAGAATCAAATAAAAAAACTCTATGCTACACTGTATTATGTGATTTAATGTTGAGCCATTGTCAGAGGAAACTGAATCCCACCATACTCAGTACCGAAAAACAGTATACCTGGATATTACATTATTATTATTAGTGATTATTATTCTGATAATTGAAAGCTTGTTGGAAGTTTGTGCGTTTTAATATTAGCTATGTGTATATTGAGCAACCAATTAGATAACAATTCTTAATGTTATGTCTTAGTGAATACAGTGAAGGCTGCTCCCGTGATAACTTGCAAAGTTTAGTGACTCTTCATGACAAGGGTCATGAAATAACATGCATTGGGATAAAAGCATGATTTAAATCACTAAATATACCTGTGTTTTTACACTAACTTGACTGATTAGCACAAGTGGAAGATAAATTATGGTAAGAGGTCTTGAAAAATTATTTTAGATGTCACATATTGGTAAAATCTGAAAACACAGAAATTAGAGGCACCTTGGTACAATTAAACTTATGACAAGGTAAAAGAATCTTCAAAGAAGACTTTATCATATTTGGCCCTATTCTAATAAAAAATAAATTGGCACACGCTATGAACAAGATGTTACTGAACAGGAGGAGATTGGAAATTTTAATATAGAAAAATGAATTTGGAGAATTTCCTTACATCTTTTGAAAAATAATATTTGTGAAATAATCATGCAAAAAAAGTAAATACTAGAGAAAATGTATTTTAAATAAAAATAAGCCTATGTAGTAAAAATTCATATGTAAGACAGACACCAATGCAACACATGTACACAGATGCAGTGAATCTTTTACAACATGTCATACCTTTGTTACTTATGTGTGTATACATGCAACATACTTTGAAATGAAATGACAAAACTACTAGACTGATGTCTGTCATTTCCTTTGAAATATTATCTGCATCCTAAGTTGGTGGAACTTAGTAGAAGCTTTCTTTATTGCTAAAGGTACAAAAACGCCAAAAGCATAACTGCCAAAGATTTGTATTTAGCAATAAATTGCAAACCTCTGTTTCTATAATGTATTAATATCTCTCTTTTAAAAGAGTGCCAGTGTTATTGCATGTTAATAAAACAAGCCTAAGCTAACTCTTGGCTATATCACATCTTTATAAATCTGGCATGTAGACAATGCTGTTTCAAGTTGATTTGGAACCCTTGATGAGGGCTTAGTTATTGCACCCCATAAAAGTGCATGAAAAATGGACATCCGCTTGGTTTTTCTTGGAAAACCTTTCTAGAATGTCAGTGGGATTAAAGACCAGGACAAGGTTGGGCTTATTATTTCCAAGTCAAAATACAGTTATACTTTATTCACCAAATAGCAGTACTATGTTTCTTTATATGTGCCCAATCACAATCTCTAATTAATCTGTCCAAAAGAACTCATAATTCTGGAAGCGTGTTTTGGACAAAATACATACCCATCACAATCCAAAGTCCTACATACCCCACCATAAACTCGGGGCCACGCACCAGGTCTGTTTGACCACATCGCTGATGCAGTTATGGCCCCCACACAGCAGTAGTCTGTGCAGCAGTGCTGCACAGATTAAACACCCCCTCCACCCATTTATTTACATAAACCCTTTTCCATGACAGGGAAGGGATTATAATTATAAGAGAAGACCCCACTGCTGACCACTCTTAGAGGCCAAGGGAACCCTTGGGGATTCCCTCCTCCCACTCTAAGAGGGGAACCCCCTGGGATTGAGACCCCACCTAAAAATAACCCTGTGCCACTGAGGTCCTTAAAGGATCTCCATTGCATGTATATCTAAGATCATAACTATAAATAACTATAAATGCCATGGAGGTCGTTCTATATAGACCCTCGTGGTAGTTACGGGTTTCATTTCATGGAAAGGGGAATCCCTTTGGTTCTGCCATTTCCTGTACCATATATGTGAGAATCCTGGGGATCCCTGGGCTCATAGGGGCTCTGATACTGGGAGGTGGGATCTAAGAAATCCCCCAAGTATTTGTAGTGCTTGGGTACAATTATCCACCCTTTAATTGTGTCGGATATAAGAAATCAAGCCTTATATCTGACTCAAAAAAGGATATCGTTTTCTGAGGCATTTTTCTGCCTTTTTGGGTGGTGTGGAGTAAATGTTAGTTTAGTGAGGTAAAAAGAGCTTATGTACGTTAATTGTGTGAAGCACCGATAGAAGTGATCGGAATGGCTTGGAGGGAAATTTGAACGTGGCAGGTCACAGTAACTTGACAAGTCTGATTATTATTACCTAATCATGCAGAGCTGATAAATGTGATAGACAGGTTACTAAATTACGGTTCAATTAGTAACTATTATTTTTAAAACAAACAATAATACATTACAATAATATTACAACAAAGACTGAAAAAGTTATAATAAAATATAATCTGAAAACCAGAAAACAGTTTAAATATAGAGCTGATTTAAGAACATGAATGGTTACTACATGATGTGGTGCTCAGTTCTGAACCAAGGCACAAATTATGTACAAACGGTTATTCCCTTGATGGTGCCCCTTGTATGTAGGTACCCAGGGAAGCTGCCCACTCTGCAGATGGCACAGAGCTGGTCCTGTTCATAGGATAACAGAAACTGTAAAAGTACATCTAGCATTTACATACCATATAGGTAACACATTTATACAGACACTTTTTGTTATTTCAATATTTTTATATAGACAAGCTATTTTTAAGGTGCTGGAACAATCTTTTTAAAGGAAATGGTTAAACAAAGTGTCTACAAAATATATCTATTTCAGTGGCTTGATTTATATGTGAGTAGAAATGAGCTTGTGAAATAATGCATTTGCACCAAGCTTGCATTTAAACTACATCTTTTTAAAATCATGAAGCGGTACCTGCAGTTATTTCCGTAACTGGTAACTGCTGGTTTTCAGGCAGAGTGAGTAATTGGGTGCTGGTACATCCACAATTGCTACTGTAACTGTGGAATAATTGCATATCTCTTCCTGCTTTTTTTTAAATTGCAGATATTATAAAATATAGAGTAGAGAATATCTGTGAGTGTAAACCATTCCCATTGAAACAATCTGCCTATTACAGCTTGGTACATGGTATGCTGAAAAACATTGCAAGCTTAACCGGTACATAGTTGTATGTAGTATCTGAAGTTGAAACTAGTTCATGAGACATGCTATCTAACTTGAAACACATATGGTTAAGATTCATCCTGCTAAAGTATAAAGTGACATTACCTAAGATACTTTTATAATCATTGTAGTGGGAAGCGACAGCAGTTATTTATTTGCCTGTAGTAGCATAAAATTCACAACGACAATAAAAATCAATAAAGTTAAAAAGTACATTGTTTTCATTATATTTATTAAATCTAGTCAGCTCTAAATCTATATTCCCTTCATTGAAGTTGTACAGATCAAGATCTCAAGATCTTTCACATTAACTTGTAAAATAAATACATATTGAAATTTTCTAAATAAAGATCTGTTGTCATTTCCAAGATAGTGGGCTGAAATACTGCTCTCTTAACATCTATATTAAATATTTCATTTTGGGTAAAATTGTATTTTCAATAGAATGTTAATTTGACTGGTGAGACTTCCGACACAAGAGATTGAAAAATCATATGTCTCGAAGATGAAAACTACACAGCTATCAGAATGAGGCAACATGTCAAACAATCTTCTTAGCTGACACTTTTTAAGTGTTAATAATGTCTACATTAACTGTCTTTTTTGACAGCAAATTGCTATGTTCTCAGATGTACGATATTAGGAGTTCTTGTTACTTCTTTTAACTGTTCTGAAGCAACTTCTCCAGTACTCAAGAGGTTAAGCTGTTATCTGTCTGACTTCTTGTCGATAAAACCTATCTTGGCAGCTTGCTTGTCTTCAATGTCAGACACTGTAGGAAGGTTATGCAAGTTGGAAAGATTAGAGGAGCAGTACAAAAGCTAGAATGTAATTTATTTTAGTATCAGGTGTGCCATAATTTACTTCTGTCACTTAAACAGGTGCCAATGTGGTTTGACACAGTAACAAGGCACAGAACGGATGAGATAACCTTGGGCCTATGTGCCATCATTTAGAAATACATATTTTGACACACTGTAATAATTTTTGTACGAAAATTGTGTCATATGTAAAAGGATTACTGTTCTAGATTTTGAAATGTGATGCTATTGTTTATGCAATTTAAGATTAGTAAACATTTTACGGAGAAAAAGTGATGCAAAGAGCTTCCCAGTTTTAGCTTGTATGTTATTTGTCTTTATCAATATTAGAAGTAATAAAAAAAAATAACGTTTTAGAAGGCAAACTGGTTACCTTAGCAAACCCATTTCTTATAGAATAAATGATTATTAGTGAGATTAATCTGGAATCCTAAAGCTTTTCTCCGTTTTGCAATATATTTTTATCTCATTGATCAGTATATGAAACACTCTTGGCAAGAACCAAATCTAAAAATGTAAAATAAAAGCATCATATTTAAAACATAAAACAAATTGTTAGGACACTTAGGCACTTATTCAAATGTAAATAAGTTATATCAAGTGTAATTTGTGTGTTTATAATTTCACTAAGTTTGCTATCTGTTCTGTTAAAATTATACATCATTTTCATGTAGGCAATAAACTACTAGAAAATCCTAAAAACATTGGAAAATGCTGTGAAATACATGCATTCGCTGTGCATGCATGAATTTACCTGTCAACACTAGTTAAAATTGCTCAACATTTTTACAGTTTCTAATGATGTATCATGTAGACAATAAATACAATGTGTAATACTATTTAATTTGTCCTAAACATGTTTAGGGTCCTCTAGGCAAGATAGAACATCTAAATGTCGACGCCTTTTTAGTGTCACCAACATCTAAAAGTACAATAAAGAGATGTGAATTTGAGAACTGACGATGGTTAGATCTTAGTATAGCTGTAAATCATGTGTAATGAAGCTAAAACAAAGTTGTTGTTGTTTTTTTTTAAACAATACATGAAAATGGAGAAAATTTTCTTTTTCCAAAGGAAAAAAAATAATATAACCTTTAGTTTTGATTTCACAATTCATTTAATCACTATAAGTGAAGTGTTTAAATGTGTATATTGTAAAATCCGGACTGCAGTGACCCTGTAATATTAATAGATTTATTGATAAATACAAATCTCATTATTTAATGTTCTGCATTCGCTTTTTCCCATTGCTTTGCCAGTGAAAGACTTGCATCATTGGTTTTCTTTGTGATGATAAAACATAATTTTTAGTTGGCTATTTGGACTTAGTACTTTTAAAATCGTTTTACCTCTTGAATCTTATACCTTACATAAATTTTTATCTAAAAGTCCTTATACAATTGGAGCTGTTTTCTAAACTTCAATTAATTTTTTGAAGGGGTTTGATGTTCCACAATCTTTTATATGCACCTACATTAAGGTAACCAGTGATCTAACATCTCTTTTCATCATGTGACTTAAACACTTTTTTTTCCACTGTAAGAGCTAGCCATACATGGTTCATAGCAAGTTAAAGTGATAGGCTGTTTTAAGGTATGTTATTGGGAGGGTTAAGTGCAGCATCCAGTGAAATCTTGCTTTCATGATTTCAGTATATAAATAAATATGAAGAAATAAAATAAATATATATATATATATATATATATATATATATATATATATATATATATATATATATAGTAAATAAATAGTACATCTGTGTTTACACTTGAATGTCTAAAACAAGTTTAAAAACCTGCTTCCAGCTCCGAATTTCGAGAAAATGTTATTACACTGCATTCTGGGAAGTTGAACTGGGAGGTGCAAATGTGCCCACAAATGTCTCGCTCTTCAATCCTTAGCCATTATCTAACATGGCTTCCTTTTAAGCGTATGCATGCTGTATTACACAGCTTTAATGCAAAGCCAAGGTTGGATTAAACACAACAAATATAAATATATATATATATATATATATATATATTAAATATATATGTGTGTGTGTGTATTTATATATATTCAGGTGGACTAAAATCCATAATGGGCTATGTACGTTTAATTTTTATTGATTTTATTATTTAATAAATTCATTCTAATTTGCTAATATGTGATCCTGATGACAACGCAGGGGCATGTTACAATGTTGCTAGTTTTGTTATAATATTATATAATAATATGCTAATAATTACATAATTCCAACCATTTAATTTTTGCCAATCACTATTGCATCCTTGATGGTCGTTGAGCAAAACCTAAACACATCCAAGCCGATGTCGGTGGAAACAGGTGTTAAACTGCATGCTTGACCACTGCTACAGATATGCAAAAATGTTGTGATGTGTAAAGGGGTGGATTAGGGGTGGATACAAAAAGCTACATCTGGCATTTTTGAGCATTATTGCAGTACATTATGGACTTAAGTGTAATACCTGAAATTTAGTAAATGGCATGTAGACCAGAGTAGAGCTAATGTGTGATGTCAAATGGTAGATCACAGATTGAGTAACCGCTTGGTAAATTGCCTGATGTGTGTCATAAATTGTCTCACAAAAGTATTTTAAAAGAAACAGGGAATAATAATGTCTATCACTTTAGACAGTAACATAGCAAAGATATGCAAATGTAAGCCCTGAAATGATGAGCTTCAAATACATTTCACTTGATGTTCGATTGAAGGTGATTTGTAAATACAAATCACAGGTTGAATCAAATATTTAAATAAAAACAATGTGGCCCTTTGAGTATGGCAATTGTCTTAGTTATTTACATATATGCTTATATACTGATTAAATTAATCCTATTTCTGGTTCCAAAAACCTAATGAAGAGTAATAGTAGAAAAGACAAATGATGATATATCTAAATATAATATAAAATACTCCAATTACCATATTACCAAGTAAACTCTACTAAAAATACATTCTAATCTGTAAAACCTTTTGTAAACTGATTACATGGTTAGGGACATGATTACAAACTTTTGTGCTCCCTGTCTTTTTTGTGACCTTTGTTGGCTTTTTAAGTCATGACTTGACATTCATTACAAAGTCTTTTATCTTCTTTTTTTCATTAGATTAGTCAGGCTTGACAGTTGGCTTCCTACCCTTTGTTATAAAAATACTAGTAACTTGCTCGTCAAAAAAAATGGGAATAAAATTGTAAGCCTGGCAATGCAGTTTGGCACACAATGCGAGGCTATGGCCCCTCTGAGCACCTTCGGCACTCATTGCAGCCTAAGTCCTGCGGGCCTCGTGATGAGAGCCTGCCGCGCTCATCGCCAGGCCTTCAATAAGCGTCTTTGGCGCTCATTGCAACAACGGGCCTCGCAGTCGGACGTCAACTGCTCACCTCGCTTCGCAAGGTTCGCAGTTGCGGCTCTCGCTTTGTGAGGGCCGCAATTATCTCGCAGTCTTGCCTCGCTTTGCGATTATTTAACATCTCAAAAAGACCAACACTGACAACTATATATATGATTATCTAATATAAGACGGCGTAGTAAATATAGATATTTGTAGCTAAATTGCAAACCACAATCATACACTGAAATATAACATTACATTTACTCACTTTGAAAAAAAAAACTATAGGTAGCATCAAAATTGTTTTTAACAGGATTAACAATCAGTGACCCTTCCTCCATATGTTTTTAGGGAACACGTAAGTAATGAAGAAAGAGGTTATTTGGTGTCACAGTATGTTTTCTTTTTTTTCAAATAAGGTTCTTAGGGGCCCGTCCTCTGTCAGCCAATCTACTGAATAAATGTATGCTCTCTGTACTCAATGTTAGTTTAAATTAAGTTTCAGCAGGTTTTGCCTAATATTTTTGTATGCAAAAACAACTTTTGTTATGTTCAAAATATAGTCCTTTAAATGCTTGAAAAAAATGTTCTCTTCCATGTCTGTTTTGCTAGTTATTATACCAGTTTCATATTTGACTGTGTATTAGTGTTCTTTTCTATGCATTTCTAGTGGCCTAGCAGTCACCAAGCAGAGCCCATATTTATGTGTTGCTATGACTTTTCTTTCTGTATATTGAAGTATTCTTCTGTGCACTTTATTATAGATAAATCATGTTTAATTATTTCTTCCATCCTTTCCTGTTTACAGGCTTTTGTGCTGCTTGTCTGCTCTGTGGCCTTTGTTGCCTTTTCGGACCATGACCTGACAGTCATTATTATGTATTTTATCTTCATTTTTATTACACCAATCAGACTTGACATTTGGCTTTTCAGAGATCCTATCCATTACACTGTCAGTAGAGTAGGCTGATGTACTGCAGGCCAAGTGTCAACAGAAGGTGAGGCAGAAAATCAGCCACAATCTAAAGCGAATTACCCTGCCTGGAAGTTAATTAAATACTTGTTAGGAGCAGCGGGATAGATCCTAATTAAACGTGTCTAATAACAGTGCACTGACATGCACTGACGCTGAGAATTCCTACTGGGTTTAAATAATTGTACAAAGGGCAATAATACCTGTCACATCATGGGGTCTAGGATAACCCTTAAGATGTACATTTATCTGTATTTTTCTGTACTAATTTGCCACATGATGTGCACTCCAAGCATGTGTTTAATTTACACACATTTTAATTTCAGTATCTGTGAAGACTATAGAAGTGCATTCCCTCTTTTTAGAATGGAAAAGAGACACATTCATTGAACAGACTTGTTAACAATTTTATTGAAAAACTTGCTTATTCTTGATTTCTTTTAATTTGTTATTCAGGGAGTGCAAATAAATATAATTCAGTTATTTATATACAACTTTAATAACAGAATAGCAATATTATTACTCAAAATCCTGAAGATTATTTGAAAATGATGTACTATCAAAACCAGAATTTAGTGTAACTTTTTGGATTATTTTATAAAAGTGTATTCTATTATGGAGCATGTGCTCCTTTATTGAACTACATCATTTTGTTTGCCTGGTCACTTGATCCATATTAGGATGGGGCTAAGCAGGGAGCCCGTCTTTACCACAGAATATCACACATATTTATGTTTCATTCATCACTAATCTTTTTCCAAGTACTATCCCAAGGGTAGAACACCCACATACTTACATACACAAATTCTCACCCACATGTAGTCAGTATGCAGTAAATTAATTCTGAATCCCCGTAAAGCAATCGCCAACTACTTGCAGGGTAAGGGTGAAAAACCCTGCGGGATGTCGAAAATTGAACTCCGTGGCCGCAAATCCTTTCTTCTGTCAAGCAGTAACTGTTAAGTTCCAATCACGCTATTAAATTGCAACAAATACACTGGTGTTCAGCCCGTAACCTGCAAATGGAGCCAAAAAGCCAACATGTACTAGAGAGGACCCGCTAGGGGGTTAAAGTCCTATCCGTAGCACTGTGAATTCAAATATAAACACACTACTGTACTTATAAGTAAAGGAAAGGGATGTTAGGTGTTAAAATTAATAGCGCAACATTCTCAAGCTCGCAAATCTACAATATAAAATACTTTTTTTTAATGTTTAATTTCTGTGTTATATCGATCCCGGGAATAAGTGTGTCAATACATATAATGGAATTCGCATGGACTTGAATATCATATTTACTGATCTATTAATATTGCATTATTTCTGGAATGCGGGTCCAATCGAAATTCATAGCTGAAACCCGTAAGGCTTTGAAATCTAACCTCCATTTTGCAGTGACATAATGATGACAATCTAATTTGCCATTGGCTGTCTAAACCCCGTAACTATGGGTTTAACTAACTAATAGTTGATCATGTTCACGGTCGTACATCCAACGCGCGAAAAATGGTTTACTGGGCTTGCGTCACTGGCCCGTAACTCGAAACATGGTGAAATTTAATAGCTCTGTAACACAGCTGAATTTCAAGCCTTCAGCCTTTGCGGGCTTGCGCCATGCCGCTTCGGGCTTTGAATTTTATGGGGCTGAAAGTGTTAATATATTTGACAAAAGAGATAAGCTCACAATGGAGATTTTCAAGACTATATATGATTGGAAATACATCATAGCTTTTTTATTTATTTATTTAAACTTCTAAATATTCTGACCTTTATTAATTCTATTTTTTCAGAAAAGCTTCCTGGATCGTCTGTGCTCCCAATCAACAATAAAAGGTTGGCTGGTGAAATATTTACCTCCCAAATAAGCTATCAATACATTGAGATCCTTATATTTCTGTCTTCTATGAATACTTCCACCCATGCTCGCATTCAGGACTTTAAATGAGCTATCCAGTTTTCAGCACCTTAATCCACTTCTTCATATTTTCCCTCTACCACTTATAAGTCTGACTTGCAGACATTAGGGATAAACATCTACTTTTTTCTTGTCTACCTATAATAATGCGGGTTAGTTTTCTTTAATTCAATTAATACAACATATGTTTATTATTGTTGCCATATGTATAAAGCACCAGGTTATTATATAGCTCTATACAAATAGATGCAGATAAGCTTGATATAAACATACCTAATGATACAGAATAAGTTAAGAGCTTAAAATCCATGTTTGTTGGGCACGATAGACTCAAGATATAAATGTACTGGTTGATGGATTATGACCTGGTAATCAGGCAGAAGACATTGGACAATAACATATTTCTGCATGAGACAGGTAAAAACTGAATTAGAAAAATATATTTCTTGTGCAGTTGCTTGACCCCCATCTGAGTGCTCATCAGAGTACATTTAATGATATAAAGTACGGAATTCAACAGAATAGTCGAATCTCATAATAATCCTGTTGGTTGATGTAACATGAGGCGAAGGCTGAAAATTAGTATGTCATTATAAGAATGACAGAGAACAAAAACTAACCGGGACTCTCAAGCAACCGGCACCGGCATCAATTCCCCATTTTCAAAAAACTCCCACTAAACCGGCATAACCGGCACTATCCGTCACTATCCAGCAGCTCAAGACTGCAAAAAAAATGTATTTTTTTTTCTAATTGTTTTTTGCGCCCTAAATGGCCCAATTTTGGTGCTAATGCCTTTTAACCGGCAACCACAGTTATCCGGCAATAGGGAGTCCTCGTGGGTGCTGGATTACGGGGTTTTTACTGTATATACAAATATATTTACTGCATTCTGTCACATGCCTAGAGACTTGTATCAAAAGATTATGTACTTTTACTGAATCAATCAGCTTGATGGCCCTTTGATTTTCTCATATACAGTAGACTCTCAGTTAACCGGAACTCAAGCTACCAGAAGTCTCAAGCAACCAGAACAAAATTGAACACTGTACTTTAAATAAAAATTTAAATTTACAGGGCTCAACAAATGCCAGGAGCTATTTTGTCATGCCACAAAATGCTTACAGGCACCTAGATGTCATCCACTGTATGTCTCTGCAATTCACTTTTACCGGGAAGCAGACAGGCATGAGTAACAGAACCAGTGCAGTGTTGGTGATAAATTCCCCTGGTTCAGCACCGCACCCTCCATCCAAACGTACCTGTGTGTAAGTGAGGAGTGAAAGCTGCTGCTGCTATAACAGCTCTTACTGACAAATATAGATTTAATTGAGCCCTCGTTCGATTCGGTAGCCCGTAAGTGAGGTTGCAAGTTATTTTGCTATTCAATCAGTGTCTTTTTGCTGGCTTCAAATGGGTTACAAGTTATGGCCTTGAAAACATGGCGATGGTTAAACCCGTAACTTACAGCCTCCCGAAGCTTTTCATCTTTCAAGGCCACATGACTTCCGATCACGAAAATCACACAAAGCTATTCAATTGAAAATATCACTCAACACCACAGCCGCAAGTAAGCTCACAATTGCCAAATGGCAGCTTAAAGCTTACGGGTTCCAAATATGACCCGCAAAGGGTTTACAGACTAGTTTGTAACACTGCAAAGGACAATATAAAGACACCAATACACTTTAAAATATGGGGGAAGCATTGAAGGCATTACAATTAAATGCACAACAACTATTAAATATATAAAAAAATAAAATGTTATTTTCCTCAGAGGTTGTAATGGCCATGCATATGCCAATATGAAAAGCCATGCTGCGAAAGGCTGAAAGCTATTAAAGACACACTACCTCATTAATTTGCAACATAAATCCATGCAAATGGCTAACAAATTAACCCTTTCACACTCACAGAGGCTCTAATGTGGACCCTAAAAATACAAAGATCATCTTATATAAATTTCACTCATCACATCTACATTGGGCCAACAAATAGTGGCCAAATGACACAGTCACATGGCATATATCAAGTACCAGGGAACAATTTAACATATGGTTGTTCAGTCCCTCAGTTGTGTTTGACTCTCTGTGATGCTATGGACTGCAGCACACATCTAATGTCTCTGTCTGTGCGTATCCACAAGGTTTGCATGCCAAAGATACTGGAATGGGTTGCCAGCTCCTTCTCTAGTGGACTGTGATTTGTCTGACCTCTCTGCTATGACCTGCCCACCTACAGTGGCCCTACATGGTATAGCTCACAGCTTCATTCAGGAACGCAAGCCCCTTCACCACCACCACTTTGCAAACCACATGTTGACCAGGGGAACATACACAACACTAATCTACTCTAACCCATCAGGAAGGGCCGCAAAAACACATAGAGGCTGTGCAGAGGCAAGTGGAGTGACAGCCAACTCACCTCCATCTCCTCTATGCCATCCTGGAAAGTCCCATGCCATTGCTGGTGGCCATGTGCCAAGATGAATACCCAAGAGGCTTGTGGTAAAAAGGAGATATCTACAGGGTAATGTGATAGTCTAGAATAAGCATGATGCGTGGCACCTACCAGGGTCACATGTAGTAACTAAACCACTGCAACCGGAATCTGATAAAAAAAAGACCATCACAAATCACTCAATTTAATTGAAGAACCCATTAATGTGCATAGCACTTACAACTTGTCTGGATCTGCTCAATGAAACAGATGATTCAACCTCTGGACTGTGTAGTCCAATGCAGTTTCACACATACAGTGTGGTGAAAAAATAAAAATCTGAAAAAAAGTAGTCAACTAAAAAAAGGTGGAGGAGTATAAAAAAATGAATCAACACACATGTACAGTACAGTGCTAAATATTGTAACAGTAACATTATGCTAACTCACCTGATTTCCCATCTGCAAGCATTACTAACTATTACCTAGGTCTGGATAATCAGCAATATGGGAAAATACCCATTTAAATGGAGAGGACCCAAAGGTCAGCAGCCAGATTCACTGATACTTAAATCAGACCCAAGGATCTGTTCTCAGACTGATATTGAGGTCAGGATCACATGCTTCACTAGTGCATATATCAATGCTAGCTGTCATTAACATGCCATTGTGAGACTTTGCAAGACCACCGCCATAGCGGTATTAGTCTACATTTCAGCTAACAACAATATCTGGCTATATGATAGCTTTAAGATTGTGGGAGCTACAAGTTAAGGGGGGCTGTCATTTAAGGAATGTCTACCTGTGAGGCTCTGAGAAAACCTTACACCTCATACATTTCCTCCACAATGCTTGCAGATGCAGAAGATGCCTTCATGGACCTGAATTGTACCTAAAGCGACAAAAATAAAATAAAAAGACAAAACCTTCAAAATATGGCCTTATAAATTATAGGGACTGCAGCATCACTTCTCAACAGCATTCCTCAGTGTCCATCAATTGGTGACATGTTCAACAGACCCTACGTGTCCACAGAGAAGAGGATCATTCATCATGTGATGTGAGGTATCCATTTGAATACAAAGTATAATCATCACATAGGCCAAGATCTAAGACTCTATAGCCAAGCTAGATTAGGTTAACATTGTGACCGCTTAGGCACATGGCCCAAATCCCCCATGGCAGGCTGCCATCTCCTTGGTGGTGGTGGGGTGGGGGGACAGGAAGGGGGAGGTAACACCACTGGAGGCAGCAGCACCTGCAGTGGTGGAGGCATGGTGGGAAGAGAGGGATGGCCGGGCTGTGGGTGGCCGGGGGATGCCTCTGGGGTGGAGAAGGCGGGCTGGGGACCAGAGCGTGTTGCATGGCTTCTGCTGGTATTCCCTGGAATGTGATCTGGTCCACCTCAATACTGAGCTGCCCGGCCATGATGTCATTAGGTGGTGCCTCCTCTCCTCCCTATTGCTCCTTGCCAGGAGGCGCATTACCTCCGCATGATTGTCGGAGATACTGGTCTGGATCCCCCGAAGACAATCCAGCTGCTGACGCATGAGGGCCAGTATCTCCTCCTGGGCAGCCTGGCCTGATATTGGGGATGGAGGTCCCTGGGGCGTGGCGTGGTGAGGAGGTGGCAGTGTGGGAGTGGGGAGGGTCTGGGGCCCGGCTGGAGGGGGTTGCAGTATTGGAGGTGGTGTGGCCGGAGGGCAGGATGGTGACCCCACCATCCATATTACATCTTCCTCTTTCGAATCAGGACCTAGCTCTATATGTCTCTATGTGTGTTGTTTAAATTATGTGTTTTGCAATTATGCGTAATCTGTAAATATGTGTAATAAATTATTAAGTGTAAAATAGTAAATGGTATAATATAAATGAACAAAACCGCAAATTACTCCTCTCAAAACTCTCCTACTCTCTCTCTAGCTCGAATCAACCACCAACTCTGGGACCTGCGTGCTGCTTCATCAGAATATACAACACATTCAACGCATGGGCGGGTGGAACGCAAATTTATAATCTCCCTCCGTCAATCATTTGTGGCTAGACCGCTTTCTATTGGTGTCGGCCCGTAACTCGCGCCCTTGCGCAATTGAATATCATCACAATCGGAGACGAATGGAAGCCCGCAACACACCTGCAGACATACGGCCTACAGTGATCGAGTTGCAATTGAATGGAGGCCATACTTTGCAGAACATCCTATGTGCAGCTAATCTAGGCCTCTTTTAACAGTGACTCTCAAGCAACCAGAAACAACATTTATCCGGCATCTACCAATCTGCATGGGTGCCAGTTAACTGATAATCCACTGCACTAACAATATCATCTGACATTCATAGCAAATAACGTAGACCATGTCCCTATTTTACTTGCAACTGTGTAACATGCATTGTCAATGTTCTGCAACCTGCAACAAATATCCCTTCAGCCTTTCAAATTATATACTCTACATTCATCACTTCCAAGCTCTGCTAGTTAACTATGTCTTGTTAGGAAAACAAATCTGAAGTTCTCTTTTATATTTTTTTTCCTACAAAAATTCTAATTTTTTTTATTAACTTGTTCACTTGAATGCATAGAACAAATACTAATTTGATCTGTGCATTCAACCGTCCATTTTCCATATTCTCATAAACTATTCAAAGAAGTGGGGGGTTAAGATTATTGCCTGTCCTTTTGTATTCTGGGTTTACATGAGGTAACACATAATAAACCAATTGGAAGACATTTCATAAGAAAAATAAACTTGATTTCTGCCAGAAAATCGTCAATCATTAACTCTCAAAACTGCGTGCATCTAAGCAGAATTTCTGTTTATTTGTATTGCATGTGTTAAAATGAAGCTGTGGCCTTGTTTTCATATGTATTCAAGAAATTCATTTTTATGGAAAGAGGTTAGATGGTTCATGCCTGGTCAAGGAAAGATATTTATCTGGAAATGCTTTCAAAATAAGTTATTGAAATTGAATTTATCACATACAGTAAATCAATTAATTTTAGCATTTTCATGAGCTGTGTAGAAACTTGGGCCCCTATTCAATTGCAACAGTTTCAGAGCCATTTAATTGACAAAGCCTGCAGCTACCTGACCAAAAGCCTAAACTATAAACCATACTCCCATAAGTAGCATTTCAGAGCATGATTAATTAAGCAACCCCGTAAGTACCAATTTAGAAACAGCCAATAGTAAATGAGACCGTCATCATGATGTCAGTAAAACATGGAGGTTAAACGTCAATCAATTAGCGTTTAGAAGTCTGATATGTACAAAATAATAAAAATGAATGACAATACTGTTCTAGTCCATGTGGGTGGCCTGATATGTATTAACTCCTTGATTACCAAGATTGATATAAAACAGAAATGAAACGTAAAAAAAATATATATATATATATATATGTATTGCAGATTTGCAAGCTTGAAACTGGAGAGGGAATCTGAATTTTCCTTACCTTTACAAATATAAGTGCATATATATATATATATATATATATATATATATATATATATATATAAAATAAGTTATTGTCTCTGAAATTGAATCATATTTGTATCCTAACAGTAAGTGCTTATAGGTAAATGGCATAAATATATATATTTTTAAGAAAGCAGACAGATTTTTAAAAATTGCTTAAACAGCATTGAGTAGGAGAATATATTTTTTTCCAGACCAAGCAAAAAAAGCATAAAGGCAGTGTAATTTTTGTATTATTATTTTGTTTGGCTTCGTAATTTACTTCCACTGAATCCCTATGGCAGTGAGAGCTCCCTCCCAATACTACTAATAAATCATTCACCAAAAATATTCTATATTTCTTTTGTTTTTCTTTTTGTTAACCTGCGATCCAGCCCCTCAGGTCATCATGTATTTAACTAAAGGCTTTACACGGCTCATCGTGATTTGATGTTTCAGGGCAGTGTTAAGGCATGTTATGGGCTTTTTATAGGCCTCCTATAGTGAAAATCCAAGTTCTTTGAATTTATTGAACCCAGATCTTGCTTTAAACTAACAACCCTACGATAGCAGTATATTTCATAGTTACATCACATATTATAATTGTCCAACTACGATTCGTCGTCACGCTGTGTTGTGTGGTGCGTACGACTTAGCGATGAGCTAAGTTAAACTGTAGCACTTTGGCAATGAGCTCTGCAGGCGAGCTTCGCGCAGCAAGGCGAGCCGTTAAACCATAGCACTTTGGCAATGAGCGCCGCAGGCGCTCATTGCAGGCGAGCCTCGCGTAGCGAGGCTAACCGTTAAACTGTAGCACTTTGGCAATGAGCACTGCAGGCGCTCATTGCTACGCGAGGCGAGACGTTAAACCGTAGCACTTTTTTACACAAGACTCCAATTTACATAGATTTAGACGAGTTACAAAGATTGAAAATCGGTTAAGCGAGAAAAAAATGGCCGCCGAAAAAAATGAAAACGAGGCTATACTACTACGAACTGCATAAAACACAGCCACAGACGTATGTGTTAGAAAAACAACGAGACAAAGGATGCGCAATAACCGCACAATGAGTAAAAAAAGACAATAGCAAGTACATTTTACGAAACGCAATTACAGATTTACGCATTAACACAGATTTCCCGCCTTTGTCTCGCACCACATAGGATTTCCCGCCTAAAACAACGCATTTGTCTCGCGGAACTGCGGATTTTCCGCCTAAAACAATGCATTTGTCTCGCGCACAAAGCCTATATATAGGGTACACTTGACACAGAACACACTTTCTCCTCAGGTGATGACAGTCTGACTGGATGTTTTCTGATGCCGGAAAATCTCAAGAGATTGTTAGCTCTTCAGGATACTGCTTCAGCAATATTACATTAAAAAAGGTATATATCATTTATAGTTATTAATTAGTAAATTGGTACTTACTTAATAAATAAAAAATAGTAAATTTAATTAATAGAAAAATAATATTGTGCTTACCTGTGTGAAACAATTGTTAATAACATTCATAATGTACATTAATTAATTAATTAATTAATCATTAATATCAAAATTAGTTAACGTTTAAGAATGTGAATAAAAAAGCAACACATTGATTCATTAATTATTAATGTACATTAATTTAATTATTTATTTGTTATATATCGTGATTACCTGTGTGAAAGAATTGTAAATAACATTCATAATGTACTTTATTTAATTAATTAATCATTACTAATCATTAATATCAAAAAAGGTTAACGTTTAAGAATGTGCATGAAAAAAAGGAACACGTTGATTAATTAATTATTAATGTACATTATTTAAATAATTCAGTTCTTATATATATTTAGTATAAAATAAACCAAAAAAAAAAGGCTATATACTCATGCTTACATCTTGATGTTAGATTTTGTCACACATTACTTTAATAATAATGAACATTAATTGATTCTTATTTCATTAGTAATGTAAATTATTTTAATAATTCAGTTGTAACATACTCATTTTAAAATACCCCTCAAAAAAAAAAAAGGGAATAGACTCATGCTTACGTCTTGACGTTGTATTTAGTCAGACATTAATTTAAGATTAATACACATTAATTGAGTCTTATTTAAAGACTAACAGTAATATTGATTGTATGTTTTTAATCTATACTTACATATGTGTGTTCATGCTGATTGATTGATATATTTATTTCATGTTCTTAATCTATGCAAAAATATGTATGTTAAGCCTCATTGATTGATACAGATGAAGCAACATATTATACATTAATTTTACTATTTTGTATAATTGCAGTGAACTGTAGCTGAATGAACAGAGATAGTGACGTTTGGACACATTGAACATCATAAGGATAATTTTGACAGGTACAGAATTTGAATTACATTACTACAGCAAGATATTAAAAAATATGCTTTTAGGTTTTTAATGTAGACAAATATATGTCTGTTGATGTTCATTTAATGATATCGATGAAGCAAAAGATTAAAAATATTCTCAATTTGATTATACAGTTTCTTTGGATCTGCAAGGGAATCAACACACAGCGTGACGTTTGCAGCCTTTGAACAACAACAACATCATATTTACAGGTATAAAATTTAATTTTGTAGTGATGCATAGAAAAAGGCTATATTATATTTGGTGAAAATGGAGAGTACTTATTGAGTCAGTCATAACTTGAAAAAAGTTGAAAAGACAATACTAATTAATAATAATATTTAAAAAAAAATAAGAAGCTTTCAACACTTGCAAATAAAAGAAATTGATGGTATGCAGTGAATTCAATCAAGGAGGAATGGAATTGAAGGATAATAATATAAATATAGATAGATATGTGCAACTATTTCCTATTTAATATATGTCAATAAAATACTTTGAAAAATGGTTTCATTTCTTTCATTCTAAAGTGCAACATTTTAAAATGCTTGATTAGTTTATTCATCTACTTTAATGGAACAGTACAAAAAGGAAAAAAAATTTATACAAAACAAAGAACAAACATTAATTACATCTCTATTTACAATTACAGATTAAAATGGCGGAGAATGGAGAAGACAAAATTGAATGCAAAAGAAGATTGGCAAGGGAAAGGAAGCAAAGCTGGAGAGAAGCTCAGACACCGGAAACATCACAACGCTTGCGAGAAGAAGATCGACAGAGACTTTTAAATAAAAGAAAGATGAGTAATAAAGCCGCAAGTGAGTGTGTTGGGGCTTCCAAGAAAATGTAAACAAAAACATCTCTGTGAACCATTGTCCAATGATTCTATTTTGCAGAATGACTTAAATGTAGACATACAAGAAAACAATGTACATATAGAAAGTGGGTCTGATATCTATGTTGAAGAAATGCATGACAATGTGTTTACTACTGCAGTACAAGTAGATACTCAATATTGTGGGTTACTTAATGTGGTTTGTCAGTTTTGTGGGGCCTATCATTTTATAAAGGAAAGACCTACTGACGGAAATTTCATTAGTTGCTGTCAGAAAGGAAAGGTAAAACTTCCACTAAGACACCCATTTCCATATTATTTAGAATGCATTATGAGCGATCCAACATTTCCAAATTATAATAATTTCAAACAAAACATAAGGTCTTATAACAGTGCAATTTCATTTGCTTCAATGGGTGCAACATTAGCCGAAAATGTACCAGGACATGGTCCTTACTGTTTTAGAGTTCAAGGTCAAATTTACCACCGAACTTCACATTTACACCCACAAGAAGGAGAGCAAAGGAAATTTGCACAGTTATATGTCTTAGATACAATGGAAGCTGTGGAACAAAGAATGACACTTCCAGAAAATAAACAGTGTTTGCGCATAGTCTTTGAACAGCTGGATAAAATTATGCAAAAAAAACCATATAGTCAAGCATACAAACAATTAGCACAGCTTGAAAAAGAACAACAGGAACATGCTGAAAGACATCAATTGCCTACACCAAGAGTAAATATGGTGTTAAAAAGAGATCGCAACACTGATCAAAGAAGATTTAATTTACCTACAGTAAATGAGGTTGCCATGGTGTTTAAAAATGAAGATGGTGAACCACCTTTTCAGCAGGATATTAGAATATATCCACGCAATGAAGAACAACCATTTATCAACATCAATATATTAAGCTGTAATTTATATCCAATGACATATCCCATTTTCTTTCCAAATGGGGAACCTGGATGGGAACCAAAATTACAATTGGAAAGTTATCCCAATACTAAACATCGTATTAGATCTAATATTTCCATGCTGGAATATAAAGTGGCACAAACTGCTATCCGGGATTGTTTTAATCCAATTTTACATGGAGGCAAACTCACTCAACAATGGATTATTGATTCATATTTACAAGTTGAAGCCAATAATCTAAATTTCATTAAATATCAATAAAATAAATTACGAGTAGAACAGTATTGTAGAGTAATGGATTATGTGGCAGATTTAGCTTCCAACAGAGACATTCCAGCTGGAAGAGCAATTATTTTGCCATCCACTCTCCAAGGATCTCCTCGCAATATGCGAGAAAGGTATAATGATGCCATGGCTATTGTCACAAAATTTGGAAAACCAGGTTTATTTATTACATTCACATGTAATCCACAATGGCCAGTGATCAAGGAAAATTTGAATCTGGGACAAACTACTTTTGACCGACCAGATTTAGTGGCAAGAGTATTCAAAATCAAACTCAATTCATTAATACATGATATCACTAAAGCACACTTATTTGGACAATGTGTGGCTTTTGTTTACACCATTGAATTTCAAAAAAGAGGATTGCCACATGCTCACATACTTTTAATACTGCAGGAAAAAGATAATTTGAACACTGCAGAGAGAGTGGATTCAGTAATTTCCACACAATTGCCAGACCAAGAAAAATATACAAAACTTTGGGAGATTGTTACACATAGAATGATTCATGGCCCATGTGGAGAGATGAATCCTAATTCACCATGTATGGAGAAAAAAAATGTACTAAAGAATTTCCAAATGCAAACGTATGCAAATTGCGATGGATATCCTTTGTATAAAAGAACACAAGGACAAACAGCTATTATCCATGGCCAAAAGGTTGATAATAGATTTGTTGTTCCATGCAATCCACATTTGCTCATCAAGTACAATGCACACATCAATGTGGAAGCTTGCACTTCGATTAAATCAATTAAGTATGTGTATAAATATATATACAAAGGATATGACGTAGCTACTGTTGTTGTACAAGGTGCTGCAAATGAAAACGAAAATCCAATTTTACATGATGAACTATCAAATTATTTAGATGCTCGGTATGTGAGTGCTCCTGAAGCAATGTGGCGCCTTTTGAAATTTGAGTGGCATGATCGGTCACATGCTATCTATCGTTTAGCTGTACATTTGCCTCAAAGTCAGTTGGTTTGCTTTACTGCAGGAAATGAAAGAACTGCATTATATCAAAGTGAAGACAGAGATACCACACTTACTGCATGGTTTAAATTAAACTGTCAGGATACGCAGGCCAGACAATTTTTATACATAGAGATACCATATCACAATGTATTTGTAAATGGTCTATGGCGACAACGAAGAAGAGATGCACATAAAATTATACCACGCATTTATACCGTCAGTCCAAGGGACATTGAACGTTTCAGCTTAAGATTACTTCTGCTACATGTTCCCGGTGCACAGAGTTTTGAGCATTTACGTACAGTGAATGACATAGTTTATGATACATTCCTATTAGCTGCAAGACATCAAAATTTCATAGCTGATGATAAAGAATGGGAGAGGTGTCTGGAAGAAGCAGCACTATGTCAAATGCCTAAGGAAATGAGACAACAATTTGCATTCATTTGCATATTTTGCAATGTACCTGACGCTTTCACTTTGTGGGAAACATTTAAATTAAACATGTCAGAAGATTTCTTGAAACGTTACAGAAAACCAATAGCTCTGTTAAAAACATTGATGGAAATACAAGAAATATTGTTGGCTCATGGATTAAATTGTGCAAGTTTTAATTTACCAGATCCAGGACTTATAGATGACATCAATTTTGATGATTATGACACTAAGCTTCAAAAACAAAAAACCCCAAGAAAAACTGGCAACTTTAAATACTTTACAGTTAGAAGCATTTCATGCCATCACAAATGCTACAGATGATGAAATGGTCAAAGACCGGTATTTCTATCTAGACGGCCCAGGTGGATCAGGAAAAACTTATCTCTACAATTGTTTGATGAGTTATATTCGATCACAGGGTCAGATAGCTATGCCATTTGCAACAACTGGAATTGCTGCACTTTTGTTAGATGGTGGGAGAACTGTGCATAGTGGATTTAAGCTGCTAGTTCCCATTTTGGAAACATCAGTGTCAGATAATCGATTGAATTCCTTACAAGCAAAAAAATTTAAACAAACTAAACTAATTATCATAGACGAGGCAACAATGATGTCATGGCATGCATTGCAATGTATTGACAGATTTTTAAAAGAAGTGATGGATAATAAGTTGCCATTTGGTGGAAAGGTGATGCTGTTAGGAGGAGATTTTAGGCAAACATTACCTGTTGTGCCACACGGAAATAGAACGGAGATCATTGAAACATGTATCAAGACCAGTAAACTGTGGCAAATATTTACACATCTCAAATTAGAATTAAATATGAGATCTGAAGGCCAAAATGAATTAAATTACTGGCTCATTAAAATCGGAGAAGGAAAACATCCAGAAATACAGCATTTACCAAATGATACCATTGAAATTCCATCAGAAATGGTTTGCAATGAATCACTCATATCAGCCATATTTCTAAACACTCTTAATAATGAGGATTACTCAGACATTGCAAACAAAGTGATATTAACATCAAAAAATATTGATGCCTTGAATGTAAATAACGAAATTTTAAAATACATCAATGCACCACAAAAGAATTATTACAGTGCAGATTCTATTCTGTCAGATGATAAAGACAGTAAATCGAATTTTAGTATCGAATTTATTAATTCGTTAACACCATCTGGAATGCCCCCACATATTTTACAATTGAAAAAAGGCGCAATTGTCATGTTATTGCGAAATATGAATCCAAAAAAAGGACAATGCATCATCAAGTACAATGCACACATCAATGTGGAAGCTTGCACTTCGATTAAATCAATTAAGTATGTGTATAAATATATATACAAAGGATATGACGCAGCTACTGTTGTTGTACAAGGTGCTGCAAATGAAAACGAAAATCCAATTTTACATGATGAACTATCAAATTATTTAGATGCTCGGTATGTGAGTGCTCCTGAAGCAATGTGGCGCCTTTTGAAATTTGAGTGGCATGATCGGTCACATGCTATCTATCGTTTAGCTGTACATTTGCCTCAAAGTCAGTTGGTTTGCTTTACTGCAGGAAATGAAAGAACTGCATTATATCAAAGTGAAGACAGAGATACCACACTTACTGCATGGTTTAAATTAAACTGTCAGGATACGCAGGCCAGACAATTTTTATACATAGAGATACCATATCACGATGTATTTGTAAATGGTCTATGGCGACAACGAAGAAGAGATGCACATAAAATTATACCACGCATTTATACCGTCAGTCCAAGGGACATTGAACGTTTCAGCTTAAGATTACTTCTGCTACATGTTCCCGGTGCACAGAGTTTTGAGCATTTACGTACAGTGAATGACATAGTTTATGATACATTCCTATTAGCTGCAAGACATCAAAATTTCATAGCTGATGATAAAGAATGGGAGAGGTGTCTGGAAGAAGCAGCACTATGTCAAATGCCTAAGGAAATGAGACAACAATTTGCATTCATTTGCATATTTTGCAATGTACCTGACGCTTTCACTTTGTGGGAAACATTTAAATTAAACATGTCAGAAGATTTCTTGAAACGTTACAGAAAACCAATAGCTCTGTTAAAAACATTGATGGAAATACAAGAAATATTGTTCGCTCATGGATTAAATTGTGCAAGTTTTAATTTACCAGATCCAGGACTTATAGATGACATCAATTTTGATGATTATGACACTAAGCTTCAAAAACAAAAAACCCAAGAAAAACTGGCAACTTTAAATACTTTACAGTTAGAAGCATTTCATGCCATCACAAATGCTACAGATGATGAAATGGTCAAAGACCGGTATTTCTATCTAGACGGCCCAGGTGGATCAGGAAAAACTTATCTCTACAATTGTTTGATGAGTTATATTCGATCACAGGGTCAGATAGCTATGCCATTTGCAACAACTGGAATTGCTGCACTTTTGTTAGATGGTGGGAGAACTGTGCATAGTGGATTTAAGCTGCTAGTTCCCATTTTGGAAACATCAGTGTCAGATAATCGATTGAATTCCTTACAAGCAAAAAAATTTAAACAAACTAAACTAATTATCATAGACGAGGCAACAATGATGTCATGGCATGCATTGCAATGTATTGACAGATTTTTAAAAGAAGTGATGGATAATAAGTTGCCATTTGGTGGAAAGGTGATGCTGTTAGGAGGAGATTTTAGGCAAACATTACCTGTTGTGCCACACGGAAATAGAACGGAGATCATTGAAACATGTATCAAGACCAGTAAACTGTGGCAAATATTTACACATCTCAAATTAGAATTAAATATGAGATCTGAAAGCCAAAATGAATTAAATGACTGGCTCATTAAAATCGGAGAAGGAAAACATCCAGAAATACAGCATTTACCAAATGATACCATTGAAATTCCATCAGAAATGGTTTGCAATGAATCACTCATATCAGCCATATTTCTAAACACTCTTAATAATGAGGATTACTCAGACATTGCAAATAAAGTGATATTAACATCAAAAAATATCGATGCCTTGAATGTAAATAACGAAATTTTAAAATACATCAATGCACCACAAAAGAATTATTACAGTGCAGATTCTATTCTGTCAGATGATAAAGACAGTAAATCGAATTTTAGTATCGAATTTATTAATTCGTTAACACCATCTGGAATGCCCCCACATATTTTACAATTGAAAAAAGGCGCAATTGTCATGTTATTGCGAAATATGAATCCAAAAAAAGGACAATGCATCATCAAGTACAATGCACACATCAATGTGGAAGCTTGCACTTCGATTAAATCAATTAAGTATGTGTATAAATATATATACAAAGGATATGACGCAGCTACTGTTGTTGTACAAGGTGCTGCAAATGAAAACGAAAATCCAATTTTACATGATGAACTATCAAATTATTTAGATGCTCGGTATGTGAGTGCTCCTGAAGCAATGTGGCGCCTTTTGAAATTTGAGTGGCATGATCGGTCACATGCTATCTATCGTTTAGCTGTACATTTGCCTCAAAGTCAGTTGGTTTGCTTTACTGCAGGAAATGAAAGAACTGCATTATATCAAAGTGAAGACAGAGATACCACACTTACTGCATGGTTTAAATTAAACTGTCAGGATACGCAGGCCAGACAATTTTTATACATAGAGATACCATATCACGATGTATTTGTAAATGGTCTATGGCGACAACGAAGAAGAGATGCACATAAAATTATACCACGCATTTATACCGTCAGTCCAAGGGACATTGAACGTTTCAGCTTAAGATTACTTCTGCTACATGTTCCCGGTGCACAGAGTTTTGAGCATTTACGTACAGTGAATGACATAGTTTATGATACATTCCTATTAGCTGCAAGACATCAAAATTTCATAGCTGATGATAAAGAATGGGAGAGGTGTCTGGAAGAAGCAGCACTATGTCAAATGCCTAAGGAAATGAGACAACAATTTGCATTCATTTGCATATTTTGCAATGTACCTGACGCTTTCACTTTGTGGGAAACATTTAAATTAAACATGTCAGAAGATTTCTTGAAACGTTACAGAAAACCAATAGCTCTGTTAAAAACATTGATGGAAATACAAGAAATATTGTTCGCTCATGGATTAAATTGTGCAAGTTTTAATTTACCAGATCCAGGACTTATAGATGACATCAATTTTGATGATTATGACACTAAGCTTCAAAAACAAAAAACCCAAGAAAAACTGGCAACTTTAAATACTTTACAGTTAGAAGCATTTCATGCCATCACAAATGCTACAGATGATGAAATGGTCAAAGACCGGTATTTCTATCTAGACGGCCCAGGTGGATCAGGAAAAACTTATCTCTACAATTGTTTGATGAGTTATATTCGATCACAGGGTCAGATAGCTATGCCATTTGCAACAACTGGAATTGCTGCACTTTTGTTAGATGGTGGGAGAACTGTGCATAGTGGATTTAAGCTGCTAGTTCCCATTTTGGAAACATCAGTGTCAGATAATCGATTGAATTCCTTACAAGCAAAAAAATTTAAACAAACTAAACTAATTATCATAGACGAGGCAACAATGATGTCATGGCATGCATTGCAATGTATTGACAGATTTTTAAAAGAAGTGATGGATAATAAGTTGCCATTTGGTGGAAAGGTGATGCTGTTAGGAGGAGATTTTAGGCAAACATTACCTGTTGTGCCACACGGAAATAGAACGGAGATCATTGAAACATGTATCAAGACCAGTAAACTGTGGCAAATATTTACACATCTCAAATTAGAATTAAATATGAGATCTGAAAGCCAAAATGAATTAAATGACTGGCTCATTAAAATCGGAGAAGGAAAACATCCAGAAATACAGCATTTACCAAATGATACCATTGAAATTCCATCAGAAATGGTTTGCAATGAATCACTCATATCAGCCATATTTCTAAACACTCTTAATAATGAGGATTACTCAGACATTGCAAATAAAGTGATATTAACATCAAAAAATATCGATGCCTTGAATGTAAATAACGAAATTTTAAAATACATCAATGCACCACAAAAGAATTATTACAGTGCAGATTCTATTCTGTCAGATGATAAAGACAGTAAATCGAATTTTAGTATCGAATTTATTAATTCGTTAACACCATCTGGAATGCCCCCACATATTTTACAATTGAAAAAAGGCGCAATTGTCATGTTATTGCGAAATATGAATCCAAAAAAAGGACTTTGTAATGGGACCAGATTAATTGTGCATGAGTAAAAAGATCATTTTATACATGCAGAAATTATAACTGGTACACATAAAGGTGAACAAGTTTTTATACCAAGAATTGATTTAGCTCCAAGTGAGAGTGGTTTGCCTTTTGTCCTTCAAAGGAGACAATTTCCAGTTATCATGGCATTTGCCATGACCATCAATAAATCCCAAGGACAAACTTTTAAGTCGGTTGGGATTTTTTTAAAGGAACCAGTTTTTGCACATGGACAACTCTATGTGGCTTTTTCAAGGTGCACTAATCCAAAAGAAATTAAAGTGCATGTTGAAGAAAACGAAACTCAAGGTCATTTATTGGACGATGGATGTGTTTACACCAAAAACATTGTCTACTATGAGGTGTTGGAAAGATAGAGGACAATGGTTTCATTTTAATGCCAACATTTTATGGTACTCAATATGATTGTACAAAAACAATATTTCAAGTAAAACAGCTAAACAATGGACAAAAAAAACATACAGAACAGTGGTTTGACTTCCATGACAAAATTAAAGTACTCTGGGACTCTTTAAATAGGGGACCACTATTTCACTTATGAAAATCTATGTGAAATTTGCAGAATGGACAAACTGAAAAAAAAAAAAAATAACAACAAAAACAATTGTAAAATATCCTTAAACAGATTGGAATGGGTTCAAAGTTTCATATTAACATGATTGGCCCCACAAAACAATTAACTGAATTTTTTCAGGATTTACAAGAGTTAAACGTTATTGTTGGATGTTACAATTTCAGATGTTAAATATGTGTTTTTTGAATTTTTAAAAAAGTTTGTTAAATATATATGTGGTAGAGTCAAACATGTATTGTTAGTATAAAGTTTAAGCATTTCATAATAATTGGAAATGTAATATTTAAAGACAAAGTATTGATTCAGGAAGAAATCCAATCGCCAGTTAATGGGGTCAGGAAGGAATTCATTTTTTTCCCTCTGATATAATTGGCCAAGTTTCAATAGGGTTTTTTTATTGTTTGCCTTCCTCTGGATTCAATGCTAATTTAGTTTAACAAGAGTTTAACAAAAATGTTACAAATGATAAAAAGCATGTTATTGTTAAAACAATTTACTTTCTCTAAGTTAAATAGTCCGCAGTTACTCAGTGATAAATATGTATTGAAAAGTGTTAGTATAGTTAACAAAATGTTGAACGAATGTTTAATATACACGTTGCATGTTACAAACTTTCATGTTTGTAAAATATAAGTTGAAAGTTAAAAAATTAAAAAGTTAAAAAAAATATATGTGTTTTTATTTTTAGAAAAAAAAAGGGACAAATGTAGCTGACTCATTTTGTGTTGCAAACAAATTTCACAACATTTAATTTTTATTGACCGTCATTTTTTGATGGGCAAGTCGCTAGTAAAATTATATTACCACTAGCTACTAAAATGTTAAGGCGGGAATGCTGTACCTTTGGCGCTCATTGCAAGCCTCTTCCCTTGTGTAGTTTATAGGCCTGGCGCTTGAATGTTACTGCCTTGTGTAAAATGTTAGTGACTTGGATTAAGTGTTACTGGCTTCTGGTAAGTGCTATTTTTTACATCATTCAGGCTATTTTTACATCTTTCAGGCTAGTTTTATGTCCTTAGGCCTCGTTTTCGTAGTTTTGCATTTTTTCGCCAGCCATTTTTTTTCTTACGATTTTCGATTGTGAAAAAACAGCAAATATGCATCAAATTAACTTGACTCACAGGGCCTATCCCACTGTGGTGTGTGTGTGTAAGTTAATTTGAGGCATATTTGTTGTTTATTTCATGTCTTTTCAGTTTCGTTGTTCGGCTGTTAAAGTCGTAATTTTGAGAGGCGCACAGTGCATGTACGGGTTTTGGTCCCAAGTTCTACGGGTCGTAAGTCTTGCTTGCCTCAACTGCTCGCCTCGCTAAGTCCTGTGTGCCTCAACTGCTTGCGAATCTCGCAGTGCAATTAGCGCATTTGGCACTCATTGCAGCCTAAGTCCCACATGGTCAATGGCTCGCCTGCTGCGATCCTATGGGCCACAATCGGGCTCACAAAGTGTGACCAACTACGTAAGCGTTCTCCACACTGACAACTATATATGTGATTATTCAGCCATTAACAAATAGAATATTTGGAAAATTCCATCAAAATAACTCACATTTAAATTAGCATGAATTTATCCTGGTTTATGGAAATATTACATGTGAATGGAAATGATGAATTACAATGAATGTATGTAGATAGATAGATAGATAGATAGATAGATAGATAGATAGATAGATAGATAGATAGATAGATAGATAATGGGACATACACCATGAAGGGAATTTACATAGAACGTACATTGAAGACGTGATTTAATGAGGCACATTGCCCTTTAACGCTACTCAGATTTACATGTGATTTCCAAAAATTCAGATGTTAAAATTAGATCCGCAATGAGGTGTGGTAATGTCTGATGTGGCATAATGTATCCACCCGCTATTCATCCCTTTACACGCTATCACACCAGTGTATGCACCAGCAATACTTTAGAAAATTCTCCCCAAAGAAATAAAATACATTTTCTATATTTTTTTCTTTTTAAAACTTTTATGATATGATTAACAGAGTGACATTATAAACAATGTTATTAAAAAGTGGTGCTGATGACAATGCACTCTCATGTTATAATTTTGCTGGGTTTGTTTTTATTATATGTTAATAATTACACAATGTCAGCCATTGCCTCTTTGCCAACCAATATTATTCGTTTGATAGAGCATGTGCGGAATCTAGCATTACATTTTTTACATATAATTGTGACTGTGCCTGCGCCAATATGAAAACAGCTGTTAAACTGAGCATGTTTGACTCCAAAAACACACATGTGCTCCTCTGCTTATGTTGTGTAAAGGGCTGGATAGAGGCTGGATGCATAATTCTACATTGTGTATTACCGTGCATTACCGCACAGTATAGCGGACCTAATTATAATACATGAGATTTAGTAAATCACATATAGATGTGAGTAGAACTAACATGCAATGATATTAATGTGTATCCTCTTAGTAAATTTCACACCACTCTTTAAAAAGGTGTGATTTTGAAGCATTTTAATATCAGACATGTGAGCATGGGAGTTTTTGTGCAACTTGAAATTGGCCCTGTAAATATTTATGATTGTGTGTACTATTTAACTGGAACTATACCTTTGGTGGCACTCTTATTAACCTACAAAACACATGAAGAATTATTTTGAATCAACAGTTCTGTCAACAGTAGCATTACCAGTGAAAGAATACAAATACGAATAAAATAAGATATATAGCATTGCATGATTTGTGGAAAAGGCCGATATGAGGCCAGTTTACTAAAACATGCAAGGTTACAGATTCATGGATTAAATATTTTAATTTACCTAAGATTTTTATATTAAACCTTTACTTATTAGAAGCATATTCCCTAGATTCACTAAGCTTTGCAGCGAGGCAGAGCAGATCCCTGAAGATTGTTGTGTCAGTTTCCTATGTAACTACCACCAAGCACTATGTAGCCCAAAGTAAGGCTTAGTGAATCAACGCCTATAAATGTAATGGTATTTGATATTCACAACAGAAAAGAAAATGGCTTGAAGTTATACTAGATGATTTAAACTGACAAAAAGTGCAACAAAGTGCAATTCATTTGAATAGTTAGTTGAATCCCAAACTGATGAAGGCCTGTGGTTTCTCTCTGTCAATATAGTTATGGTCTGTGAGAAAATATCATAATTCTAAAACAAACAAAAAAAATCAATTTTGAAACACACCAGCTTTATTCATATATGATAAAAGAGAGGATGTGTGGGTACTAATTATTAAAATATAACTTTTCTTTCACTAACTAAATACAATAGCAATCCTAAATTTAGAATAATAGGAAGTCTAGAATGTTAAATGTATTCCTTTATTTATTTCTTATGTGTATTATTTCACATATCATGGAGAAAGTGTATATGTTAATAAGATAAGTGCTAAAACAAATTTGCTTTTGTTTCTTTATTTGTATAGAACATCATAATAAAGTGTTCCATAAAATAATTTTAAGGAGTATGTTGAGAACTAAAAAACAAAAAAGAATGGAATATGTGATAAAATTGTACACAGGTTATCCTATAATCAGAGTGTATGAACTATGATTTAATCCATATACAAAGAATTGCTTGTATAATCAAGCAAACTTCAGGTGTGTTTACTTATGCTATTATTGTTATGACATACCAGTAAGAAATGAATTTAAGAGCATGTTTGCTTTATTTATTAAGCCCTTATATCAAATCATAGCAATTAATACAATAGTAAAAACTGTTAGATATCAGTGGCAATCTACTTAAATAAAGAGGAGCATCCTTATCACATCTCCCCCAATGCATCATCACACAATATGTGTTTCACAGCTGATGAACGTAATCATGTTGAACTACTTGTCTGTATGTGCCTTGTACTATATCTATAGTGTGTGGCTGCTGTAGCAACCTGCTACTCTTTTGATTATTCACTTACACTTAAGATGGTTTAACAGAGTAACTTGAATATGAAAAAGGAAAAAAAGGATGTTGAATACTGTGTCAAATTCTGGAAACTGCAGCTCCAAGTGGAAAATAAAAACAATCTAAAATGATGCGTGATTTGAAAGAGAGAACTTATAATGAATGTCATCATGTCCTTAATATGTATAGCCTGGGAAAGAGAAGGGAGACAACCGCTTCCAAAAAAATAAATACAATTATTTGAGGTTTGTAGGTTGATGTTTTTGGTGTAATGTATGAAAGTACTATCTGCAGAAACGTTGGTCAGCAATAGGAATAGCTGTTCATTAGAAGTGGGGAAAAACACAGTAAAGAATTTCAACCATGCTTAGGATGATGTTCTGAAGATTTATTTAACCAAGATTTTTAAGTAGAGATAATAGATAGAGTTTCTTTGGCTGCAGAGAAATTGGTATTGGGAAATTAGATTCTGGAAGTTAGGAGACAATCACCTTCATTTACATATAATGATCTACCACATACTATGTTCTATAACACAATGGACCAATAAAAAAGGAACAACAGTTAGTTTTATTATTTCACAAATTATGAAATATTACAGTTTTGCTATTTTACTAATTAAAAAAAAGGTTTTCCTGAATAAAATGTAGTAGATACATTAGGTTAAACCAGTTGTTATGCATAGCACAAAAAAAGTAAGCAATACATTTTAAGTGGTTAACTATAATTGGCTAAAGAAAGGGGGTTATACTTTATAAAATAAGGTTGCTGTTTCAAGAAATGGATATGTTAAAGCTCAAAGTGTGTTATTTGATGAGGTTCAGAATTTTTGTTTTGGACGATTAGTTGCCACTTTCCGCTTGCGAGGGTTAATCCTCCTTTGTCCAGCTTGTAAAGGATGATGTCAGTAACAAATATGCAATTGCTGATAAAGCTCCTCTCTTCTGGAAATCCCACTAAAGCTCTATGGAGCGTTGATGTTGGGTTAGTTTAGGAAAATGCTGAATGTACAGTTTGTGAAGTCTTAAAAAATGATAGGCATTCTCAACAAGCAATATATGCTGAAAATACCACTGGTGTGCAGATTTCCACAAATTTTAATTTTATCTTTCAATTACCTATATTGTAAATATAATTTAATTATAATTGTTCTTATTTTTTATGTTGGTTAAGGTTTTTGGGCTCCAAAATAAACAAAATTCAGGTTTATATTTAAATGCAATGCTATTAAAATGCAAAGCTGATAAGGTTGCTACACTGATTCCTCATTGTAAGATTTGTCCTGGGAACATGAGTAGTCACAGTATCAGTTTCACAATCAAGACGAAAGATGAGCTCCAGAGAGCGGTCAAAAACCTTGCGTTGAATTTGGAGGGAATCAGTAGAAAGCCTGGAATAGAGAGCTTTGAGTTGGCAGGACATATTCAAGAGATGACAAAGTCCAAATCATAGACAAGCAGAGTTGTAAGAAAGGTAAATATTTATCAGTAGATCTCCAAGTGTTGACAGCCTGTATAGAGATCTAATGGACAACTCTAGTCTAGAAGAAGAGCACTTGTTTATGAAGTATGTAACAATCCAACAAAAGTAGCAGCTTTGTAAACCATGAATATAAAAACATTTTTAGAGAAAACTAGAATCAAATCATCAGGGTGTATTTTTTATCAGTGGAGGGATAGTGGCAGAGGAATTAACAAGGAGAAGCCAAAAGTTGCTTTTGTAGATAACTTGATATGGCTAGAAATAAAACCACATCCCTTCCTTCTTATAGGTCATGAAGCAGGCTGTGTACATTAATAGATGCAAAACTTGCTCTGAAGAAATTTGAACACCTCCCACACATTCACCATTCAGCAACGTGTAATGGATGCCCCCATGGCCAAGCAGGGATATAAAAATTAATATTTTTTCAAATTAAAATTAGATTTAAGATTTTTCCCTACTTTATTATGATTTTAGTCAGACTCAGATTTTTAAAACCAACTACGGTATATATATAGTGGTCCTTTAACTGTCAATGTGCTTGGAGAACAGCAATTTCATTGACTGTGGTTATTTTATTTTGATTGTGTGAGAGAAGAGAGGCATACATATTTCACTATAACTATAAAGGACTGTTGGCGCCATGCTGAAAGTCTACAAAAAACAGTATAACTCTAAGCAATCCTTTACAAGGACAAACATTGAGCCTCATTCAATTGAGGCTTTCGGGAGATCTCGGCTCAGATATGGAGCCCGCAAGTTATTTTGCTAGGGCTCCGTGCTGCGATTCATTGCGATCCATTGCGATTTTGAAAATTTCAAGTTAATGCCCCTCCAAGCCTTTGATCTTTCACAGCCGCAAGACTACCGAACGCTAAAATCGCAATTGCTCCAATCCCCCCTCGCTAGCCTCTCTGTCAAGCCCGCAAATGGCAAAAGTCGAACCACAAGTTACCGGTACAAAGGAGGTCTCGCAAAGGGCTTAATGATATGTCCGGAGCACTTTAAAAGCAAATAAAAAATCAATAATGTACTTATATTAAAAGTTAAAGTGATGTTAGGTCTTAGAATTAATAGCACAACATTCTCAAGCTTGCAAAGCGGCCCAAAATAATACTTTATTTCATGTTCAATTTCGGTGTTATATCGATTCCGGCAATCAATGTGTTAATACATGTAATGGAACTCGCATGTAATAGAATACCATATTTACTGCTTTATCAATATTGCATTATATCTGGAATGTGGGTCGGATCGTAAGTCGTAATTCAAGCCCATATGGACCTCAATGAAAAATGGAGGTTGGTCCTACGGGCTTGAACCACGAGTCATGATCAGACCCAGATTCCATTGGCTTTTTCTAGCCGGGAGTTACAGCTTTGCGCCAGCAATCATGTTTAAGCCTGCAAATGCTATTTTCGATAGCATGGTTTGCGATGTGCGCTATTGGGCCGGGACTTGCGGGCCCAGCCAATTGAATAGTACCAAAGGCCTGCAGACATATGGCCTAATCTTATTGAGTTGCGGTTTTGCAATTGAATCGGGCTCATAGTAGATATATAACCGTTTGGTCAGCCACCTTGTTAAATACAGGTTAAATCGAGCATGTGTAAATTTTTCTGCTTTTTGTTACTGCTGGAGGTTTAAATTGCACACCAAGCATAGTCAGAAAGTTATTCATATTGAGGTTCCAAATACTAGTGTTACTTCTGCCTGAGAGGTGCTGACCAATGCAAATGCTTACAAATCCATAATGCTTATTCCTGCACTATTTAAATATAAATATATACATATATATATATATATATATATATATATATACTGTATATATATATATATATATATATATATATATATATATATATGTATGTGTGTGTACATTCATTCTATATATGCTTATAACTGATCTCTATAGTACCTGTTGTATAATATTAATTAGAGTTTGAATTGTATATGCAGAAATAACAAGTATTTCTTTTTTTTACAGTACATGTTAACAAAATGCCCACTGCTCAATTGTCAGACAAAATAATAAATAGGGAAGATTTGAGAATGTGAAAACAGTTGGACAATGGGGCTAGTTTACTCTGTTTATGTTTGCATTCTTTAAGATTATATTTTTACAAGTGTTTCAATACACAATAAGTTTATTTCAACATGAGTATGTGCATTTCCAAACCAAGTTATAATTGCACTTCAATATGCTAATCATATTTACAATATACACACTCATTTTACATTAGGAAAAACACTATCTAGATGTTATTTCCCAGCTACCACTTAAGGAGTGTAGGAGTAGCAAACTCTTTCATTTAAGATTGATTTTAATTACAAAGCGTAAGGTTCTTGTAGCACATCATGTACGTGTTTATTATATGGATTGCCATATGTTTCTATGAGTATTATTCCAACATAAACATATTATGTGATCTTGGATGTATTTAGTTGTTTTTTTTTTTTTAATGTGAGATATTTGATTATTTAGTCAAGCTGTAACCAGGAAACTAAGTTATTCTCCTGATATCACTGAAAGACATTTCCATATATATAAGTTCTCCATTGTCTGTCATATTCATGATAGGCTGAATACATGTAGACTGAAGAATACTGTACTCATGAAGTCTCCATGTTTCCTTTTTTGATGACAGTTTTGATGGACTTACCGTAATAAATAAACAGTGTAGAGAAAATATGCATTGAAAAGGCTTCTAAGAAAAAACAAAAGCAAAAATGATAAATTAATGATCATTGGGTATTCCAAATGGTAAACAATATATAGCTATACTAGCGACTTGCGACAAAAATGACGGCAGTAAAATGTGAAGCCGGGCTATGCTGTTTGCCACACAATACAATGTTCTACCCCCTGTGAGCACTTTCGGCGCTTATTGCGAGCCCCGCGCTGAGTACCTTTGGCGCTCATCTCTTGGCTCGTAATGAGCACCTTTGGTGCTCATTGCGAGCCTATCCTCCCATCTACTTCACCGCTCATTACAGGCCGCGGAAACTTGCAACTTTTGTGCTTGGGAATGCCATGTGTCTCTTTCCACCATCTCCTTCCTGTCCCTTCCCTGTGTCTTTCTCCTCTGTGTCTCTGCTGAATCTTTATGTGGCGCGCGCTGACTGCCGTTGGTTTTATTTTCAAAGTCCTGCATGCCTGGCGCTGTTGGTGTAAGTGTTACTGCCTTTGCTGTCATGTATTTTCCAAGTCCTGCGTGCCTGGCATTGTTCGTTTGTGTCCCGTGTGCCAGGCATTGTTGGTGCAAGTAAGCAACTATCTTTGCAGTTGTGTATTTTCTAAGTTCAGCGTGCCTAGCCTTGCTGAGCCTCGTTTTCATCTTGTTTCAGAATTTTTACATTTTTTTCAGCCACATTCTTTTTTCTGCTTAAGTGATTTTCGATCGTTAAAAAAGACAATATATGCCTCAAATTAACTTGCAACCTCATTTACAGGCTCCCTGGCTCTCCCCCTGTGCTGTGTGTGAGTGTGTAAGTGAATTTGAGGCATATTTGTGTGCCTCAACTATATAGACCCATATAGCACATTAATGAACCCATGTAATAACACTATAAGTTCCATGAGGGTCATTAGATGGGGTTAAATAGGTCCAGTTAGGGTTAAATAGACCCAGTTAGGGTTAGATAGGTATTGTTATGGTTAAGTAGGCCCAGGGTTGGGTTAATGGGCTATAGTTAGGGTTAATAGTATAGTGATTACACTTTGTGTCATGAGGGTCCTAGATGACCCTCATGGCACTTATAGTGTCATTACATGGTTTAATTAGTGTCCTATAGGGGTCTATATAGATGCATATTGAACTGATATGGGTTAATTATTGGCATATGGGTGACAGGGGTAATTAAGGGATTATGGTTGTCTGTATTGACCCCCATGAGTGACAGGGTTAATGAAGGGCTTATGGGGGTTTATTGACCTCCATGAGTGACAGGGTTAATTAAGGGATTATGGGGGTCTGTATTGACCCCCATGAGTGACAGGGTTAATGAAGGGCTTATGGGTTCTGTATTGACCCCTATGAGCAATAGTGTTAATTAATGGATTATGGGGGTCTGTATTGATTCCCATGCGTGACGGGGTTAATTAAGGGCTGATGGGGGTCTGTATTGTCCCCATGAGTGACAGGGTTATTTAGGTGCTGATGGGGCTCCCCATGAGTGATAGGATTACTTTTTTTATCGCGGGTCCTTTAAGGACCTTTATGGTCCTTTAAGTACCAGCATGGCAGGAAATTCAAATTTTGATTGCAGCGGGGGTACCCGATCAGGTGCGATCAGGGACGCCCACTGCGAGGCTTAATGTGGGGTTAATGTGGGGACCCCCAGCATTTAGGGATTAATTTTAGGTGCCGGTGGGGTACATAAAGTACCCCTGCTGCCGACCTTAACTGTTTGCGTGCCGCAGGCTCCTTAAGGACCCGCGGCATGCACTTAACACCTTTTAAATGCAGTGGGGGACACGATCGTGACCCCCACTGCAAGGGTTAATGTTAGGACAATGCCAGGGGTCCCTCATGAGGACCCCAGCATGGGTTTAATGTGGGCACACATCGGGGGTCCGATTAGACCCCTGTAGCAAGGGGCTAATGTGGGGTTCCCAGTTTATCTCGGATCTCTGCATGGGGTTAATGTGGGGTTCCGAGCTTATCTCAGATCTTTTGGCTAAGTTGTATGTGGCTGGCAGTGTTTTGTGCAGTCAAAGGTTGTGGAGCCTCGATTTCATTTTTTTCGCCGCCATTTTTTTCTTGCTTAGCCGATTTTTAAGGGCCGAAACTGGGGAATTTGGGGTTAAATTTGCGTGTAACCTCACATCCAGACGTCCTAGCTGTCCCACCATGCTGTGGGGGAGTGTTTTTTTTTTAATTATTATTATTGTGTTTATTAGAGTGTTTTTGTGTTTGCGCGGTTCGGGGGTTTATGTGTTGGTTTGCGACCTCGGGTATTTTTTTTCTAAATCCCATGGCTCGTAATGTTGGCTCGCAGGCAATGAGGGAGAGGAGTAGGGGAAGAGAGACACAGGTGAGGGAGAGGAGGAGGGGAAGAGAGACACAACGTAAGGAGAGGAGGAGGGGAAGAGAGACACAGGGTAAGGAGAGGAGAAGGGGAAGAGAGACACAGGGTAAGGAGAGGAGGAGGGGAAGAGAGGGAAAGGGGAAGGAGGAGGGGAAGAGAGACACAGGGGAAGGAGAGGACTAAGTGCTGTGAGTTAACGGTTTTGTGGGGTGTTTTGTGACATAGGTGAGGCGCCGTAGGACTAAGTGCTGCGAGTTAACGGTTATTGTGGGGTGGTTTTGTTACAAAGTGAGGCACCATAGAGCCTCCACCTCTGCAAATGCGGCCCCTCGTCTCGCGAGGGTCCGCATTTGAGGCCAGAACTGCGTCCCTGGCGAAGCTTTGCAAGCTCTCAAAGCGTGATGACGTCTCGCAGTTTGACAACTATTATATGTTATAGCCTCATTGATTTGCCCTGATGTCATCCAGCTAGCTTGCACATTGTTTGTAGCTCAAAAAGTTGGCCTATTGAGTGGATACACATTAATTTCTCTACAAATGTCAGTCACTGAGAAGATTGGGTGGAGGCTACCTTCCATACTATTCTTGTGATAAAGAAGATAAAGCTCACATGACTAAGTAATGACATGATGCATGGAAACAAAAAAATTCCACACAAAAAAAAGAGGAATTGTGTACTACTGAATGGAAAAAACAATTTCATGACAATTTAAATAAACCCAAAGTTAATCCACTTAGAAGGCCTTTACCATATGCATCTTCTTTCCTTAGTGTGTCTCAGAAGTGATACTCTAAATTTGCATAAATATATACAATATTATTATAAGTTCAATGTTAAAATATTAAAGGAAACTTTGAGTCTGACTAAGAGCATAATTGAGAAGAATTAATTAAGCTAGAATTTAAAAAGAGAAAGAATGTTGATGTTTGTACTGTACCTTGGAGTCTTCCATGATACACTGGTGGAAACTGAAATTGAGAAGGGCATTTAGAGATCGAGAAATGTTTGTATGTCAGATCCAATTATTTGACAAAGCATTCTGTTTTCCTTGTTCCCTCCTCTCCTCTACCAACCGAAAACAGATAAATAAACACCCCCTCATGATCTCGCTCTGAGGAAGTGATGTAACAAACACAAAATGGATTCTTCTCAGAAACAAAAATTCTGATTTCTCCCATCAAATTTTTTTTGTCCATGGCTTACACAGCAGTTAATATTAACTTGTTACCTATTTTACAAATAAATGCCTTTTTCTTGTACTGTACAATCAGAAGTACACATATGAAGATTATAATAGAACTAGCGACTTGCCTGTCAAAAAATGACGGCAATAAGATTGTAAGGGGGGTAAATTTTGTTGGTGTTCCAAGATGCTTCGGGCATCTTGGAACAGGCGCTCATTGCGAGGTTGTTGGTTGTTTGTGTGCTATGAGCATTGGTTTTTTTTTTTGCTAATGCTAATGAAATAAGGAATAAAATAATACATCAATATACTTTACCTATTTTGAAGTAATATATGCAGGAAGCATTGTGCAGAAGAGCTGGCAATCTGTTTTGTTGCTGCAGCATACAATGTGTGTTTTGAGGGCTGTGGAGCTGCTGTGTAAGTGTCAGTAATGTGTGCAGTGTGTAGTGTAAACAGTGTGTGTGCGCAAGCCAAATCCGTTAGGGTAACTGTGTACTTCCGCATTGTGTAAGTTAGTGTTGTAAAATGGCGCCTAATGTGTGTTACGCGTCTGTGGCTGATTTGGTGTCCTTGTTGTTGGATCGCGGCCGTTTTTTTTCGGAAAATCCGTAGTTGTTTGGTGGTGTTTTGCGTCTTTAGAGTACTGAAGCCTAATTTTTTCTCTTGCTTTGGGGATTTTCGTGTGTCTAAACCCTTGTCTTTCGAGTGAAATTGAGGTGTAACTTCAGTTTTCGAGGTCCTGGGTGATCCCCTTTGCTGTAGGTAAGCTTTTTATGTATTTGTTGTGTGTATTTTTTTGTGTTCTTAATGTTTTCATGTGCTCGGGTTTCGGGCGGTAAGGTCGTATTTTTGCAAGGTCGTAATGTTTTTTTTTCTAAGTTCCGCGTCTCGTATTTGTTTCTCGTAAGTCCGTAAATTTTGCGAGGTCCACAGGCTCGCTATGCGAGCCTGGAGCGTTAGCAACAACCCGCATGCTCACAACTATATATGTAATAAGTGATAATACTGAAATAGCTTAAACCGTCAGAAAGAACTTACAATTGAGCAATACATTACTAATCAAGATTGTCTAACTTTACTAAAAGCCAGGCGATGCATGGAATAATATCCCATAAAAAACAGTAGTGATTAATATAGTCAGAAATGTACGGAGTGCCACTGTGTTCTCCTTTATACAGCATAAAACTAAGGAATAAAAAAGAACTGTTAAAACATCTAAAAAATTGCCAATTAAATGGGCTAGGTGGTTGTCCTCTATTGTCCAAATTTAGGTTTCTACTTAATTTATATTTCTTATCACATGAAAAATAAGTATTACAAATGTTCTTAATAATGAAGTTTCATATCTTACTAATTATATCCCATAATTTATATAAATATTATATTATATTGTATATATAAATATTATATTATATTGTATATATAAGTATATTATATTGTATATATAATTATATTAATATATATATATATATAGTAGAGTCCCAGTTATCCGGCACCCAACTAACCGGGACTTTTAAAAGCAACCGGCACCGACATTAATTCCCCATTTTCAAAAAACTCCTGCTAAACCGGCATAACCGGCACAATCCGGAACTATTCAGCAGTTCGAGACTGCAAAAAAAAAAAAATACTTACTTTTTTTCTATTTTTTCTTGGCCTAAATGGCCCAGTTTAGGTGCTAATGTCTTTTTTAAGGCATTTTTATAGTTTTTGGCAGGTTTAAGGGTCGTTTAGACTAACCGGCAACTGCACTTATCCGGCGCAAAGATGAGTCAATCACTTCAGTCATCCTGATTGACTCACCTGTGCACAGAAAGGAAATCCTCAAATCCAGGCTTGTGTGTTGCCCTCCAGTACCAAACTTGCCCACCCCTGATATAGATGCATTCAATTGATTCAAGCCCATGATTACAGGCTCACAGCCTCAACACGCAAACCATGAACCCGTACGTAGCATTTCAGGGCATGATCATGATCCTTTAAATAAGCCTATAAGTTGCATTTTAGACAGAGCCAATAGTAAATGAGACTGTCATCATGACGTCAGTATAACATTCAGTTTAAACTTCAATCAATTAGTGTTTAGAAGTCCGATTTGCTATCGGACTCGCAATCCAGAAATGAATAAAAATCGGTAAAGCATTTGTTCTAGTCCATACGGGTTCCACGATATGTATTTACTCCTTGATTCCTGAAATTGATATAACACAAAAAAAAAACATATATTTTTTTTATTGCAGAATTGCAAGCTTGTGCAATTAATTATAATGCCTTTCATTGCTTTCCCAGTATTTTAAGTACAGTAGTGTGTGTTTGTTTGCTTTTGCAGTGTTACGATCAGGTGTTTAACCCACTTGTGAGTCCTATCTAGTACTCATATCTTTTTTTGATACATTTGACATTTACGGGTTTGCAGGCAATGGCAGATTTGCTGAATTGTTGTAATTGAATATCAGTTTTGTGTCTTTAGCATTGGTAACATTTACAGGCTTAAAACATCAAAGAAGGAGATAGTACGGAGTTACTTTTTTGACAACTGCAGAGCTTTTGAGCCTGTAATTTGCAATTGGAGAATGCAAGTAGCTAAAAGTAGCCATTTGAATTTCAGTAACATTTACGGGCTCCATTATGGACTCATGTAATTGCAATTTGGACAATTGAATATGGGCCTTTATAAGGTATTTTGATTTGGTTTAGCATTCCCATTTTGCCACCATGTCTCTATCATTTAAATCCATGCCATTTAAACATTTTAAGAAGGAATTGTAAGCTATTGGCTATTTTTGGCTCTTGTCTATCTTGTAAATATGTTTTTTTTGTATATTTCACGTCTGATATTTGCACTCCCTCTCTAGCTCTCTTTTGTTGTTGAATATGCACTTGATCTCCTGTGAAGAAATCCATTTGCTCAGCTGAAGATATCCTAGAAACTTATAGCTGGAATGCAAGACCATCTAGTATTTGTACCCCTGAGCCAGCTAGCATTTGTACCCCTTGATCTACTTAAATAGGTTGATATAGAACTAATCCTATGTGTTCTGTTAAGTAGATGTTATTTCCTCAAGGATAAAAATGGAATAAATGTACTTTCTAATTATTATTTACCCAGGCCCTCATTCAATTGCAATTTGGCCAATTGAATAGGGCTCTAAATAAGCACATAACATTTTTTTGTAAATACGTTTTTAGTTAGTAAACATCTATCCAAAAGCAAGGTTTTCACTAACTAAAAACTTATTTAAAAAAAATAGGTTATGTGCTTATTTAGAGCCCTATTCAATTGGCCAAATCGCAATTGAATGAGGGCCCCAGTAAATAAATCCTTCTAAAAGATAATAGCGGCTTTACATAATTTGCCCTGTATTGTTAGATTGCTTTGTTAGGAAGTAAGCTTAATGTGAGAGAAGGAGGTTGAACCTCCTAGTAGGTTAGTCAATTAGAACTTTAGCTAGAACTCTAATCCTATGCTCTTTGTAGAAGACTATATGAGAATGAAGACCTGATATTACTGTCACCAACATTTCATTCATTCAGTTCTTTCAGTGTCTCCACCAGCTTCAGCAACCATAGATAGGGAGACACTGTAGCTCTAGGCTTACCCTACAAAAATACATTTTTTTAATATAATACCTACTAGCCACTTGCCTGTCACAAATGATGGGATACTACTTTATATTTCTAATCCTCCTCTGTACCTTTCCCCCTCTCCTTTTTTTCTTACCCCACCTCTCCCTCCTCTCTGTCTCTTTCCCCCCTCCCTTTGTCTCTTTCCCCCTCTCACTCCAATGTGTCTCTTTCCCCCCTCTCCCTCCCCTGTCTGTTTCCCCCTCCCCTTTGTCTCTTCCCCCCCTCTCCCTCCCCTGTGTCTCTTTCCTCCCTCACGCTCCCCTGTGTCTGTTCCCCCCCTCTCCTTGCCCTGTGTCTCTCCCCACTCCCTCCTCTGTGTCTCCCCCCTCATCTTTGTCTCTTCCCCCTTTCCCTCCCCTGTGTCTCCCCCACCTCCCCCCTCTCACTCTCTTGTGTCTCTTTCCCTCCTCCATCCCCTGTTTCTGTTTTTCCCCTCTCCCTCCCCTGTGTCTCTCCCCCTCTTTCCCTGTGTCTGTTCCCGCCCTCTCCCTTCCCTGTGTCCCACCATCTCTCCCCCTCTTCTCTTATCTTCACCCATCTCCCTCCCCTGTGTCTCTTCCCTCCTCCTTTGTCTCTTCCCCCTCTCCCTCCACTGTGTCTCTCCCACTTATCACTCCCCTGTGTCTCTTTCCCCCCTCTCCCCACTGTGTCTATTCCCCCTCTCCCCCATCTCCCCCCTCTCCCTCCCGTCTTTTCCCCATCTCACTCTCCTGTGTCTTCTTTCCCCCCCCTCCCTCCCCTGTTTCCCCTTTCCCCCTCTCTCCCTCCCCTGTATATCTTTGCCCCTCTCCCTCCCCTGAGTCTCTTTCCCCTCCTCTCCCTCCCCTGTGTCCTTTCCAAGCCCACACTCCATGTGTCTCTTTCCCCTCCTCCCCCTCCCTTGTGTCTCTTCTCCCCTCCCTCCTCTGTGTCTCTCCCCCTTTCCCCTTCTCACTCCCCTGTGTCTCTTTCCAACCCCCTCTCCCCTGTGTCTCTTCCCCCCTCTCTGTCACCCGTGTTTCTCCCCCCTCCCTTCTGTCTCTCCCTCCTCTCCCTCCCATCTCTTCTCCCCAGCTCCTTCCCCTGTGTCTCCTCCCCCTCCCCCTTCCCTGTTTCTCTTCCCCCTCTCCCTCACTTGTGTCTCTTCCCCCCTCTCCCCCCCCTTGTGTCTCTTTCCCCCTCTCCCTTCCCTGTGTCTATTTCCTCCTCTAAATCCCTTGTGTCTCTTCCCCCTTTCTCCCTCTCCTGTGTCTCTTCCCCCCCTCCCTTGTGTCTCTTACCCTGCTCTCCTTCCACTGTGTCTCCCCCCGCCTCCCCTGTGTCTCTTTAACCACTCTCCTGTGCCTCTTAACCCCACTCCTTTGTCTCTCTCCCCCTCTCCTGTGTCTTTTTCTTCATCTCCCCTGTCTCTCTCCTCACCCTTTCCCACCTTCTTGCCCCGCATTGCGCATGCGTGGCCTTCGGTGCACATCGCAGGCCTTGCAATGTGCATGCATGGCTTTTGACGTGTATTGCGCATGTGCAACTCTCAATTTGCAATCTTTGGCGCACATCACGGGCCTTGCAATGCGCATGCACAGCTTTTTTAATTGGAATTATTCAAATTTAATTTCCTAATTGGCCTGCCATTAAAATGCATCATAATAATAAAATGTAACTACAAGTTTTATGTGAAATCAACTTGAACAACTCCTCCCTATTTCTATGTACACGTCAGACAAAAACATTCTCCCCAAACATTCTTACATTTACATATTATGTGCAGAGGTTTTCAACACTGTGCAAACCGATACATGCTTTTTAAACAATTACTTTTATGTAAGTCTGCAGTATTTAAAAATACTTTGTGGTCATTTACATTAAAATATTTAATTGCCTAATTATTATCCTCCCAGTATGAACATGCTGTTATATGAATACAAATCATATACTCACACCAGTGTTTTACTTTACATTGTGTATTATCAAATATGAATATAATATATATATATAATGTACGGTATATATATATATATATATATGTATATATACAGTATATATATATATATATATATATATATACATAAGCTTCCTTCCTCCTAAATCTGTCGCTCTGTTTATTCTCCCTTTTATTTTCTTAATATATCAGAAATGTATTATATAGTTAATCCTTGGTGAAAACGTCACTAATATATCTACAACCATATACTGAATAGTTTTAGAGAAAACATGATATAAAATGTATAATGGACACTAGAATAAAAAAATAGCTATTTTTTGTTGATACATATTTATTACCATTAATACAACAATTAATTATAAGATTAATAGTTTACTTTGCAGTTATAGTTTTTTTTTTATCTTTGAAATTGAGTTAGCAATGTGATTTTGGTTACATGTATGAAATATGGGATTTAAAATTTTGTGGATTAACAAAGCAAAAATATTTAAATCCTTTCCTACAATGCAATGGAAACTTTAGTCATTCCATTTAAAAGATAATGTGCAATTTTATAGTAAATATATTATTTGTAGATAAATGTTATTTGTTTCATGGGTAAATTCTGTTTTTGAAAGCATACTTATAAGTTGTTTGTACATTGCTGTCATGTTCACCACACTTTAATCTGTTATTGACCCATCCACAAAACTGTCTGCTTACTTATAGTTTTGCCCTTAATGTTGAACATCAATGATTGGCACTTAGGCAGATGTCTGTGGTTATCATTGACCTTGTCATCATTACAGAGGTCATATATTTTCACAGAAATGAAATGGTCTTGAACAATTGTCTCGGCCAAGTCAGGAGCAAACTCACCTTAGGCCAGTAATGCATGTGCTCTCTCATCATCTATTTTCCCCTTCAACAAACGTACTTATGTAGGCCACCGTAAGGGGAATCACATTCTTTAGTACTATATGACCTCGATCACATTGTTTTTAAATGGCATGATTGTTGATTGGCCTGAAGTATGATTGACTTCAGCATAGCATCTCTGTGCAGCACCCAAGTGTAGGAAAGATAACAAGCCATCAAACCTTAAATGAGTGTCAGAGGACTGACTGATAGCTAATGGAAAAAAATGTTCTAGTTATGCTTCGATACTTTCACCTTTGATTTATTCCTACTTTTCTCTAAGTTTTTATACGGGTCATAGCTAGAATACTTGTTAGATATTGTTGAAAGTATGAGGAAAGAGATCTCATGAAGGTATTCTTTTAATTGTACATACTTTTTAAACTGGGATTTCTGTATTGCATGGAGACTTTGGATAACATTTTAATATCTGCTAAATGTAAAGCAAAGTTATACAAATAATATTAGCATTATAAAAATAAAAGAAAATGTATTTAAATTCTGTCAAAGTGTTTTGGATGCACTGCTAGTGCCATTTTGTCAAGCAAATACCTAAAAAGAGTCATAAAACGAAAAATATGAATGTTGGTGTACATTAAAAATAAAAGAAACCAAGGGCTCGATTCAATTGAGCAATCGTAAGTTACTGGAGCCCGTAAGTGAGACCGTAAGTTAATTTGCTATTCAAATGGTGTCTTTTTGCGGGTTCCGGATGGCTTACAGGTTAAGGGCTTGAAAACTTTGCGATGGTTAAACTCAGAACTTACACTCTCCCGAAGCCTTTGATCTTTCACTTCCGCAAGAGTTACAATCGCTAAAATCACAAATTGCTATTAAATTGCAACAATTCCCCAAGCCCGCAAATGTTTTCACACCCGTAAATGAAGGAGAAAATCCTACGAGTGCTAGAGAGGACCCGCAAGGGGGTTAAACTGTAAATGCAAATAAAAAGCAATACTGCACTGTACAACAGTCTCAAGCTCACAAATCGTCAGGAAATAAGATTTATAGTTATGTTTCATTTTTGGGTTATGTCGATCTCGGTTATCAATGAGTTAATACATATCAGGCCACCCAAATGGACTATAGCAGTTCCCCAAGGCCGCAAATGGTTTCACACCCGTAAACTGCAAATGTTGGAGAAAATCCTACGAGTGCTAGAGAGGACCCGCAAGGAGGTTAAACCCCTGTCCGCAGAACTGTAAATGCAAATAAAAAATCAATACTGCCCTGTAAATAACGGGGAAAGCGATGAAAGACATTAGAATTAATTGCACAACAGTCTCAAGCTCGCAAATCAGCAGGTAAAAAAATATTTTTATGTTTCATTTCGGGGTTATATCGATCTCGGGAATCAATGAGTTAATACATATCAGGCCACCCATATGGACTAGAACAGTATTAGCATTTATTTTTATAAAATTTGTATTTTGAGGGTTTGCGAGACCCATCATATATTGGACACCAAACCTAATTGATTGACATGTAACCTCCATGTTTTACTGCCTTAATGATGGCGGTCTCATTTTCTATTGGCTGATTCAAAATGTGAGGTAACGGTCTTGCGTAGTTGATCATATTCCTGCCCTGAACTGCTGGAGGAGTGCATGGTTTACAGAGTCGTCTTTCAGCCCGTAACTTGCAGGCTCCTTCAATTGAATAGCACTGGAATTGGAGACGAATGGGAGCCCTTAGCACGCCCGCAGACATGTGGCCTGCATCCCGCCCAATGCGTGCTTGCAAGTGAATCGGGGTCCTTGTGTTTCACCTTGTGTTTCAGGCAGCTATCCTCTGTCAGTGATTTATAAGTTCTCTTGAACAATAACTTTCTAGCAGTTACTACAATGACAGGAACTATATCTGAAAGTTATAATTTACCTTTAGCAGATAATTTTAAGAGAAAAATAAATTTACTTAAATTTCATATTTAATTATATAATGTCCATAACTCTATTATTTTAAAACATATTGCTGGAATTAGTGTAAACCCAATTTATATGTGACAACCATTATAACTAGTTCCACATTAACTTTTTTTTATATTTAGAAGATTAACTATGGAAAAGTTATGAAGCTTGCCTTATTTATTCATCTTTGTCTGAAATGAGCTTACAGTCACCATTAGAAGCAAGAATGTGTTCTCTTCTGTCACTGACACTTATAATTCTGAGTTGTGTAATTTGTTTGGGTCAAGGCGCCAAGAACATATTCAAGTCCTAATTGTGGCAGTTGTGCATTATCTGTGTTCTTCACAGAAAGAGGTCTTGTCGCAATAAAAAGTGAATGCTAACACTTCAATACATATACTGTATTTTAACTTCTATAAGTGGTCTATTTCATGTAAGAGCAACTTGCATTTCAGTGGAATACTCCTTTAATCCTTTCATTGTGATAATGCAGCTGACTAAAGAGATGAAGTTTTATGGAATGAGTGCATTTCATCTGTTGTCGCTGTATCTGATCAGGTACTAAGTCTTCATTAGTGAAAACTGCCAAACAGCATGCAAGCAATGGTAAAGATCCAACATAAAAGATGCACTATAAAGTGCATATTTCACCTTGTACAAGTGTTATTGTGCAGTTTAGTCAGTTTCCTATATCAAAGAAACCCTGCTCCAAAATAAACATGTAGGATCGGAATGAAGCATACAGAGTAATATAATGAAAAATGTATATATATTGAAAACAATCTAGTTTGAAACATCCCTTTTCCATATCCTAGACCAAAAGTACAGAACACTACAAAGGACAAAACAGAAAGAAGGTAAACAAGTAAATGAACAAAGAGCAATACTGAGGATTTATTAAGTAACATGATTGGGCAGAATTGATGAGCTTATTGGATTGTATCTGCCAAAGTCTTTGTTTATATAAAACACTATTTTAGTTATTATACTGTCACATTATATATAATTCACAATATATATATATATATATATATATATATATATATATATATATATATATATATACATTTATATATATATATTCATCTTTTTTTAAAATAAATGTAACTATTTAAAACTGTTTTATTGCAATCAACATTTGTTATTCAATAAAAATTGATGGTTTTAAGACCAGACCAAGTTTTGGGATAAATATGACTAGTTGAAATAACTCAGTAGTGCCAGAGTTTTGAAGATGCAATGAGAGACTTTGAAAAAGCATTTCCACTGGATTTAACAGCAATTTTAAGTATTATCTTGATATGCATAATGAGTATGACTTTAAAATAAGGAATCTACAGCCACATTTTACTTACTATTTTTCAAACGTAAATGTCCCTCATACTTAAATACATTATGAGTTACATGTTTTCCTTTATCTGGGTCTTCTTAACTATGTAAAATTGTTTCCTATGCCTTCTTGAATGGTATTATAGTCATGTATGTAAAATACGACATTAAAATACAGAACGTGGACATGACTTAATTTTCAAAAAATATTTGAATCAATAACTTGAGTTTCCCTGTTTTAGGACATACAATTACACTACTTCGAGAAACCAACAAGGTCATCAATGTCTTAATACACTTTCTCTTCTGACTTTTGACCATCATGGCCTATGACAAACAAAGGTCATTTACTCATATAGTAGACTTGACATTTCTTCAGCTCCTGCACTTGACTCAAATCAGGTTAGAAGTTGAAATAAGTTTTGAGATGACAACAACAATGTCAATAGCACACAACTATAAACTGTCTGTTATAATAAAACAAAATGATTATTCAGTTTTAACACTTGTCACATGTCAGCTTTACACCTGTAGACCCTCTTAATCACATCAGATTTAGGGACTGTGTTCCAAAATATGCAGAGCAAGATCGGATAGGAAAGGTCCCTGAATCAGAAGTAGTTGACTTTCAATGACAGAGAAATATCTCAGAGTGAGATAGTGAGGATTATCTCCAGCTGGGAACTTACATACCAATTTGTTTTAAATATCTCATCATGACTTGAGGATTAGTCTATATTTGATGTAAGTTCCTGCTGGGAGCAGTGTGATGTGTTCAACGTACATGTACATATATCACACAAATACAAGTACAAATGACATTCTAACGATATCGACGATATAGTTTCAAGGTCCAGTTTCATACCCTTTGTTAAGATATTTAGTGTTTTACACCAATTGTTTATGTAGTATCCTATCTTGGAGATAATTTTAGTCTCAAATTATATGCACAATGAAAGTCAGATTACATTATGTTTTAATAAAGACAAATGCACATAGAAGATGTTCTAAATAGGCAAATATGATAAGAAAATTCATAATATTTTGCTAACAGTGTTAGATGACACCAGTTTAGTTATACAACCATATATGTATTATGTCAAAAGTTTTGGTGCTCTATATTAAATTCAAACTCTGACTGTTTCAGTACATGTAGTGTATTAATATATTCCAAAGATGAACACCCACCTTTGATACCATATTGACTCAGAGATTGAGCTGATGTAGTAGAATGATAAAGTTTTGGCTCAGTAGAGCTACATGAAAATACCCATTTGGTTTATTTTCAGATTCTACAGCTGAGAAATGTGAATGTAAAAGATATACTGCACACACAATTTACCTATTCGGGTATTCTGGTGTTGTACTACAAGTGATATTGAATTATTATTAGAATCCTTTATTCCACTTAAACAGACAGATAGATAAAAGTAGAATGCAGTTAACAAATTTTATATGTTCATTTTAGCCTTTGAAAAAAAAAACAGTTGGATTTAGTTGCTGCCTTCAAAAATTATTTTATCCCATATAAAAATGACAATGAAAATAGTCTTAATAGATTACGTACACAATGCAGTAGTGATGCCTGAATAAACTGTGGCCTCTCTGCCCATATGCCATTCAGTTTCCCTCTGTCTTTTTGTTTACACTGGCAATACAATAGAAACTATAGTGCTTCCAATACATCATTTATAAGTGTATTCTACCTCTGAATGTACAGACAGAACTGGCTGCGTGAATAAGCTCTGTGAATATTGCCAAGACACTGTGCTTTGTTCAGCATTATTCTTCACAATAGATACCACACTTTGGAAGTAATTTTAAAAAGGGAATCAAAATAGTGGTACTTTTAGCCTTTGTTTCTTTTATACCACACTGCATTCTCTGTCTCTTATTCAACTGCTTCTATTATACTGACAAATTAAATAAACCACTCCATAGCTAAAGAGGCTGGGGCAGGCAGAGCTTTACTACACAGCCGCACTGGGAAGTTGTAAAAAACATTTATTCAGTTTATTCTATAAAATTTTGTTAATCTTAGTCCTGCTTGATCAAAGTCAAAGAGGAATGCTTTACATTTTGGATGCATCTGCAAACAACTGTCCCTTGGATCAGTGGAATAATGAAAATTGCAATTTAAGGGTAATGAGTTTCATGATCCTTCAGCATTTAGAAACATGGAAAGTTGTGACTCCTACTGTGGTGCCTCTGAGAGCCTGGATTGGTAAGTTACACAACTCATTGGCACAAATTGTATTTAGTAAACAGTCTAGCATGACACCAGTTAACTGTGATTCAAAGCGAGGGAGGAGAATTTAGCTTCCAGCTTTGCCTTGACTGCGGTTTAATAGATGCAATTAGAACAGTATAATTGTTCAGGCTCCTTGTCTTTACCAAAAATAAGAATTGTTAAACCTGTCTTCAGATTCATGCATACAATTTGATATAGGTATAAGTAATTTTTAAAACCAAATTGTTTTTCAATGTGAACCAATGAGTTCAAACACAGAGTTTGTTTAAATTAGCTTTTTCTGTATTTTTCATTCAAATTATATCAGTTTATCTTTCAAGTTAAGTTATATAGTTGAAATCTACTTAAACTTGTATTGAGTTCTTGTGATAATAGATCTACATGATTTAAACCTTTGAATTTTTGCTCAGTTTCATGATGTATTTTCTTCTATATTGATATATTGTTGGTATTTGTCCTTGCTGAACAATTTCATATTTCAGACAATTACAGTTTGTGGGTAATTACTTAATAATGTGTTATTACTTAAGGTGTAATGTAATAATTTGAGATCATCAACAAAGTTGTTGCAAGGCCTGTGATGTATCATTTGCTTCCACAAATAAATAAATGCATTTTTCTAAAAAAAGAGGTTAACTTTAACAAGGTTTATAAATTATAGAGTGGTAACCTTACAGAGCCTGTTTTCCTTCCTTTTAAAGAAGAGCAGTTCATTTGTAGCCGTCTAAGGCAAGTTGTTTGCTTTAGGAAATCTTAGAAACAGTTAGATTTCCTTCTGAGAACAGAATTCCAGTAAATGCCAGTTACAGAAGAAGCTTTGAAGACTTAAACCACCAACCAGGTTGACCTCATTTAAAATGCAAGGAGTCTGAAGTATAGACTGAGTAACTCTTGTGCTCCAGCAGAGATGCCCCTCGGCTTCTAAGTGAGAGATCACTGCAGGCTAAGGAAAATATTGAGCCAAAGTAGTTTATTTTGAACAACCAGGGTTCATCTTTTATTGCTAAAAACCCAGATGAATTGTTCTCCATTGTCTAGAAAAATATTTTTAATTTCCCCATGGAATACAGCTGTTGTAGTCCTATTAATGCACCCTTCTTATTTCTTTGACTATATACAGTAAGTAAACATATATAAATATATACTTTCCATTTTTTTCATTTTATGCACACCTCTCTCTAGAAGAGTAAGTGCCTGTGGGGTCCCTGAAAAAAAGAATTGGGCTGTCTAAAGAAAACTGAAGGTCAGGGTTACCCACTGTGACATGACTTTTAAGCTAAAGAGGTTTTTATTTCTGTTGTTGCCATGTCAAGCCTAATTTGGTGTGCGTTGTGCTAAAGGGGAGTGTCTGCTCATGACAGGAGGGGGTTAAATGAGATTACAACCCTTAACGGTTGTCAGCAGCCACTGTTGCCTGGGTATGTTAAATTGCAATTTAATGGTCAGCTTTAACTCTGTGGGATCAGTTTAAATCTGCCGTTTTCAGCAATTTAATTGGTGTGTATTTAGCAGAAGTTTGCAGTGAGTAGGACGGAAAGATTTAAATAGTGATTTCTGAAAAGGAAAAATAAATGAACAATAATATATATAATTTGAAAGAATGATCACATGGTTGTCAACTATTAAAATTTGCAAATGAGGTAGCAAAGTGATTTTTTATTGAAAACTATGAACTTTAACTATACACAATGTATACAGCAGATTGTACATAGCAATCAATATATATATATATATATATATATATATATATATATATATATATATATGTATATATATATATTGAAGAATGAAGCAGCCGTGAATGTCCAGTAATTTAGTAATTTAGTAATTATTAATCCTTATATATATACATAGATTAATAGTGAGTATTGCAATATAATTTGATACCTTTTGTATTGGACAAACGTCTTATTTATAATGACGAGCTTTCGAGAGGCTTAACCTCCCTTTATCAAGTCTCAAGCAATACTACATGAGATGGAACCATTCTTCAACTCTAAAAACACAGGACTTAATATGGACTTGGGCTTTCTAACACATTATCAGAATTTCATGTGATTATTTTTTCTTCTTATACTATAACAGACTTAGCTCTCTTAGTAAGATGTTTGTCCAACAGGAAAGATATCACTGTGGACTACAGTGCTCTGCTTTTTCATGTATATATTGATGTATATGTGTATATATTATGTGTATATATGTTTCCTTTGCTATGTTGTGTTTATTCCCCATATATGTATTTACCTGATGATGTCAGATGCTGTTTCCACTCTCTCTGCATCTGCTGTTTTTATTCAAACTGAGGGTTCCATCTCATGTAGTATTGCTTGAGACTTGATAAAGGGAGGCTAAGCCTCTCGAAAGCTCGTCATTATAAATAAGATGTTTGTCCAATACAAAAGGTATCAAACTATATTGCAATACTCATTATTAATCTATGTATATATATATATATATATATATATATATATATATATAAGGATTAATAATGACTAAATTACTATATATATATATATATATATATATATATATATATATATATATATATATATATATATATATGTTTACATTAATACTTGCATATATTTTACACACACAAATACACATACAGGATAGATAGATAGATAGATAGATAGATAGATAGATAGATATATTATGATATTAATGATAGCCAATAGTGTAAGGTACATTAATGGCTTTTGGTTATATACAACATTTCAGAAAAATATAAATATAGAAACTATAATAGACCAGGACATTTCATTAAGATTTTGTTTTTGCATTGTATATGCATTCTATGATGATCATAATATGGGTATAACTGTTTTATTAACTAACCACGTCATTGCTGAAGAAAAGGTTTTTAACACAATATGTACTGAGTTAAAACTTTCAATAGTTTAAAAAAAAAGTGGCTGAAAGTCTGGCGATCCTTGCCAGCAACTGCAACCCTCGCTTCGCGAGGGCCGCGGCTCGCTGTGCGAGCCCGCAAGCATGAGCAACGGCTCGTTTGCTCACAACTATATATGTGATCCCTCCAGTGGGAGCTGGCAACCTGGAAATTATATATGTTATTGTTTTAAGAGCTGGGAAGATGAAACTGGAATATATTGAAAGGTTACTAGGGTTTTTAACACTAATCATTGCTAAAGAGAAAGCCATATTTTCTTTGTTACTGAAGGTTTACAAATAATTATTTATTTAAAGAATTACAATAAATGCTTAATTAAAAATAAAAAAAATCATAGATATCCTATATGCAACTGTCTACAATCAAAAAACTGATTAACAAAACATGGCATGTCCCGACCCAATGCCATTTTGAGTTGCAGGGGAAAAATGTGTTATTATATATAGAAATATTATTGTACATACATACACCAATGTATTTAGGAGGTCTGTGTACACTTATATCCCCCATTCATGGGCCTCATTTAATTGAGATTTTGCCAATTGAATAGGGCTCTAAAAAAGCACATAACATATTTTTTTAAATAAGTTTTTAGTTAGTGAAAACCTTGCTTTTGGATAGATGTTTACTAACTAAAAACTTCTTTAAAAAAATATAATATGTGCTTATTTAGAGCCCAATTCAATTGGCCAAATTGCAATTGAATGAGGGCCCATGTGTTTATTTATATACATGATAGTATATTAGTATATAGAACTGTTGGCTTATATACTGAAAATCACAAAACACACATTGGTTTTGTTTTGTTTTTTGCAATAAGAAAGTTTCAAGGTACTTTTACAGCAGCTGACAATTAATAAAATAATTGCAAACATTAATAGATTTCCATATGACAGGTCCATTAACTTTAACCAAAGGAACAATAATAATGCATGCACAGTAGGTAGAGAACAGTGGAAACATCTTAATGGCAGATAACTTGAATGTTGGTTCTCCAAGAAGTCAGTGTGGAACCATCAATTTAAGGTAGTTGAATAATGACTCAAAATTCTCCAGAATACAATATGTGCCAGTGCCTTGACAAAAGTGATGTCAATTAAACAGTAAATGAGCAACTTATCAATTTGGAGTTTTTGATTCACATTTTTTCTCCTTGGTCTCAATTGATTTGGGTCTTTTCAAAAGAAAATTCAAGATTCATGTTCTTTTGAATGCAAGCTTGTAAAAATTGGATTACAAACAGTAATGTTTAACCTGTTTATACAACAGGATTTGAAGATATGCTATTTAATATTGAGTCATGAGAATAAACAAAAGTACCAATATTGTAAGAATTCTTTAAATAAGTCTTCAGAACACACAGACAAGATCATTTGTATATAACTAATAGCAGTTATGTAGCTATATAAACCTCATTAGCTTGTGAGCTCATTAATATATATATATATATATATATATATATATATATATAATAGAAATATAGATAGATAGTTAGATAGAAAGATAGATAGATAGATAGATAGATAGATAGATAGATAGATAGATAGATAGATAGTTAGATAGATAGATAGATAGATAGATAGATAGATAGATAGATTATGATATTAATGATATGCAATAGTATGAGTTACATTTATGGCTTTTGATTTTATACAACATTTAAGAATATATAGAAAAATAATAATTAGAAAATATAACACACCAGGATATATTAATAGGAGGTTTTGCATTGTACATGCATTGTAATATGTTGATTATAATATGGGTATACATGATTTATTAACCACTCCATTAATGACGAAAACCTTTCTAATGCAATATGTACTTTCAGTAGTATATAATGTAGAGGGGGGTGGAAATCTTCAGGTGATTTAAAATATAGTATTCCTGTGGGAGTAACAGGAAAAAAAGTTTATATGCACTTTGTTCAAGGTTCTGCACCTCTCTAAGCAGCTGTCACATTCGTACATTATGGTACATTGAATCTGAATGAGGCTCTCCACATCAAAACCTTGCATCCATTATGATATCATCTCCTGCTCTAAGCTGTAATGCTTATTAATTCTGCACCCATACTCTCCAAGCTTCAGCAAATGTATTCCATCAGCCTAGCATTTAATTTAATTAGTACAGCTGGGCTCTCATTCTCCTTTCTGTGTCAGAGGTATTGTCAGCACGTTCTGCTATAACACAATTACTGATTGCTTTTAGATAGGCAGAAATATGATTAGGGTATTGGGTGACTGTATCATAAGCCTTATTAGATTCATTTGAAATCTGGAGATAAATAGGAAACTTTTATTTGCAGTGTAATGAGATTATGCTTATTAGGCCAAGGCCCCACAACCCTAAGCAAAGCACACAGTGTAGCTAAAGGATTACACTCTGGAGCAACACTTTTCCTCAACAACATTTTTGTGGTTTTAGCAATTATTATTATTATAAACTGGAGGAAAAATATTAATTTTAATGTTAGATATTTAGTAAAGAAAGCTAATTACAATTAGTGTTTGGTCAAATACATCACTGTTTGCAGAGTAAATATTATTTAGTCAGTATAAAATAATGTGCAGATTAATTAACTGTCACAATATTGATGTAATGATATTTATCTAATAAATATTAACATTTTCTACAAAATGATGAATTAATATAGGAGAATTATAGTGCATATTTATATTGTGTTTAAATTAAATATATTGTAATATATATTCATTTTATTTTTCCCTTTGCATAAAATATGTCATAACTTTCTTATTTTTATTCAAATTATGAGCTAAATACTTTCTTAAACAGAGAATTTAAAGTGGTCAATAAAGATAGTACAAGAAAGAATGTTATATGTTCATTGAAAAAAATGACATACATTCCACTGTACAATAATGTAACATTTTCACCTTATGTACAATTATGTGAATTATGTCCAAGCTGAAAGAAAAACACTATTCCCTCTATGTATATTCATCTAGTCAGAGTTGAGTGTCTTCTTTAACATTCAGAAATCTGTGACTGTAGATTTAGTACAATAAAGACTTTTAGATGTCAGTATTACTGTATTCTAAACAATCATGTATGATGATTAGAGATGTTGCGAACAGCTCGCTCGCGGACTATTCGCAGCGATTTTGGCATGTTCGTGTTCGAATCGGACGGGAACACAAGCGCTTTTGGGTTCGCCCCCTATTCTTTATCATTGGGGAAACTTTCACATTGCACCTCACAGTCAGCAGCCACATTACAGCCAATCAGCAGCATACACTCCCTTCCAGGGCCTTCCATCTGAAGGACAGCATACATTTTAGAATCATTCTGAAGCTGCATTCGTTGTGAGAGGACAGATAGTGTAGCTGCTGGAGATTTAATAGGGAAATAGATAGCCAGGCTGTGTATTTAGCTTCCACTACAGACCTGAAGGACTCATCTGATATCTGCTGCAAGGACAGCAACCCAAAAAGCCCTTTTTAGGGCTAGAACATCATTTATTTTATTTTATAATTTTTTTCTGTGTAATCTAATTGCATATGCCTGCCTGCCAGCGTGTGTGTGAAGCCTATTGCATCTACTCTGCCAACTTTTGCCAGTGCACAGTGACACTCATATCTGGTGCAACCGTAGTGTACAGTGACATAAAACAACACTTTTTTGACTGTAATCGATTGAATATCAGTTGCCTGCCTACAGGCGTGTGTGTGAGGCCTACAGCGCCTACTCTGCCAACTTTTGCCAGTGCACAGTGACACTCATATCTGGTGGCACCTTAGATTGCACGCGCAGTGCCCCAAATTTGAAGCAGGAGGTCCGACCAAGCATCTTTTTCCATCTCCCTGTTCCAAAAATCAATGCCATATACACGTCCCCTAATAGTGTATGTAACAGGGATTAAACCGATAGGAATAGTACTACTTAACAGTACACACCTTATAATAATGCAGACAGAGGCAACGCAGAGAAAAGGAGTCTGAAGAAGAGGAGTCAGAGGAGGAAGGTGGCTTTGAGGAGGTGGAAGACCAAACACAGCAGGCGTCCCAGGGGGCTTGTTGTCACCTTTCGGGGACCCTTGGTGGCTGGGTGGAGAAAGAGTCCTTCAATGACATCAGTGAGGACAAGGAACGGGACATGGCTAGCTTGGTATCCAACCTTGTGCAAATGGGGAGTTTGCGATTGTGCAAAGGGACTGTTTGCGGTTGTTTACGGTGCATTAAATGGGGAGATTGGTCTGTTACTGTGAAGCGGGTGTAACCCTTTCACTACCTGATTGATACAACATCATACCTAATGTTTTAAAGCATGTTATTCCAAACAATTTAGGAATGTTAGGTGATTTATGCCCTGTATGGCTTAAAAGCAGACTCTGCATCAACTATGTAATTTTCCGTGGGAGTTTTGCCATGGATCCCCCTCCGGCATGCCACAGTCCAGGTGTTAGTCCCCAAACAACTTTCCCATCACTATTGTGGCCAGAAAGAGTCCCTGTGGGTTTTGAAATTCGCCTGCCCATTTAAGTCTATGGCGATTCGCCGGTTTCGCCCGTTCGCAAACATTTAATTGAAGTTCGCGTCCGATGTTCGCGAACCGAAAATTTGGTGTTCGCAACATCACTAATGATGAAAACTCAAAATGTGGTTAATCAGATATATTTTCTTTTACATAGTTACATAGTTACATAGTAATTGAGGTTGAAAAATACTTTTAGCCCATCAAGTACAACCTTGTAAAATCTCCTCTGATCTGCAATATGCGGATTAGTTGTTAATTGATTCAGAGGAAGGCAAACAGAAACAAAATCCCAGTGAAACTTTGCAAATTGTCTCAAAAGGGAAAAAAATTAATTCCTTCCTGACCCTTGCTACTGGCGATCAGATTCCTCCCTAGATCAATACTCCCTCTCTAATTAACCAGGATAACCCTGAATGCCCTTTTTAATAAAAAATATATCCAATCCCTTTTTAAAGTTATCTATTAAATCCGCTGTCACCACCTCCCTTGGTAGAGAATTAAACAGATTAACCACCCTTACTGTGAAGAACCCTTCTCTTCCTTTAAGGTGGAATCTTTTTAGTTCTAACCTCAAAGGATGTCCTCTTGTCAGTTGAAAACCTCTTGGCACAAAAAGCTCCCTTGACAAATCGTTATACTGACCCTGGATGTATTTATATAGGGTAATCATATCCCCTCTTAGACGCCTTCTTTCTAAAGAAAATAAGTTTAATTTGGTTAGTCTTTCTTCATAACTTAGCCCTTCTCTGTACTTTTTCCAGTTCTAAAATGTCCTCTTTATGAATTTGTGCCCAAAACTGTACTCCATATTCCAAATGAGGGCGTACTAGGGATTTGTAGTGTCGTAGAATTATATCTGCCTCCCTTGCTTCTATACCCTTCTTAATAAATGCTAATAGTTTATTTGCCTTTGCAGTTGCTGCTTGGCGTTGAGAACTGTTACATAGGTGGTTGTTAACAAGCACTCCCAAATCCCTTTTAATATCAGGTACCCCTAGATTTGCTTCATTATAGATTGAATAGTGATTTTTCCTTTCCAGATGCATAAGCTTACATTTATTCATATTAAATCTCATCTGCAATTTAATTGCACATTTCTCAAATTTATGCAAATCTCTTTGGAGGGAAAGTACATCATTTTCTGATTTAATTACCTTGCACAACTTCTTGTCATCAGCAAAAATAGAGACACTACTTTCCAAACTTACTTCTAAGTCATTAATAAATATGTTAAAAAGGAGTGGACCTAATACTGAGCCCTGAGGAACTCCACTCACCACATTTGTCCGATCCGAGTATGTTACATTTACAACAACCCTTTGTTTCCTGTCTTTTAGCCAGCTCTCAATCCATGTGCATATATTTACTGCAATTTCTGTATCTCTTAGTTTGAACAATAGTCTCCTATGTAGCACTGTATCAAAAGCCTTTGCAAAATCTAAAAAGACTACATCCACTGAGTTGCCCTGATCCAGGTTCCTACTAACCTGCTCATGGAAACTAATAAGATTTGTTTGACACAACCTATCCCTCATAAATCCAAGTTGGCTCCTACATATAATGCTGTTTGAATAGACATACTCTTGTATATTATCCCTTATTAACCCTTCTAAAAGCTTTTCCACTACAGAAGTGAGGCTTACAGGTTCCCCTGGTTTGCTTATGCCCCCTTCTTAAATATAGGTATCACCTCCGCTTTTCTCCAGTCATCTGTAGTGACCCAGTGTTGAGTGAATCTTGAAAAATTAGATATAATGGTTTGGCTATTACAGAACCTAGTTCCATCAGTACCCTTGGATGTATTCCATCAGGACCTGGGGCTTTATTGACATTTATTTTTTTCCAACCTTTTTTGGATTTCTTCCTGCGTTAACCAATTATTTGGTGAAGGTAGTGTAGCTCCATTATGGTACAGTGACCCAACCCCTGGTACCTCCCTTGTATATACAGAAGAAAATAACCTATTTAGCTCATCTGCCTTTTTCTGGTCACTAATTGTCAGAAAGCCTGTTTCACATTGTAATGCTCCTATAGCTTCCATCCTGGCCCTCTTCCCATTTATTTACTTAAAAAAAAATATTTTAGGGTCAGTCCTACTCTCTTTTGCAACTCATTTTTCATTTTCTATTTGTAAGTTTTGCATTCAGAATCTGTAGTGTTGAATTGTTTTAAGATGTTTTCTTTAGATGGTTTATCCTTGTTTTAATATTATTTTAAGATCATTAAGGTTTTATGGTTCACTAGTGTAGATAAAGGATATGATTGTCGATGCTAGGCTCCATTGCCATGAATAAATAAAATGATGTTATATATAAGTTTACTGGGTTTAAAATTTTTGGTAAGAAACAGGCAGTGATTATTATTATATTTGCTCACCCACAGGGAGCTTACATAATCAAGTATGCACATGAAAGCAGCCAGGTACAGAGTTTGACCTTTCAAATGAAGTACTTGCTGCAGGATAAAATCACATGGTTGATGGTCTGAGCTTGCAGCTAAATCAGAGCACAAGGATAGAGAGAGGTAGAAACTTCCTCTCCCAGGCTGCTTTGCAGCACAGGAACTCACAGATGTATCAGCTAACCTCTGCTTTCCCCTGATTGGTCAAAACTAATAATTTCATTCTATGCTAATCTTAGCAGGAATTTTCAGGGGTGTCAACTAACAAAGCCTCAGCCTGCAAACTGAAAAGATTTAGAAAACATCAGAATTAGTTTGTAAATGTTTATTTTGGTATTTTGTCATGCAAAAAAATATTTGCATACATTACTGATTCTCCTCTATCAGATGCATTCATAGTCCAGGAAACTTAGATATGACTTTAAGTAATTTTACAATTTGTGTGTCCATTTAGCTAATTTAGCAGTAGTGAAAAATATATAATCCTCACACTAAAATCACTAATTGCAAGCTTGATGATTCTCATAATTTACATATAATATCCAGAAGTTATTCATTGCTTGTAAGAATAAATTATTTTGTCATTGTGAGTAAGTATCTTACCGTGGATACAGTAGTTAAGAAAGAACTGCTTGATTGTTATTGCATATATGTGGAGTAACAGTGAAGCTGTATGAAAAATCACCACGGACTGTGTTTTTCTTGTAAATACTACATTCAATAACCCTAAATACATTAGTCACAAACATATTAGCAACAAAAATAGAGTTTAAAAGTTGTACATTTTATATTTTTCAAACTTTTGGTATTCTATTGTATTTAGCACTCAAGACTGCAGGGTCATGCCACGTTTACATGTGCGATTTTTCATGTGCATAGCATACTGTGACATAAGATTGCTTATAAATATTTTTTTTCAAATGCTATAATTTCAAGTTTTTTGGCTTTGTTCTAGAAGGTCGTATGCCTTTGTTTTTTATAATAACAAATGTTAGGTTATGTTGAACATAATGAATCAACTATACTCATTCCTTAAATCATTAACTTAACTTTATTAATGAAACACAATGCATCTCTTGTAACAAGATAAATGGTACAGGTATTAAATAAAAAAAAAAAAAACAATTGGTGTATAAATGTTTATTTAATAACATTATTTAATTTATTTAATAAACTTGCCAGCTTTAAGCTTGCAAAAGTGATGCAATTAGAGAGTTTTAAAGTACACATCTATACCTTCAACAGACTCACTCCTTGTAAAGGGAAAACAACAAAACAGGAAGATATGGTATAATGACACACCAGCAAAAAAGAAATGTACAAAACTGTAGCAAGTAAACATTGGGGGTTCTAGAAAGCTCCCAGAATAAGTGGTTACCAAACTAGGGCCCCTATTAAATTGCTATGATTGTAGAAATCGTAGCCTGTAAAATAGCCCGCAAAAGATACTACTATTAAATTATCCACTTTTATCTACCCGCAAACGATCTGTGGGTTACAGGAGATAAAAATCCCTACGGGCTGTCAAAATCTGAATTCCGTCCCAGCTTTGATCTGCCAAGCCCGTAAATGTTACATTCGCAAATCGCTATTAAATTGCAACGATTCCCTAAAGACGCACTGGCGTTCAAATATAAACACAATACTGTATTTTAAATTAAATGGATATTGATGTAATGTATTAATATTAATAGCACAATATTCTCAAGCGTGCAAATCGCCAATAACATTTATTTTATGTTTAACTTCTGTGTTATATCAATCCTAGCAATCTGTGTTAATACATATAATAGAACTCGCATGGACTAGAATATCATATTTACTGATTATTTCATAATGCATTATTTCTGGAATGAGGACCTGATCGCAACTCATACTTTAAACCCATAAGTGATTGAATTCTAACCTCCATTTTTTTGTGCCGTAATGATGACAATCTCTTTTACTATTGGCTCCGTCTAAACCCGTAATCATGTTCATGGCAGCAAATGGAACGTGCGGAAGCATGGTTTACGAATTTTTTGTGGGCTTATCTAATTTAATGGCTCTGTAACTCCGCCAAATTTAAAAAAAGGGCCCTTTCAATGATCTGGATGCACTAACAGTATGCTGCTGAATAAATTATGCTATGTTTCATTCTTGGTTTTCCAAATCTGTCTTCTCTATATTTAGTCTGACACAGACTGAGATTATATTTACAATTTCTTTGTGCCATGTTTAAGATTTAAACATATGTGTACTGTGTATCTAAGGAGATACATTTCAGAAAATACCAGTCTCCATGTCTAAAAAAACATATTCACTAATACACAAATTGTGAAAGGCTCTGAAAGGAAGAAAGGCTGACAATTAAATCCATTTTGATATGTGTGATGTTGAAAGAGCATCTATACAAAACATAAAGTCACTATACATAGGCCACCATTCCATGACTCCCCCAAGATCTCTTGTAAGATTGACTGGCAGCTATTTCATAAGCCCCACAAGACCCCCAACCAGCCCCCACCCCCCAAACTAACTGATTTGCGGGTTTTTCCTCTCTTGCTCTATTGTGTGCATGCAGACTGGACGCTAGTGGCACCTAATATTCACTGACCCTGATGGGCCCTAACCCCCCATGGGGGTACATAAGGACCCCCATAGTCCCTAACTCTAAATACATACACATGACAAATGTAAGCAGGGGAAAATATACATTACCTATCCTTTTGACGCTCTCCAGCGATGATGATCAATGCCTAGGTTCCTTTTTATATCAGTCCCAGCTTCAATGTTGGTTTAAGAATCTGTCCTCTTCTTTCTTGATTGAAGCCCTTGTTTCTCATATTCAGCCTATGGAAATAGGCCTCCGCCTAAAAATACAGCTGCTCTATATAAAAAAAAATAAAAAAATACTTCACCTAATGGAGTTTCTGAATAACTATTTTGACAGCGGCTTCACCAAATATAGTATTTTTGTGGAATCCGATTGGCTGAAATATGTGTCTAGCGGAGCTACCTTAGCTCCCCCAACGAATAAAGCCTTCACCTTATATACTAATTTTTACGGATCCCGATTGGCTGAAATATATGTAAATCGTATTTCAGCCAATCAGAATTCTGTATTTTGAATAGTTTCCATTCTTTGTTTGATTGGTCACCTCGTTAACCAATTAATCAATCAGACAAGGGGTGTGAACTATTCAAGAAAAGCAATCCTGATTGGCTGAAATATGATTGACACAATCTGAACCCATAAAAAATATTATATAAGATGGTGGTCAAAAAGCCGTTATTCGGTGGGGGAGCTGAGAAGCTCCGTTAGTTAAAGAGGATAGATTCTTCTAGCAACATGGAAGTGCCTGATTATCCAGGGCTGAAGACTGAGACCCAGGTGCACCAGTGATCATTGCTGGATGTCGTCAAAGGGTAGGGTAATGTATACCCCTCAACATGTTTAATTCATAATTTTTGCACAAGAGTGTTAGACACTATGGGGGACCAACGTGGATTTGTGAATCTAGAGGGGGATTTCTTCATGGATAATATAAATTAATGCATGCCTACAGTATACCAATGTATACAGAATGAAAGTAGAATTTACAGGAAGATGGTAACTCCCTGCTTCACTTCCCCTATTCTTTTCCTCAATATCAACCACTCTCAACCACCCTACACCTTAGTACAAGAACCCAATCATATTTCATCAGTTGTAATGTTTTCCTGCTTTGTTTTAACAATCAGAATTATTAGTACAAGATTAAACTGAAACAATTAAAAGCTTCTAAAGAATCATCATTTATTGATACCATAAACAAGAAACTATTGTTACAAGGCTTATAGAATTATATACAGTGGATATAAAAAGTCTACACACCCCTGTTAAAATGACAGATTTCTGTGCTGTAAAAAAATTAGAGAAAGATAAATAATTTCAGAATTTTTTCCACCTTTAATGTGACCTATAAACTGTGCAACTCAATTGAAAAACAAACTGAAATCTTTTAGGTAGAGGGAAGAAAAAATATAAAAATAAAATAATATGATTGCATAAGTATGCACACCCTTAAACTAATACTTTGTTGAAGAACCTTTTGATTTTATTACAGCACTCAGTCTTTTGGGGTATGAGTCTATCAGCATGGCACATTTTGACTTGGCAAGATTTGCCCACTCTTCTTTGCAAAAACAGTCCAAATCTGTCAGATTGCGAGGGCATCTCCTGTGCACAGCCCTCTTCAAATCACCCCACAGATTTTCAATTAGATTCAGGTCTGGGCTCCGGCTGGGCCATTCCAAAACTTTAATCTTCTTCTGGTGAAGCAATTCCTTTGTTGATTTGGATGTATGCTTTGGGTCGTTGTCATACTGAAAGATGAAGTTCCTCTTCATGTTCAGCTTTTTAGCAGAAGCCTGAAGGTTTTGTGCCAATATTGACTGGTATTTGGAACTGTTCATAATTCCCTCTATCTTAACTAAGGCCCCAGTTCCAGCTGAAGAAAAACAGCCCCAAAGCATGATGCTGCCACCACCAAGCTTCACTGTGGGTATGGTGTTCTTTTGGTGATATGCAGTGTTGTTTTTGCGCCAAACATATCTTTTGGAATTATGGCGAAAAAGTTCAACCTTGGTTTCATCAGAAAATAACACATTTTCCCACATGCTTTTGGGAGACTTCAGATGTGTTTCTTTAAAAGGTAGCCTGGCTTGGATGTTTTTCCTCGTAAGAAAAGGCTTTCGTCTTGCCACTCTACCCCATAGCCCAGACAGAATACGGGAGATTGTTGCCACATGTACCACACAGCCAGTACTTTCCAGATATTCCTGCCGCTCCTCTGATGTTGCTGTAGGCCTCTTGGTAGCCTCCCAGACCAGTTTTCTTCTCGTCTTTTCATCAATTTTGGAGGGAGCTCCAGTTCTTGGTAATGTCACTGTTGTGCCATATTTCTCCACTTGATGATGACTGTCTTCACTGTGTTCCATGGTATATCTAATGCCTTGGAAATTATTTTGTACCCTTCTCCTGACTGATACCTTTTAACAATGAGATCCCTCTGATGCTTTGGAAGCTCTCTGTGGACCATGGCTTTTGTTGTGGGATGCAACTAAGAAAATTTCAGGAAAGACCAACTAGAGCAGCTGAACTTTATTTGGGGTTAATCAGAGGCACTTAAAATGATGGCAGGTTTATGATGACTCCTATTTAACACGATTTGGAATGTGATTGCTTAATTCTGAACACAGCTACATCCCCAGTCATAAGAGGGTGTGCAGACTTATGCTACCACATTATTTTTATTTATTTTTTTCTTCCCTCCACCTAAAAGATTTCAGTTTGTTTTTCAATTGAGTTGTACAGTTTAAAGGTCACATTAAAGGTGGAAAAAGTTCTGAAATTATTTATCTTTCTCTCATTTTTTTACAGCACAGAAACCTGACATTTTAACAGGGGTGTGTAGACTTTTTATATCCACTGTATAGTGTGTAGGAAAGAAATAGAACATTTTTTTTTATCACAGTGTATCCCATGATATTATCCATAGCTTATTTACTTTGCAAATAACAAGTAAGCACTTAATAGCCACTAGCACTGAAGAGCATTCCATTGTAGAGAAACTCTGTTAAGTCCCATATATATATAAAAAAAGTAATTGGCTGCTGGAGACATAAAACTAACTGCATTCTAGAAATGACAAGTTATGCTCATAGAAAATGTAAAGTCAAGGCTTAAGATTCTTTACATAACAAAAATAAATACTTGTAAAATGAGAAAAGCTAATACCATTTTGTGAACAATAGAGTAAGGATTTTAAAAGTATTTGGAGAGGGCATTGGATGGCACAACAGGCCATCTCCTTATAATTTCATAAAAGAGTTGGTTGGAACAGGGGGTCTCTTAGAAATGTTAGAACATTGATATTAAAAGCTTTTTGTTTAGTTTAGAGTTAGATGCACCATCTTGAAGTACTTCATTAGAAGAAATTAATTTGTGTATGGCTTATATATCAAAACATGGTTCACTCTTCATATGATACATTCTGTTCTTTGAACGTTTGTATTTCTTCATATTATTTGTAATGCTTTTTCAGATGCAGTTGAGTGCCAGATACTACGTGCAAAACAAATATAAGTTATTTACTTTATTTTATTAATTTCTGCTAATTAATAATAATAAGAAAATAAAAAATAATAATTACAGCCCTCAATATATTAATTAATATATACAGTATTTTTTTTACTTTTGGTAGCCATTGCCTTTCTGGAGCTGCATGCTTGACCTGATTTCCCAGCAGGAAAGCTCCTGTAGACTGATTACATTTCCATTTGCCATTTTGAAAGTATCGTCGTTTTGGATTATTACATTAAAACTGAAGCAGTCTAAATTATTTTCTGCATTCATGGACATCCCTCATTAATGAAGCAGATCAGCAAAAGCAGAATATAGGAAAAGTTAAAGAAGCAGATAAAAAAATAGAATTGCAGCTTAAAGCACCTGAATGTCAATTAGTTAAATGATGGATTGATTCAGGCCTGATTTGAGCCTGTATAGAATGCCCAGCCCCTTCTTGTGTACTTCAATGAAGCTATGAGCTATACCATGTAGGATCAGCCAAGATGGGCAGGTTATGGCAGAGAGGTCAGACAAATCACAGTCCACTGGAGAAGGAACTGGCAACCCACTCCAGTATCTTTGCTATGAAAATTTTATGGACAGGCACAACCAAAGACATAATGATATGGCACCGGAAGGTGAGCCCCTCAGGTCAGAAGGTGCCTACCACATTACTGAGGAAGAGCAGAAGGCAAGTACAAGTAACACCAGATCTAATTAAGTGGTTGAGACAAAGCTGAAAGAACACCCAGCTGCGGATGTGTCTAAAGGGGAAAGGAAAGTCCGATGCTGCAAAGATCAATTCAGAATAGGAGCCTGGAATGTTAGAACTATGAACCAAGGCAAACTAGATCTGGTCAAGAATGAAATTACAAGGTTAAACATTGATATCCTGGGAATTGGTGAACGTAAATGGACTGGAATGGGACAACCACCAGATCTTCTACTGTGGTCAAGAATCCCACAGAAGAAATAGAGTAGCCATCCTAGTCAATCAAAGAATGGCCAAAGCAGTGCTTGGTTACAACCCAATACATTACATATTGATTTAAATTCAAGGAAAGCCATTTAATATCACAGTGATCTAAGTTTATGCTCCAACCACGGATGCTGAAGAGGCTGAAGTTGTCCAGTTCTACAAAAGACATTCAACACATCATAGATATAACACGAAGAAAACATGTTATTATCATCATAGGAGATTGGAATGCTAAAGTAGGGAACCAAATGACACCTGGAATAACTAGCAAATGTGGCCTTGGAGTACCAAATGAAGAAGGTCAGAAATTAGTAGAATTCTGTCAAGATAATTTTCTGGTCGTAGCAAACACCCTCTTCCAACAGCATCCAAGACAACTCTATACATGGACATCACTAGATTGACAACATAGAAATCAGATTGACTATATACTTTGCAGCCAAAGATGGAGCACAGTTTAAAGGTCACAGTCAGCAAAAACAAGACCTGGAGCTGACTGCGGCTCAAACCATGATCTTCTTATTGCAAAGTTGAAAATTAAACTGAAGGGGAAAACCATCGGACCAAATAGATACAAAATAAATAAAATTCCTTGTGAATATGCAGTGGAAGTAAAGAATAGATTTAAGGAACTAGACATGGAAGATGGAACGCCTGAAGAACTTTGGACCTAAGTTTGCAACATAATCCAGGAAATAGCAACAAAGAATATACCCTAAAAGAAAGAAAAGTAAGAAATCAAACTGACTGTCTGATGAGGCTTTCTAAGTAGCCTATGAAGAAGTAAAGCGAAAGGTAGTGGAGATAAGAACAGGTTTGTCCAACTGAATGCAGGATTCCAGAGGATAGCAGGAAGAGATAAGGAGCCATTCTTCAATGAGCGATGTAAAGAGATTGAAGAAGATAAGCAAATGGTTAAATCAAGAGATCTCTTCAAGAAAATTGGCAACCTTAAAGGCACCTGTCTTGCAAAAGTGGGAGTGATAAAAGACAAAAATGGCAGGGACTTAATAGAAAAAGATCAGATAAAGAAGAGGTGGCAGGAATACACTGAAGATCTATACAGGAAGGATCTAACAGCAGTGATGACCTCAGTAGTTTGCCCAATGAGTTGAGGCCAGACATGTTGTTGAAGAGTGAAGTGAGATGGGCCCTAGGATATCTTGTTGATAATAAGGCTGCAGGAGGTGATGGAACCCCAATTGAACTATTCAAAATTCTACAGGATAATGCTGGGAAAGTGTTACTTGCCTTATGACCGCACATTTGCAAAACTCAACAATAGCCAAAAGACTGGAAAAGGTCAGTTTACATCCCAGTCCCAAAAAAGGCAGTGCCAAAAAGTGTTCCAATTATCGAACAACTGCACTCATTTCACATGCCGGCAAGGTAATGCTTAAGGTTCTACAAGCTCGACTCCAACAATATATAGACCAGGAATTACCAGATGCACAGAGGAAGAGGCACATGAGATCAAATGGCCAATATCCGCTGGATAAAACAGAAAGCAAGGGAGTTCCAAAAAATATTTACTTCTGCTTCATAGACTATTCTAAAGCCTTTGATTGAGTGGATCACAACAAAAGATGGGATGTCCTTAAAGAGATGGGAGTACCAGATCATCTAATCCTCCTCCTAAAGAATCTGTATGTCGACCAAGAAGCCATGGTCAGAACCAAACATGGGACAACAGAATGGTTCAAGATCGGAAAAGGAGTGAGACAAGGTAGGACTTATTGACGAGGGTAAAAGAACAGAGTGCAAAAGTTGGCCTGCTGCTCAACATTAAAAAGACGAAGATCATGGCAAACGGTAATCTCACTTCCTGGCAAATATATGGGGAAGAAGTGGAGGCAGTGACAGATCTTATTTTCCTTGGATCCAAGATCTCTGCAGATGGTGACTGTAGTCATGAAATTAAAAGATGTTTAATTCTGAGTAGGAAAGCTATGGTGAGCTTGGACAAGCTAGTAAAAAGTAAAGATATTAAACTATCAACAAAGGTCTGCATAGTTCAAACTATGGTATTTCCAGTAGTAACATACAGATGTGAGAGCTGAACCGCAAAGAAATCTGAGCGCCATAGCATTGACGCTTTTGAATTGTGGTGTTGGAGAAGACTGCTTAAATTCCCTTGGACTGCAAGAAGATCTTATAAATCAATACTTCAGGAAATCAAGACAAACTGTTCACTAGAAGGAATGATCATGATGCTGAAGCTCAAATATTTTGGCCATATTTTGAGACGGCACGATTCCCTAGAAAAGACTCTGGGAAAGACGCAGGGAAAGATTGAAAGCACAAGAAGAAGGGGACGACATAGGCGGAGATGGATAGATGAGGTCACTGAAGCAATGAACATTAAATTGATGGAGCTCAGAGGGGCAGTCACTGAGAGATGCACCTGGCGTGCTGTGGTCCATATAGTCACGCAGAGTCTGACATGACTGAACAACTAATCAACAACAACAAGAATGCCCAGAATAAAAGGGAGGAAAAAAAGACAAGAGGAAGAAGTGGTGTTAAAAAAAAGTAGATATAAGAGACAGGGGCATTTAGCAATGTGGTGTTGTTAAAAGATTTTTCACTTTGTTTATATGCTAACCATACTTATATCTAAGAAATATCAAATCTATTCACTAATGAAAATAAGAGTTATTCTGTACTGATTTAAAGAAAATTTAGTATTTGTATTTAAAGTTTAGCACGACAGTATGTAAAAAAGGAAATAAATAGAGGTAGACACCTATACTAATTTGAAGTAAAACTGGATAAATAAATTATATGTCACACGTGATTATTGTATAAAATCCTGATTAATAGACAAATAGATTCATTTGAAAATCAAGTAGAAAATATAGTGTTACACGAGAAAGCGGCATTACTATAAATTCACAATAAAAGGAAATATGTGTTAGATATCACTAGGAACATTAAGAAGGGAAGGCGAAGGAAAAAAAAAAAATAATATTTATGCTTATGTAATTTTGCTCCTCTATATTATATACACACCTCTTCCCCCCGTAGAAATAATATAAGTATAATAAAGCCCCTAAGATTGTTAGTGTACAATCACCTGTCATTTCTTGATATCAGCTAATCAGCCCTGCTAAATAAGAATGGCCAACAGGATCTGGGCACTCTGGAGTATGTTAGTTTGTATGGATGAATGTGTGGTGGGTGGGATTTTTTAAGAATATTTGTATAAGATCAAACAAAAACTGAAATTAGACAAAGAAAATAAAGGAGTAATGACACAGTAAAAGAGTATTTAGACATCTTGTTGTATAGTTGAATGGGGTTGAATTTAAGATGAGAATGACTATTATAGATTGTTGGTTTGAGAGAAAGCAAGAAAATAAATTAATAATAGTGGTTTCTAATGAAGAAATAGCAAACTATGGTGATTAAGACAATTTCACATAATGTCAATGGGCTAAATTCTCCAACTCCAAGAAAGGTGGCAATTACTAACTATATTAAATATAAAGTAGATATCCTTTGTTTTCAGGAGACACATTTAAATAAAGAATCCCCTCATTATTTAAACAACAAAAATGTTAATATAAGGGTTGATACCACATATAATAATAAATCAAGAGGTGTGTCAAGTTTCTTTAATAAAAAGTTTAATGTACAAGAAGAATATAAACAAAAAATAGATGATTAAGGTAGATATATTATTTGGGTTGGCACTATAAATGGTAGAAGTATTACTCTTTCAAATATGTATCTGCCTAATGAAAACCAGATAAAGTTTTGTGGGAAAAGTAATACAGGAAGTGAAAAAAGGCCTTCTAATTTTATGTAGTGATTTCAATATGGTTTTGGATCCTAAATTAGATAAATCATCTGGTTATGTGATAAGGTCAGAAAATTTGGTATCTAATATATCGGGGGGATTTTGAAGTTATTGTCCCATATCTTTGATACATTTAGACATAACACTGTATTAAAAAATTCAGGCAAATAAATAAAACTATTTTATTCCTAAATTGATTCATGACGATCAATCAGGTTTTATAAAGGGGAGACAGTCTTCTCCCTCCCTCCCCGTGTCTCTTTTCCCCCTCCCTCCCTCCCCGTGTCTCTTTTCCCCCTCCCTCCCTCCCCGTGTCTCTTTTCCCCCTCCCTCCCTCCCTGTGTCTCTTTTCCCCCTCCCTCCCTCCCTCTCCCTCCTTCCCACACGGGGAGGAGGGAGGGGGAAAAGAGACGCAGGGAGGGAGGGAGGGGGAATTATATCATAAATAAGGAGAGGTAAAGAAAAGTACATCTTTAAATCTGACCGTAGGCCATCCCCTAGTATAACATCCAAAGTGTATCATTGGAACAAAAGAGGGACCCAGTATGTGATATAAAAAAATATAACTTTTATTTTACATCATAAAAATAAATCCAATTAAAATACGAACAATTAAGATTTGAAACAAAAACAATTAGCTTTCCCGCATAGTATAGTGTAAGAATGAATTTTTTTTTTTTAAACTTTATTGAATTTTATTTTTACAAAGCTTCAATGTTGTATAATCCATCTTTAACATGGTAAATTTTCCTCAATATAAAATAAACTCTATTTTCCACATATATAACAATGTATACTTGGGAATCCCAAATTTTCCATTTAGCAATTATGTCTCTTTTCCTAACGTTCCATAGGAGGGAGGATTGTTCTATATCTCTATAATTTAATACAATCTTCTCCACTTCTGTCTATACCAATGGGTGATTCAATTTCCAATGCCTTGCCAGAAGCCATTTGGCCGCTAGCACGGTGTGGAAGATTAACAAATTTGCCCCTGTAGAGAGGGGTATTGAGAACATATGCAGCAGGCAAAATTTGGGCTTCACAGGTAGCACAGTCCCAGTAACTCTTGATAGATTTATCATACATTGTTCCCAAAAACAGTAAACCTTTGCACACTCCCACCACATATGTAAACAGGACCCCAACTCTCCACAGTCTCTCCAACACAAATTTGTGGTGTTCGAGTCCATTTTTTTCAGCACAAGATGCACTAAGTACCATCTGTGCCAAACCTTAAAAAATACTTCCCTGTAGAACATACATATTGAGGATTTCTTAACTAATCAACACGCTCTTTACCAATCCTCCTCCGGCCAGATTTTCCCATGGTCTCTTTCCCATTTTGTCCCTGATCCCAGAGATCAAGTTATGGCACTTAGATATTAATTGCGATGAATGGTTTCCTAAAATCAACTGTTCACAGGGTAGATGTTTAGAAATATTATTTAAATTATAGCCCAATTTATGGGTTCTAGATTTAACTACTTCATATTCTAACCAAGAAATATTTATATTCTGATCTCTAGCTATCAGATGCGCCTCTGACATGATTACATAATTTTTATAGAGGTCTCCAGTGCAACTAATCCCAGCATTCTTCCATTTTTCCAGGGGGAAATGTGTGTTTCTGTTGAATAGAATCTCTATGGGCCTCATTCTATTATCGGCCGCAGCCGTTGCGGGGCAGCAAGGACCGGCCGCAAGCTATTCGGCTATTCTATTCCCTTACGGCCGGGGATTCCGGCAGGCTTTCGGCCGGTGCCTTGCTATCTCTTGCGGCCGCTCGCGCCGGAGGAAAGCCTTTGATCTTAAACGGCCGCAAGAGATTTGCAATTCAATTGCTCCGGGAAACCTCTCTGCAAGGCTAAAAGCGAGCCGCAGTTACTTGCAGGAAAAAGGTCTCGCTAGCACCAATTAAGCACATAAAATAGCTCAAATAAAGCCATCCTGCACTTTGAGAAGACTATAAAGGGATTTTAGGTGTTAGAAAAAATAGCACATAATTATCCTGTACTCAAATCCGTAAAATATTTAATTTTTAATATCCGTAAAATATCCATGTAAAAAGTCCAGAGTGCTTGGAGCACTTCAGACACACCCACGCCGCAGCCGGCAAATAAACAGTTAATTTGAACTCGGGTTTGGGCAGATGTGCAAGCTTGAGAGTGGGTTACTTTTAATCCTCATGTCCCCCAATATGATCCCTAGCATTTATAGAGCTGTACAGTGCAGGCTTGAATTTATTTTTCAGTTTTTATATTTCACAGATTACGGCCGGTTCCAAGATATGCGGCCGGCCGTAAAAGGAGATCCTTGCGGGGCCGTATAATAGAATCGCGAGTTTACTGAACCCTCGCAAGGAATCGCAGCCTTACGGCCGATTTACGGCCGATAATAGAATGAGGCCCTATGGGAGCAACCAAGGAGGGTCGATTCACTATTTCAAATCTATTGCTGTTTTTGTACCAATATTTAAGTAGCAAGTTAATCCTTGGAAGATCTAAAAAAAAAGTGCCTCATCATATTTATAAAACCAAATAAAGGAATTGCAAGGATATCTGTCTGCAATATCCTCTTCAATTACCTTCCATTTGGTGATGATCTCATGAGAGTTCCAGCCGTATAAATTACTTAATATAATCGACTCTTTTATGTCCAATAAGGACGGGGAGGCCAATCCTCCTCTCTCAAATTTTCTCTTTATGCCTTCGCTACCCATGCAAGCTTTTTTACCCTTATTCAGAAAAGTTTAATAAGTCTTTGGCAATTTTTCAGAACATAGTTAGGGAATCTCATTGAAATAGATCTTAAAATATAGGTGATCTTGGATATTATTGCTATCTTTACGGCTGCAATGAGGCCTGTCCAAGAAAGATAAATGTATTTCCATGCTGCTAATATCTTCTTGACCTCATCTAGAGCTGGTAGGAGATTGTCTCTCACTAATCTACTTAAATCAGGAGTCAATTTTATTCATACATGTTTGGTGCTATTAGAACTCCAGTAAAATGTATACTTCCATTTTAGAAAATATTTTTGCTCGACCTGTATTGCTCTTGTAAAAACCTGAGATTTCAAATTATTTATTTTAATATAGGAAGACTTACCAAATTCATCAATTATCTTAAACAGATTTTTTAGAGAAAGGATCGGGTCAGTAATAGTCAAAACTATATCGTCCGCATAAAGCGAGACTTTGTATTGGATCTAACTTCAACTCCTTTGAGTAACTTGGAAGCTCCGATCAATTCCGCCAATGGTAACATTGTCAATATAAATATGCCCGGGGACAACGGACATCCTTGACGGGTGTCGTTTTTTTATATTAATTAAATTAGATTAAAAGCCTAAACCGCTAATTCTCACCTGAGGATCTTAATAAAGTGAGCCAATTGCTTTTTGGCCAAATTCACTGAAACCAAATTTTTGCAAGACTAAGTCAATAAGATTCCAGTTGATCCTGTCGAAAGCCTTTTCGGCATCTATTGACAGGGCCAACATTTGAATTTTTGTTTTATCAGCGAATTAAATCAGGTCAATTAATTTCCTAACGTTATCCATACCTTGTCTCTCCTGGACAAAGCCCATTTGATCCGGGTCTATTGGTCTGGGAAGGACTTTGTTCATCGTATACACCAATATTTTCGAGTAAATCTGAATATCAACATTTAAAAGGGAGATCGGTCCGTCATTCTTATGATCTGCAGGGTCTTTACCTGGCTTTAAAATGTTGTTAATAATCGTGGCTTGAGTCATTTCTCTCGGAAATTTCTGTTTTTTTAAATTCATTAAATACGGTTACTAAATGTAGGCTAAGTTCAGAAGAGAAGAGTTTATAATAACCATTATCAAATCTGTCCACCCCTGCTGATTTAATCAGTTTAAGTGAAGAATCTGCTGATTTCTAATCTAGAAGGTATAACAAAATCTCCTCTTTTACTAAGATATATAATGCTTTATAATATGTTTCAAAGATATCCCCGATTTTACTAGCTTGAGATATCGAAATATTATCATTTATTTTTAATGAATGGATTCTTTTGCAGATCCTCTGACTTCTGATGTTAATACTTTCTGTGAATATTTTATTTCCAAATCGGGGGACCTTGCTTTCCTTCCAATGTGTCTCCTGAATGCAGAGAATATCTGCTTTACGTTTAAGGAAACTATCCATTGCACATTTTCTCTTAAAGGGAGAATTGAGGCCGTTAACATTCTGTGAGATTATCTTAATCCCCATCTCTAGAGCATTTAAACAAGCTCAAGTCTTCACCATGTAAGCAAAGTTATCCATCCTTAACACAAAACAAACACCTCTATCATATTCATCAGTAGTTGCTGTACGATGATGATAGCAACTGTATGTCATTTAGAACTAGATTTAAAAAAATAACATGGCAAGCTTTGCCCACAGTACCACAGGCTGTTCAATTCTCATGCAATAACAAAAAAACAAAAAAACACAACCCATTATTCCTTTAATATCTCCTTCTTTTATATCATGCCACAAACAATTTCTAGGTCATCATATCAAAAGCCTTTATTGTGTCTAAATGAAATGTATTCTCTGTTAGAACTTTCTACTCCTGTGATCCTTCTTCCTTATGTGTTCCTCCATCTCCTTTTCCTATTCCGTGACTGTCAATTCTATCCATTTATTGTATATGTGTTAAATAATGATTACCTACATATTGAGCAAATAGTGATTGCGTTTCTTTCAAGTTCTGTAGTGATGCTTTAGTACTTTTTTGTACACTGTGACATGACACTAATCTAAGTTTCTGTCAGTGAGTTCATAGAACCTTAATATAATTTAAAGTGAACTTTTACATATTTTAGAAATGTGCTCTAAAATCCAAAAAAAATCCATATTTTCATTAACTACTTCTATAATTAAAAAATCTTCATTTTTTGTCCATATATTTATGTTTACAAGTGGCCTCTTATTAAGCAGTGATTCCATTTCTTCAGAGAGAGACGTGTTAAAAAAGAGAATAATAACTAAACATTAATCAAACTAAAATATTTTAAATGTATGCATGTATAACAACATTTCTCTGTGGACACTTTATAGTCTTATCCTAAATGGGGTGAGAAAGTCCTTGTATCTAAGAAATTAAGTGCTATTCTGAGTCTTTCAGATGTAGACAAGGTACAGAGTCTATCTGAATCGTTGGAACATATGAGAAATGCCATTTTATCAAAAAGTCTTCAGCTTCCTTACCTGTCTTTACAAAGTCCCATAGCTGATCTTTTTTTTATCATTAATCCCATTGGAAAACCCCACTTATACATAATGTTATGTTTTCTTAAATTGTGTATAATATTTAAAAATTCTCTTTTTCTCTTTAATATATTAGCTGAAATATCCTGAAAGATTTGTATTTATTGGTAATGTGAATCTGTTATTTTTTTATTCTGTAAGTAGTTGATTACTGAGGTCTTGTATGACAAAAAGTGAAGTTTAACTATGAGGTCTCTAGGCTTAGTTTTGTCAATGCTTTTAGGCAGAGCTATTCTATGGATCATATCTATGTTATTATCTTCCATTGAGGTAGGAGTCCATATAGTATTTAGAAGCCTTGTGGTATATTTCTCAAGTTCTGAGTCTTTAACCAATTCTGGTATACCTCTTATCTTTAGGTTATTTCTTCTTAACCTATCATCTAAATTGGACATGTTATCTTTTAAAACTGACAGATTTTCATGTAATTACACTGTAAAAGTAAGTTAACTTTTATGATCTTTTAATAGCTTTTCATGTTTGTCTTCTAGTTCCAAAATCCTCATATTTGATTTCATGATGTTTTTAGTATTTAATATTTGTTTTTAAAATTCCAACAAAAAGAAGGATTGAAAATTGGCAAAGAGTGTTTAGATCTTAGACATAGTCACATGTTCATCCCCCTCCTGTGTAATTTCTAATTGAGAAGATACTTCAGATAAAATATTTGCGCTAGCGTGCTCTGGAGTTGCAGGTTCAGATAAACATTGTTCCTTAATTGCTCCTTTACTTTGTGGGGAAAATAAATTTGAAGCACTCTTTGAGTTGCCTTTTTTAAATCTTTTGGCTTCGTTTTATAGCATTAGGATCTTTATTTCTCATAATAATAAAATCACAGGTCTCTATTGATGTGTAAAGGAGCTTATACAGCTAGTGGCACCTCCACATCCCTGTATTGATAGAGGTTCTGACGTGAACTCTTCTGCAGTTACTTTCAATCAAAGCCTGACCCATCAAAAATGTACAGTATATACCCTTTGACCAGATATACTGGTAGTTTAGTCCTTCTTTAAACAGCTAATTGTTTTTGTTTCAAATCTTAATCGTTCGTATTTTAATTTGATTTATTTTTATGTTGTAAAATAAAAGCTATATTTTTTTATATCACATACTGGGTACTTTTTTTGTTTCAATGATACACTATGAATGTTATACTAGGGGATGAGCTATGGTCAGATATAAAGGTGTACTTTTCTTTCCCTCTCCTTGCTCTCATTTGTATCAATTGTTGTCAGAATTTAGTAGAGTTTCATATTTTCGAATTTGGGAATTACATTTTTTTTTTAATTTTTAATAAAAAATAATCTGGAAGGAATTATAAAAAAGATTAGACTTTTACTATATGATTGGAAAATTCTGAATCTATCATGGCCCTTAAGGATAGCAGCAATAAAGATGAGTATAATTCCCAAACTAACATATATTTTTAGATGCCTTCATGAAAGAATACCCAAATGTGTCCTTGGTAAAATACAAAAAATACTTGATAGATTTACTGTATATATATGGGCAAAAGACCTAGAATAAAAGCTAATATCTCCAAAGGAAAATTTGAAATGGGAGGTTTAGCAATACCATCAATTAAAGAGATTCATGATAGTATAGCATTCTCGCAAGTGTTTAAAAGGAGTTTACTATACAAGAAGTCTAGTTGGAAAGAAATAGAAGACAAATTATTATTATCATATGTACCTATCCAATCCATTTTATGGTTGCCGGAATATATGCCTTCAATATTTAAAAACTTCCCTAGGAGTTTAAAATCCTTGACAAAATTTTGGTATAAGTTTAGAACAAGAATGAAGTTATCACTATTTCCATCTTTGGCTGCACCAATAGAAATTTTGACCTCCCAAATTTTTTTTAAGATGTATCATTTTGGAAGAAAAAAGGTATTTATAATATCGGTGATTTGTACTCAGGGCGGCCTTATTAGAATAATCAGAGATTCAAAACAAATTTGATTTACCGGTAAGTGGCTTTAAATTATAGAGCCTTTGAGAAATCCTTCTTGCAGGGGGGATTTAAAAAGACGAATATGGAAAGTTTATCTGCATTGGAAGAGTTGATAACTAAGGGAGAGGACCTGCATTTGATCGCCAAGTGTGGTAAAATCATATCTTCTAGTTGTCCATTTGACAAATCTAGAGAGATGGAGGAATGGGAAAAAGATTTGGAAAAAATATATAATATTAATACATGGAAGGTGGCTTTTAGGTTAGTTAAACAGACTGCAATCAATGCCTCCTAATTGGAATTATATTTCAAAATTATACAAAGGTGGGAATTAGTTCCAGATACTATCAATAGATATGATTTAAAGTCTAACACTACCTGTTGGAAGGGTTGTGGGAAGGGAGCTACAACCTTGCATTTTGAAAAGCCATTTTAGACTCAATTATGTGTTTTCAGATTTCTAGGATAATTGGGAAACAGACCGTATGTACTCCTCAATTGATTTTGTTACACCTGGATATAAATTTGCCAACTTCACAAGGTATATATTTATTATTTTACATATTATTGATAGCAAAATGGCTCTTTGTAAAATATTGGAAACTTACTCAAATTCCAACAAGTACAATATTAAAAAATAAAGACTCTCCACACAGCTGTTTTTTTATGTGACAAAGAAATGAAATATTTATGTCTATGACATAAAATAACTCATGGATAGTTTGCTATTATAAGATTTTTTTTTCTTCCCTTTTTTATTTATTTTCTTGTATACATTATGGACCAATCTGTTTTGACGATTGTAGGTATGAATGATGTATAATATGTATTGTTTTGATAATTCAAATAAAATGAAAAATACATGTAAAAAAAAGTGTACTCTTTTAATTGCATGGAAAAAAAAGAACTGTGTTCCATGTCCCTTTAACATCACTTATTTGACAGAACCATTGCATGCTGTTTTTGTACCAATCATCGGTACATATACCACACTAAAACATAGCTTTGAATAATATTAGAGTATATGTATTGCATGCATGTTACTGCCTTTGTACCTCAGCCCCTCACCATTGCTACTAAATTATCAAAATGGAAGAAGAGTGAACAAAATGTGTAACTTTGTCTTATTATTATTATTATAGTTTATTTATAACGCGCCAACATATTCCCTAGTACTGTACATAAATGAATCAAACACTTATGATGATCCTGCTCAGGTATAGGGAAATATAGGGGAAATTTACTAAGCATCTCAAGTGCATCTTACATCATCTTGATTTACTATGCACTTTTTCATATGGTGAAAAACAGTCTTACCCACCTCATCTCAGCCTTTCTCACATCACTAAAGGTGAGAAAAAAAACTTTTTAAATTCCCCCAATGAAGACTGGTATAAATACCAAATATCAATAATTTAATTATTAATTATTATCCTACCATTTTATTAAATTATATGAAAGTTGTCAGGTTGAAGCACCATTACATTAGACTTGTTACACAATTATGTTTCCTTATTTCACTGTAGCACTAATTCGACAGTGGAAATATGGCTTTATATGAGAATCCTACATCATGACATCAATTAGATACCATTATGTTTCTGTGGATAAATAATACTGTCCCTGAGAAACTGATGTACAGCATCAAGAATGCACTCTATGAGACCCATTTAATTTTGCTCACCATGATTGACACATCACTAATTATGGAGGCAATTAGGAGTCACAACACTGGCACCACTAAATAGGAAACTTGGAGAACCCATTAACAGTGTTATTTAAGTGACTTAACTGTGAGCTGTTCAGTGACAAATTGTATTACATGTCCATCTCAAAGATGTACCCAAGTAATTAAGTAAAAGAAATAATATATGTAGGTCAATATATATTGTTACAGAGAAAATCATTTGTGTTCCCTTCGTTCAGCCATATCATATTTCTTTTTTGTGCAAATCAGCTATCAATGGATATTCGGTAATCACAGTTCTAAAAGAATTGTGTAAATGTTTATACTTATGACACACAGAGCCCGATTCAATTGAGCAATTGTAACTTACAGTAGCCGTAATGGAGGCCGTAAGTTATTTTGCTATTCAATTGGCATCTGTTTGCAGGCTACAAACGGGTTACAGTTTACGGCCTTGAAATCCTTGGGGTTGTTAAAACTGGTACTTACAGCCCATCAAAGAGCCCATCAAAGTCATTTATATTTCTCGTCTGCAAGTATTCCTAGTAATCAATATTCAATTGCTACAATTCCCCAAGCTCACAAATGTTTTCGTACCCGTAAACAGCAAATGTAGGAACAAATCCTACGAGTACCAGATAAGACTCGCAAGGGTGTTTAACCCCTGTCCGTAGCACTGTAAATGCAAATGAAAAATTAATACTGCACTGTAAATGACGGGGAAAGCGATGAAAGACATTCAAATTAATTGCACAACAGTCTCAAGCTCACAAATCGGCAATAAAGAAAATATTTTTTTATGTTTCCTTTTCAGGGTTATATCGATCTAGGGAATCAATGAGTTATTACATATCAGGCCACACACATGGACTATAACAGTACTGGCATTCATTTGTATTATTTTTTTGGTTTTGCAAGTCTGATCGCATATCGGACCCCCAAACGCTAATTGATTGACATGTAACCTCCATGTTTTAGTGACTAAATGATGAGGGTCTCATTTTCTTTTGGCTGTTTCTAAACGAGAAGTATTTATGGCCTTGCTTAACTGATCATGTTCCCGCCCTGAAATGCTACATATGATTGCATGGTTTACGGTTTCAGCTTTTGGCTTGTTCAGTTAAATAGCACCGGAATTGTAGGGTCTTTTGCTATTGCCTGAGGAAAAGGTGGCAGTGATGAATAATAATAATAATAATAATAACCATTCTATTATAGCTTGTATGTGGTAATAATATTACAGTGTAATACTGTTATAATAATAACTGTCCTCAGGATTGGTCCTTGGGAAGGGAGCTGTAATGGGAAGGAGTCTTGGTGAGGGTATGGGAGCTGTAATGGGAAAGGGTCCTGGGGAAGAGAGCTGCTATGGAAAGGGGTCGTGAGGAGGGGAGCAGTTATGGGAGGGGGTATTTGGGAGGGGAGCTGCTATGGGAAGGGATCTTGGGAAGGACTGCTATGGAGAGGGGTCATGGGGGGAGCTGCTATGGGAAAGGGTCTTGAGCAAGGGAGCTGCTATGGAAATGGGTCTTGGGGAGGGAAGCCGTTTTGAGAAGGAATCTTGGGGGCTATTTAGAGGGTCCAGTGGCTTAGGGAAGTAGGTCAAAAAGGGGAAAGTGGCTGAGGGAGTGAATTCTTAGGAGGAAGCCTCTATAATTGTTCTGGGAGTGAGAATAATAATACAGGTGGTCTCCGAGTTACGGACGAGATATGTTCCTGAGAACCGCTTTAGGTCGGCTTTCAATGTAACTCGTATCCCCGATGAATAATAATAATAACAACAATAGCTTGTATGCAGTAATAATAATACAGTGTAATACTGTAATAATAATAATAATAATGCTTTGTGTAGGGGTCTATTGCTACTGCCTGAGGAAAACGTGACAGTGATGAAAAATAATAATACCAATACTATAATAGCTTGTATGTGGTAATAATAATGCAGTGTAATAATGTAATAATAATAATACATGCTTTGTATAGGGGTCTTTTGCTGATGCCTGAGGAAAAAGGGACAGTGATTAAGAAAAATAATAATACCAATACTATAATAGCTTGTATGTGGTAATAATAATGCAGTGTAATAATGTAATAATAATAATACATGCTTTGTATAGGGGTCTTTTGCTAGTTCCTGGGGAAAAGGTGGTAGTGAGTGAGCTGGCATGGGCGGGGGGGGGGGGGGGGGAGGCAGTGCAAAGAAAAATTTGAGGCCTCCATTCACTAGCTTTGCCACTAGTAAAATGTATATATCATGATCACAATATGCAGGAAATCACTGTGTATGTATCTTGAAACCATGTTTTATTTTGAAAAATATGACTCATTGGGCAAGTGATACCACCACCAAGGAGTTAATTAGCAATGATTTATCTCTACACAGAGATAAGAAGTCAAGGTTGTAAAAATAACCAGTAACACTGAATAACCAAAAAACATTACAAACTTTAATGTATGGTCTCAACAAAGGTGTATAAAGACTTTTATATAGTGATGTACCGAACAGTTCGCCGGAGAACTATTTGCGGCGATTTTCGCATGTTCGCGTTCGCAACGAACGGCGAACACATGCGCTTTTCGGTCCGCCCCCTATTCTTTATCATTGAGGAAACTTTGACCCTGCACCTTACAGTCAGCAGACACATTCCAGCCAATCAGCAGCATACACTCCCTTCCAGAGCCTTCCATCTGAATGACAGCCTCCATTTTAGAATCATTCTGAAGCTACATTCGTTGAGAGAGGACATATTATTCTAACTGCTGCTGATTTAATAGGGAAATAGATAGCCAGGCTGTGTATTTAGCTTTCACTACACACCTGAAGGACTCATTTGATATCTGCTGCAAGGACAGCAACCCAAAAAGCCCTTTTTAGGGCTAGAACATCATTTATTTTATTATTTGTTTCTGCTGATTTAATAGGGAAATAGATAGCCAGGCTGTGTGTTTAGCTTTCACTACATGCCTGAAAGAATCCTTTGATATCTGCTGCAAGGACAGCAACCCAAAAAGCCCTTTTTATTTTATTTTATTATTTTTTTGTGTGTAATCTAATTGCATATGCCTGCCTGCTAGCGTGTGTGTGAGGCCTATTATATCTAGTCTGTCAAATTTTGCCAGTGCACAGTGACACTCATATCTAGTGCAACCGTAGTGTGCAGTGAAATAAAACAACCCTTTTTTTTACTGTAATCGATTGAATATCAGTTGCCTGCCTACAGGCGTGTGTGTGAGGCCTATTGCATCTAGTCTGCCAACTTTTGCCAGTGCACAGTGACACTCATATCTAGTGCAACCGTAGTGTGCAGTGAAATAAAACAACCCTTTTTTGACTGTAATCGATTGAATATCAGTTGCCTGCCTACAGGCGTGGGTATGAAGCCTTTTGCATCTAGTCTGCCAACTTTTGCCAGTGCACAGTGACACTCATATCTAGTGCAACAGTAGTGTACAGTGAAATAAAAGAACCCTTTTTTTACTGTAATCGATTGAATATCAGTTGCCGGCCTACAGGCGTGTGTGTGAGGCCTATTGCATCTAGTCTGCCAACTTTTGCCAGTGCACAGTGACACTCATATCTAGTGCAACGTAGTGTGCAGTGAAATAAAAGAACCCTTTTTTGACTGTAATCGATTGAATATCAGTTGCCTGCCTACAGGCGTGTGTGTGAGGCCTATTGCATCTAGTCTGCCAACTTTTGCCAGTGCAAAGTGACACTCATATCTGGTGCAACCGTAGTGTGCAGTGAAATAAAACAACCCTTTTTTTACTGTAATCGATTGAATATCAGTTGCCTGCCTACAGGCGTGTGTGTGAGGCCTATTTCATCTAGTCTGCCAACTTTTGCCAGTGCACAGTGACACTCATATCTAGTGCAACCGTAGTGTGCAGTGAAATAAAAGAACCCTTTTTTTACTGTAATCGATTGAATATCAGTTGCCTGCCTACAGGCGTGTGTGTGAGGCCTATTGCATCTAGTCTGCTAACTTTTGCCAGTGCACAGTGACACTCATATCTAGTGCAACTGTAGTGTGCAGTGAAATAAAACAACCCTTTTTTGACTGTAATCGATTGAATATCAGTTGCCTGCCTACAGGCGTGTGTGTGAGGCCTATTGCATCTAGTCTGCCAACTTTTGCCAGCGCACAGTGACACTCATATCTGGTGCAACCATAGTGTGCAGTGAAATAAAACAACCCTTTTTTTACTGTAATCGATTGAATATCAGTTGCCTGCCTACAGGCATGTGTGTGAGGCCTATTGCATCTAGTCTGCCAACTTTTGCCAGTGCACAGTGACACTCATATCTAGTGCACCCGTAGTGTACAGTGAAATAAAAGAACCCTTTTTTTACTGTAATCGATTAAATATCAGTTGCCTGCTAGCGTGTGTGTGAGGCCTATTATATCTAGTCTGTCAAATTTTGCCAGTGCACAGTGACACTCATATCTAGTGCAACCGTAGTGTGCAGTGAAATAAAACAACCCTTTTTTTTACTGTAATCGATTGAATATCAGTTGCCTGCCTACAGGCGTGTGTGTGAGGCCTATTTCATCTAGTCTGCCAACTTTTGCCAGTGCACAGTGACACTCATATCTAGTGCAACCGTAGTGTGCAGTGAAATAAAAAAAAAACTTTTTTTACTGTAATCGATTGAATATCAGTTGCCTGCCTACAGGCGTGTGTGTGAGGCCTATTTCATCTAGTCTGCCAACTTTTGCCAGTGCACAGTGACACTCATATCTAGTGCAACCGTAGTGTACAGTGAAATAAAAGAACCCTTTTTGTACTGTAATCGATTGAATATCAGTTGCCTGCCTACAGGCGTGTGTGTGAGGCCTATTGCATCTAGTCTGCCAACTTTTGCCAGTGCACAGTGACACTCATATCTAGTGCAACCGTAGTGTGCAGTGAAATAAAAGAACCCTTTTTTTTTACTGTAATCGATTGAATATCAGTTGCCTGCCTACAGGCGTGTGTGTGAAGCCTATTGCATCTAGTCTGCCATCTTTTGCCAGTGCACAGTGACACTCATATCTGGTGTCACAGTAGCTTGCACGCATAGTACCACTAATTGTAAAAAAAATGACAGGCAGAGGCAGGCCACCCCGCAGGGGCCCGTCGTGGTCGTGGTGCTGTGATTCCCTTTGGCCCTACAATAATGCCCAGTTTTCAGAGGCAATGTACCCTGAACTTGAACAGTTCTGAGGACATGGTTGACTGGCTAACACAGGACACCCAATCTTCTACAGCTTCCGCTTGGAACCTAGACGCACCATCCTCCTCCAGCTTAGCTTCGGGCACCTATCCAGTTACCACTCGCCCGCCTGCCGCCATCACCAACACTAGCACCACAGCCGCTTTACTTGATCTGTCAGCAGAGTTATTTACACATCCGTTGGAAGAAATGAGTGATGCACAAACATTAGTGCCAGGGGATGTAGATAACAGGGATATGTCCCAGTCAGGCAGCATTACACACATGGACGTACGGTCTGATGATGATGATGATGTTGTACCCGGTGCTGCTTCCTTTGTTGAGTTGTCAGATACAAGTAAAGCGGTTGATGATGACGATGCGTCCGTGGATGTCACGTGGGTGCCCGCTATAAGAGAAGAAGAACAGGAGGAAAGTTCAGATGGGGAGACAGAGAGGAGGAGGAGACGAGTTGGAAGCAGCCGGAGGTTCTCGAAAGTAGCTAGTCGCACAGTCAGACAGCATAAATCGGCACCCGGGGTCAGCCAGACAGCATGCCAGTCAACGCATGCTGTTGCCACCACCAGAATGCTGTCATTGCAGAGCTCAGCAGTGTGGCAATTTTTTCGTGTGTCTGCCTGTGACAACAGTGATGCCATTTGCAACCTGTGCGAAAAGAAACTGAGTCATGGGAAGTCCAACACCCACCTAGGTACAACTTCTTTGCGAAGGCACATGATGTCACATCACAAACGCCTATGGGATCAACACATGAGTACAAGCAGCACACAAAGTCAAAGCCGCCATCTTCCTCCTGGTCCAGCATCTTCAGCCACGTCAACCACTGCTGCCCTGCTTGCCCCCTCTCAACCATCCGCCATTCCGTGTCTCGCCCACAGTCAGGTGTCTGTCAAGGACATGTTTGAGCGTAAAAAGCCAATGTCACAAAGTCACCCCCTTGCCCGGCAACTGACAGCTGGCTTAGCATACAAGGTGGTGGAGTCTGAAAGGCGTTCAAAAAATTTGTAGCTATTGGGACACCGCAGTGGAAGGTACCCGGACGAAATTTCTTTGCACAAAAGGCAATCCCCAACCTGTACTCGATTGTGCAAAAGGAAGTAATGGCATCTCTGGCACACAGTGTTGGGGCAAGGGTCCATCTGACCACGGATACCTGGTCTGCAAAGCATGGTCAGGTCAGGTATATCACCTACACTGCGAATTGGGTAAACCTGGTGACGGCTGCCAAGCATGGAATACATGGCTCTGCAGAGGAGTTGGTGACACCGCCACGACTTGCAGGCAGGCCTGCTGCTACCTCCTCTACTCCTCCTACTCCATCCTCTTCCATAACCTCCTCGGCTGAGTACTCTTCTGCTGCTGCTATGTCTTGCTCCACATCAACGGCACCCCCCCCCCAGCTCCACAGGTACTATTCCACATCCCGGATACGGCAGTGTCACGCCGTCTTGCGGTTGACTTCCCTGAAAGCAGAGAGTCACACCGGACCAGCACTCCTGTCCACCCTGAACGCACAGGTGGATCAGTGGCTGACTCCGTACCAACTGGAGATCGGCAAAGTCGTTTGTGACAACGGAAGAAATTTGTTGGCGGCATTGAATTTGGGCAAGTTGACACATGTGCGGTGCATGGCACATGTGTGTAATCTGATTGTACAGCGCTTTGTGCATAAGCACCCAGGCTTACAGGACGTCCTGAAGCAGGCCAGGAAGGTGTGTGCCCATTTCAGGCGTTCCTACACGGCCATGGCGCACTTTACAGATATCCAGCGGCGAAACAACATGCCAGTGAGGCGCTTGATTTTAGACAGCCCGACACGTTGGAATTCAACACTCCTAATCTTCGACCGCCTGCTCCAACAAGAAAAGGCCCTTAACAAGTATTTGTATGACCGGGGTGCTAGGACAGCCTCTGCGGATCTGGGAATTATTTTGCCACGTTACTGGAGGCTTATGCGTCCTTTTGAGGAGGTGACAAACCTGGTCAGTCGCACCCAGGGCACCATCAGCGACATCATACCATTTGTTTTCTTCATGGAGCGTGCCCTGCGAAGAGTGCTAGATCAGGCCGTAGATGAGCTTGATGAGGAAGAGGAAGAGTTGTGGTCACCATCACCGCCAGAAAAAGCCTTATCAGCATCGCTTGCTGGACCTGCGGCAACGCTGGAAGAGGATTGTGAGGAAGAGGAGTCAGAGGGGGAATGTGGCTTTGAGGAGGAGGAGGAAGACCAACCACAACAGGAATCCCAGGGTGTTCGTTTTCACCAATCTGGTACCAGTGGTGTTGTACGTGGCTGTGGGGAAGAACATACCTTAAGTTAGATAACTTACGACAAGACACGGGACATGACTAGCTCGGCATCCAACCTTGTGTAAATGGGGTCTTTCATGCTGTCGTGCCTGTTGAGGGACCCTCGTATAAAAAGGATTAAGGAGAACGACCTGTACTGTGTGTCCACGCTACTAGATCCCCGGTATAAGCAGAAAGTGCCTGAAATGTTACCGAATTACCACAAGTCGGAAAGGATGCAGCACTACCAAAATAAATTAAAAACTATGCTTTACACAGCGTTTAAGGGTGATGTCACAGCACAAAGGCAATCTAACAGCGGAAGAGATGGACATAATCCTCCTCCTCCCACGACCACGCCGGCAAGGAGAGGACGCTTTACAGACGTTGTTGATGGAGGACATGCAGAGCTTTTTAAGTCCTATTGTTGATGGAGGACATGCAGAGCTTTTTAAGTCCTATGCATCGCCACAGTCCTTCGGGGTCCACCCTCAGAGAATGACTCGACCGTCAGGTAACAGACTACCTCGCCATAACTACAGATATCGACACTATGAGGAGCGATGAACCCCTTGACTACTGGGTGTGCACGCTTGCCCTGTGGCCTGAGCTATCCCAATTTGCCATAGAACTTCTGTCCTGCCCCGCTTCAAGTGTCCTTTCAGAAAGGACCTTCAGTGCAGCAGGAGGTTTTGTCACTGATGAGAGAAGTCGCCTAGGTCAAAAAAGTCTAGATTACCTCACCTTTATTAAGATGAATGAGGGATGGATCCCGAAGGGACTGACAGTGGGCGATACATTCGATTAAAAAAGGCCTGATAGATGAGCTGCCTTGAGCTAATAATGGTCTACAAACTAACATCAATTTTTCTGGTCGCTGCAACAATACCTAATTTTTGCATTTAAATTCTTTTATTGTCAGAAGGCGTACAGCATGGAATGAAAAATAAAGCATTTTTGAACAGTCTTGCATAACAGTTGTGCAAAAATACATATTTACAATAAAGACATTTTGTGAAAGTTAGCTGGTTATTCCTTCTTATTTTTACTTTTTAGGTTAATAATTTTTCTTATTTTTTACTGTGATTGCAATTTAAGAGATACCTAAAACATGGTAAAACAGACAATAGTAAAGAGTATATCTGCAGGGAACACCAAAGTCCTATTAGCTATCATCCCTCCAGCAGTATTAGCTTATTATTTACAATTTCTAACCTGGGCAATCACCCTTGGGTTACCCTAGGGCAGGCTTCAGTGAGCGACCTCTCCTTTCCTGGGATGATTTTGCAGCCGGTTGCTTCTGAAGGGTCTCCAGGGCTCCCCCACTCCGGTCCTTCCCCCAGTGTCGCTTCAACCAGTAACAAATGTTTTATATTTGTAAAGCGACCCAATGATCCCCCTTGATATAGGTTTATCTTTACAAATTTTGGAGAACCAATTTAAGACCGGTGTCCCCTGTTTCTGGGTTAGGGAGTGTGTGAAATTCCTCAGCCTACAGTAATTGTAATGTTCTGACAGTGGTAGCTCATACTTGTCCCTCAGTTCCTCATAGGTGAGCATCTGACCCTTTACTAACCAGTCTCCCAGTCTATCTAGTTTCCTTGACCTCCACCAGTGTTGTGATGTTGTGCTCATGCGTTTCGGGGCCTGAGGGTGGTCAAGAATTGGGGTCATTTGGGTGGATCCAGGGAACAAACCCGTGTGTTTCTTGGCCCATTTCCAGTATGATAGTGAGTCTCTGATTAGGGGGTTTGGCGAGTTTTTAAGGCTCTGGGGCAATTCTGATAGCCAAGCCACCTTGTCCCAGGTTAAGGGCCTTAAAGTGTGGTTCTCTAAATACACACAGGCCGGTTGATGACATATAGAATGTGCTATTGGGAGGAAAGATAGGTGACGGAACAGGTATTAAACTGATAGGAATAAATAGTACAACTTAATACACCACTCCTATCTAGTGGCACCTTAGATTGCACGCGCAGTGCCCCAAATTCGAAGTGGGAGGACTGACCAAGCATCTTTTTCCATCTCCCTGTTCCAAAAATCCATGCCATATACACGTCCCCTGATAGGTGACGTAACACGTATTAAACTGATAGGAATAAATAGTACAACTTAATACACCACTCCTATCTGGTGGCACCTTAGATTGCACGTGCAGTGCCCCAAATTCGAAGTAGGAGGTACGACCAAGCATCTTTTTCCATCTCCCTGTTCCAAAAATCCATGCCATATACACGTCCCCTGATAGGTGACGTAACAGGTATTAAACTGATAGGAATGAGTAGTACAACTTAATACACCACTCCTATCTGGTGGCACCTTAGATTGCACGTGCAGTGCCCCAAATTCGAAGTAGGAGGTCCGACCAAGCATCTTTTTCCATCTACCTTTTCCAAAAATCCATGCCATATACACGTCCCCTGATAGCTGACGAAACAGGTATTAAACTGATAGGAATGAGTAGTACAACTTAATACACCACTCCTATCTGGTGGCACCTTCGATTGCACGTGCAGTGCCCCAAATTCGAAGTAGGAGGTCTGACCAAGCATCTTTTTCCATCTCCCGCTTCCAAAAATCCATGCCGTATACACGTCCCCTAATAGTGGACGTAACAGGGATTAAACCGATAGGAATAGTACTACTTAACAGTACACACCTTATAATAACGCAGACAGAGGCAACGCGTATAATCTTCCATGCTGTGCAGTTGGAAGCCCCCAGACTCTGACCTGTGTATAATATTCCATGCTGGGCAGTGGAAGCCCCCAGACTCTGACCTGTGTATAATCTTCCATCCTGGGCAGTAGAAGCCCCCAGACTCTGACCTGTGTATAATCTTCCATGCTGGGCAGTGGAAGCCCCCAGACTCAGACCTGTGTATAATCTTCCATTCTGGGCAGTGGAAGCCCCCAGACTCTGACCTGTGTATAATCTTCCATGCTGGGCAGTGGAAGCCCCCAGACTCTGGGAGTCTGAAGAAGAGGAGTCAGAGGAGGAAGGTGGCTTTGAGGAGGTGGAAGACCAAACACAGCAGGCGTCCCAGGGGGCTTGTTGTCACCTTTCGGGGACCCTTGGTGGCTGGGTGGAGGAAGATACCTTCAATGACATCAGTGAGGACAAGGAACGGGACATGGCTAGCTTGGTATCCAACCTTGTGCAAATGGGGAGTTTGCGGTTGTGCAAAGGGACTGTTTGCGGTTGTTTGTGGTGCATTAAACGGGGATGTAGTCTGTTACTGTGAAGCAGGTGTAACCCTTACACTACCTGATCGATACAACATCATACCTGATGTTTTAAAGCATGTTATTCCAAACAATTTAGGAAGGTTACGTGATTCATGCGCTTTATGGCTTAAAACCAGACTCTGCATCAACTATGTAATTTTTCGTGGGAGTTTTGCCATGGATCCCCCTCCGGCATGCCACAGTCCAGGTGTTAGTCCCCTTGAGACAACTTTCCCATCACAATTGTGGCCAGAATGAGTCCCTGTGGGTTTTGAAATTCGCCTGCCTATTGAAGTCTATGGTGGTTCGCAAATGTTCGTCCATTCACGAACATTTGATGGAATTCGCATTCGCGCTTCCCCAAACGAAAATTTGATGTTCGCGACATCACTACTATTATATTTAAACTCTGAAACCAGAGTTGAGTCCAGTAAGTGTTAGCGACACTACAAAAACAAATAGAGATAGAAAAAGAACACCCAAAGTCACTGGTTCCTGCCTCAATAAGTACAATAAGGAGGACTAAAGTTAAACATTTTTAGTGAGAAATCAACTAAAAATCACCAACTATAAAACACAAATTAACGACAATTAAAAATAATAAAATGAAGCCACCAAGCTACAACAATCACCAGCGGGAGAATAATCTATCAGCGTAGGAAACTATTGCTGGGTCTATGAAGAAAACTACCTCTCACAGTCAAAAATATATATTGTACACAAACACAAATGAGAAGTACTGATCTCCAACCAAAGGATCTACTAGTGCCCCTACTATACACTGGCTAGGCCAGCAGTGGGTACCTCCTACCTGGAACTATGGGGTAGCCTAGCCAACAACTATTCTACTATAAATTAAAGGCACCTGGTATAGATGGGCTAGATAAATTAGTTTATCAAACATTTTAGCCAAGATGTTCAATGAATGTAAAAATTGTGGGAATATACTCGCTGAATTGACTGAAGCTAAAATTATAGATATATGAAAGGAGGGTAAGGATCCATCAGATAAGAAGAGCTATAGGCCGATATCATTAATAAACTTTGACCTGAAGGTATACTCTAAAATTTTGGCAAATAGGTTAGATCCCTTTATGAATAGACTCATCCACCCAGATCAAGTGGGATTTGTTAGGTCCCGTCAGGGTTGCGATAACATTAGGAGTTTAATCAATCTTTTTGCATTTAGTGCAAAGGAGAGAGTTCCCATGCTGGCTCTGTCATTAGATGCCGAAAAGCGTTTGACAGAGTCAGCTGGGACTTCCTTCATGTGGTACTTCAGAAATATGGTTTGGGAGATTTTGCCAGTAAAGCGATAAGAGCTCTCTACAGCAATTTAAGAGCAAAAATTGTGGGTATAAACTTTGAGATTGATTTCTTCAGTATTACTAATGGAACGAGGCAGGGTTGTCCCCTGTCCCCATTATTGTTTATTCTGTTTTTAGAACCGTTGATTGAAAAAATAAGGGAGACAAAAGACATTAAAGGGGTCAAAATTGGGAATATGGAATATAAAGCAACGGTATATGCAGATGATATGATCGTTACCCTCACCGATCCGGAGAAATCACTATTCAACCTTGATAAAATACTGTGCAAGTTTGGTAGAATCTCATATTTTAAGATTAATAGACAAAAAACAGATATTATTACTAGGGGCCTTTCTCCCGAAATAAAAATAAGCTAAGAGATCTTTATTCTTTTAATTGGAGTTCTAAAGAAATAAATCATTTGGGTATAAGTCTATCTTTTGATCTAAAAAATATTTTAAAAAACGATTTGGCTACTATTCATAGAAAAATACTAAAGATTTTGACAGATTGTAGATCGATTTATCTATCTTGGACAGCAAGAATTGCGTGAGTAAAAATGATAGCTATTCCCAAATTAACATATATTTTTAGATCTATACCAGATGTACCGCCAGAATATTGGCTAAAAAAAATTTAAGATATAGATCGATATATTTTGCAGGGAAAAAAAGCTAGAATTTCCAGTGAGATTACTAAACGAAGGATTGAGAACGGAGGCCTGACATCCCCATGTATAAAGGATATATACACTGCAATTGCGTTATCCCAGATAATACAGTGGGGTACACCATTACCAATTTCTAATTGGAAATTAATGGAGGGAGATTTTTTTAGGAAAACCCATATCCAGGTATTATTATGGATTCCTAATATGGATGAAATTGAAAAATAGCTTTATTCCAAGAAAAATTAAGTTATTGTTAAAATTTTGGATGAAAATCAAGACAAAAATGAAATTATCAGAATATCCATCATTAGGTACCCCTATAGAAATCTTAAAAGTATATCGAGAGCAAGTTTCTATAGAATCCTGGAAAAAATATGGTATGAACTATATGAATGATTTCTATGAAGGAGGAATGATGCTTAGCTGGTCAAAAATTCGGGAAAAGTGTAAACTAAATAGAAATATGTGGCTACAGTTTATGTCGATTCAGAACTCACTTAAAGAGAGAAGATTTAAAAAGAAAAATATGAAACCGTTATCTACATTCGAACTAATGATATATAATAATAAGGATACTCATAGAATATAGAGATGTCAAAAGATCCTCTATTTGAATGAGAAATGTGGCAAAACTGCAGGCATGATAGAGTGGGAGAAAAAAGGAAGATTTCTTAGCTCTATTGAAGAATGGCAGAATACTATTAAAATAGTCAGAATATCAGCAAGATCTCTGGCTTATTATGAATTATATTTTAAAATCATTAATATGTGGCACTACACTCCTGAATTTATTAGTAAAATTGTAAAGAAAGATGCCATATTGTGTTGGAAAGAATGTCGGCTAAGGTCTGATACCATACATGTTTGGTGGGACTGTACAAAACTGAGATCTTTCTGGAGAAAGTGTGTTGCTTGGTTATCCAATGTATTTGAGGAAGAAATCCCCTTTAATATGGAAATTATAATATTACATTTACATCTTAAGAAATAATTTCCCAAGTTTTCTTATCTGTTATCACATATTCTATTGGTAATTAAGGGATTAATCTCCAAATCTTGGAAAGTGAGTACAATGCCTTCAATCCCCGAAATCTTTAGAATCATAAACATAAATAGAGATTTTGACTACATAAACCAAAGTTCTCAAGTAAAAATGAAGGGATTGTGAACCCAGTGGAATATATGGGATAAATACTAGGGGCCTCATTCTATTATCGGCCATAAAACGGCCGCAAAGCAGCGATTCCTTGCGGCCGTCTTACGGCCCCGTGTATAGCTACCTTTACCTTGCAATTCAAATAGACGGCGCCGCAAGGATATCCCCCTTACGGCCGGCCGCATATCATGCAACCGGCCGCAAGGTCTGAAAACTTTAAATGCAAAAATAAATTCAAGATGGCACTGTAAAGCTCTGTAAATGCTAGGGATCATAATGGGGGACATGAGGATTAATAGCAACCCCCTCTCAAGCTTGCACATCAGCCCAAATCCAATATTTCTTTAACGGTTTATTTTCCGCCCCGCAGCCTGGGCGGGTCTGAGGTGCTCCAAGCCCTCTGGACTTTGTCACGGATATTTGACATGAATTAAAATAAAAATGATTTGCGGATTTGAGTGTAGGGGGATGTTGTGCTATGAATGCTAACACCCCCAATCACTTTATCGTCTCATAAGAGTGCAGGATGGCTTTATTATGTGCCTAATTGTGTGCCTGCGGGACCTTTTTGGTGCAAGTAAGCTGTGGCTCGGTTTTAGCCTTGCCGAGAGGGTTCCCGGAGCAATAGAATAGCAACCGGGCTTTTCTTGCGGCCGAAACTCTTGCGGACGTTTAAGATCAAAGGCTTTCCTGCGGCACCTGCAGCTGCAAGGGATAACAAGGCGCCGGCCGCAAGCCTGCCGGAGCCCCTGGCCGGAAGGGAATAGAATAGACAAATAGCCTGCGGCCGGTCCTTGCGGCCCCGCATCTCCTACGGCCGATAATAGAATGAGGCCTTTGGAGAGGAAAGGGAAAGGAAGGAAGATCTTGCAATGATTTTATGAATGTATGTTTTGATTGCATATGTTTTGATTGATTTTAAGTCATTTTGGATGTGTATGATGTTGTTTTTGTATTGATAAATAATAAAAAACATATATAAAAAAAAAGAACTATAAATAACCATATATTGGGACTAATAACCAAATATCATAGCATGGAACCTCTTGTGAGCCTAAATTATGACTATATGCTCCTAAGAAGCTTCTATAGTTCTGCTGTCCTCATATGGCAAAACAAGTTTGCTAATCCTTGGACAACTATAGAAAGCTCACAAGAGGTTCAATGCTATGATATTTAGTTATTAGTCCCAATATATGGTTATTTATAGTACTTATGGACCTATATACTATATATATCATTTTTTCCATGCTCTAAAACAGATTTGTTGACTCCACACCTTCCTATTTTGCTCCAGTATTCCCAACTATTAAAGTGTTATATATGAAATAAAGTATTATATTTTTACGATGTGCAAGCTTGATTAGGTTGTGCTTTTCATTCTAATGTCAACCATTGTATTCCCTATCATTTACAGTGCTGGATTGAATGTATATTTGCATTTAAAGTGCTCTAATCTTACAGGCTTGAATCACGAGTTACAGGCTTGCGTCTGCCGATAGCATGGTTTACGATTTTTGCAAAAGATATATATTTCAGAATGATATTGGAATTATAATGAGAATGTGCTATTGTGGGCACGTTATATTGATAACATTCTGGTGCTATGGCACTACAGAACAATTTCAAGAATATCTTGATGCTTTGAATGACAATTAACTTTCAGGACATCACCATCCATAAGGATTGGGAGGGGAACATCAAATCAGAATTATATAGAAAAACAATCATTTTAGGAGTTCTCATCATCATCCCTCCACAAAAAAGAGTGATCCCCACAGGAGAATTCCTCTGAGAAAGAAGGAATTGCTCTGATGTTGAAACCTTCAAGGGATGTGCTAGAGAGTCGAGATCTAGACTGAAAGCATGGGGCTACAGAAGTAACCTCATTAAAAAAAGCCTATCAAAGAGCCTTTCATACAAAAAAGGGAGTAGTTCCTGAGAACATCATGTATTGTTTTTTTACAGTTTGTGGGGAGATTCAGCTCTCAATAGAAGAAGATCAGTGATATTATCAACAGACATAGTAGAATACTGCAGATGGATGAAGTGATACGGAATGGGCTAGGCCCTAGAATTCAGACCAGTTGGTCAGAAGTTATTTTAAGAGGCCAAGAACTATGAGTAGTCTATCAATGGGTACTTATCCATGTGGTCATTGCAAGTTATGTCCACATATGGAAATAATGACTGAGGTATGCTATAGAGTTGAGAAAACCCACAAAATTTAACTGTAGCACCACATCTGTCAGAACTTTTCAGACGCCTTGGGGAGCATCTTAGTAAAATCAGTAATGCACAAAGTGATAAATATGCAGGAAAAACTCTCCCGTTCGAAGACAAACATTTTTTGATATGTCATAGATCGGAAAGTTAAATGTTGGGTAATTCAACGGGTCATGCTAGGGATAAGAGGAGGTAATCTGGAAGCAGAACTTTTAAAAAAGGAAAGTAGATAGAATACTTTATTGGACATTCTTATCCCCAGAGGACTTAATGAAAATTTTAATTTTACAGTCTTTGTAGGATAGCTTTTATTGGATGTTGACTTTGGCATGAGATAAGATGTATTTATATATATATATATATATATATATATATATTATTTTTATTTTATATTGATTTTGTCACTGGTGGCCCTTTTATGTGAGTTACGTCACATTTGAGATAATTATTGTGTATAAATCAATTTATTATCTTTATACATTCACAACATGAACTTTAATTTCCTCTGGATTGTTGCATCTGGAAAAAGCAACATAGAGTTGTCCATGGGCAAATACAGGTTCCTGTAAAGAAATACCCACAGACTTAAAAGTTTGTCCTTGTGATTTATTAATGGTCATGGCAAATGCCATGATAATGGGAAATTGTCTCCTTTGAAGGACAAAAGGTAAACCACTCTCACTTGGAGCCAAATCAATTCATGGTATAAAAATGTGTTCACCTTTATTGGTACCAGTCATAATTTCTGCATGTATAAAATTATTTTTTAAATACTGCACAATTAATCTGGTCCCATATTTCTCAGTAGCATGACAATTGCCCCTTTTTTAAGTTGCAAAACATGTGGTGGCATTCCAGAGGGAGTTAAAGAATTGATAAATTTGATAGAAAAGTTGGATTCACTATCTTGGTCATCAGCCAGAACCGAATCTGCACTATAGTACAATTTTTTTGGTGCATTGATGAATTTTAAAATGTCATTATTCAGATTCAAGGCAACTATATTTTTTGATGTTAATATCACTTTGATTGCAATGTCTGAGTAATCATCGTTATTGTTTGTATTCAGAAAGATTGCCAATATTAGCGATTCTTTGCAAATCATTTGTGGTGGAATTTCTACGGTGTCAACAGGTAGATTATATATTTGTGGATATTTTCCTTCTCCAATTTGAATTAGCCAATTATTTCATTAATTTTGGCCTTGAGATCTCATATTTTTTTCTAATTTTTGGTGAGTAAATATTTTCCACAGTTTACTTGTCTTTATATATGTTTTGACGATGTCAGTCCTATTTCCATGTTTCACAACAGGTAATGTTTGCCTAAAATCTCCTCCTAACAACATGACTTTTCCACCAAATGGCAAATCATTAGCCATAACTTATTTTAATAATCGATCAATACATTGCAAGGCATGACATAACATCTTTGTAGCCTCATCTATTATAATCAATTTAGTTTTTTGAATTTTTTGGCTTGTAATGAATTCATTTGAATATCCAGCACTGATGTTTCTAAAATGGGAACCAGCAGTTTAAATCCACTATGCACAGTTCTGCCACCTTCTAACAAATGTGCGGCAATTCCAGTTGAAAATGGCATTGCTATTTGACCCTGTGCTCAAATGTAACTCATCAAACAATTATACAGATTTGTTTTTCCTGATACACCAGGGCCATCTAGATAGAAATAACGGTCTTTGACCATTTCATCATCTGTTGCATTTGTGACAGCAGTAAATGCTTGCAATTGTAATGTATTTAAAGTTGCAAGTTTTTCTTGTGTTTGTTGTTGTTGTTGAAGCTCAGTGTCATAGTCATCAAAGTTAATTTCATCTATAAATCCTGAATCAGGCAAATTAAAACTTGCATAATTTAATCCATGAGCCAGAAATATTTCTTGAATTTCCCTTAATGCTCTTAATAGTGGGCTCATTGTAACGTTTCAAATAGTCTTCACAAATATTTGATTTAAATGTTTCCCACAAAGCTAATGCATCAAGTCCATTGCAAAAGATACAAATGAATGCAAATTATTCTCTCATATGCTTTTGGCATTTGACATAGTGCTGCTTCTTCAAAACACCTCTCCCATTTGGTATCATCTGCTATGAAGTTTTGATGTCTTGCAGCTAATTGGAAAGTATCATAAGCTATGTCATTCACTGTGCATAAATGTTCATAACTTTGTGCACTGGGAACATGTAAAAGAAGTAATCTTAAACTGAAACGTTCAATGTCTCTTGGACTGATGGTATAAATTCTTGGGATCATTTTATGTGTATCTCTTCTTCGTTGTCGCCATAGACTATTTACAAATACATAGTGATATGGAATCTCAAAGTACAAATATTGTCTGGCTTCAGTGTCCTGATAATTTAATTGAAACCAAGCAGTAAGTGTTGTTGCTCTATGTTTATTTTGTGCTAGAGCACAAAAATGTTTCTAAAATGGGAACCGGCAGTTTAAATCCATTATGCACAGTTCTGTCACCTTCTAACAAATGTGCGGCAATTCCAGTTGTTGAAAATGGCATTGCTATTTGACCCTGTGCTCAAATATAATTCATCAAACAATTATACAGATATGTTTTTCCTGATCCACCAGGGCCATCTAGATAGAAATAACGGTCTTTGACCATTTCATCATCTGTTGCATTTGTGACGGCGTTAAATGCTTGCAATTGTAATGTATTTAGAGTTGCAAGTTTTTCTTGTGTTTGTTGTTGTTGAAGCTCAGTGTCATAGTCATCAAAGTTAATTTCATTTATAAATTCTAAATCAGGCAAATTAAAACTTGCATAATTTAATCCATGAAATATTTCTTGAATTTCCATTAATGGTCTTAATAGTGCAATGGGCTCATTATAACGTTTCAAATAGTCTTCACACATATTTAATTTAAATGTTTCCCACAAAGCTAATGCATTAAGTCCATTGCAAAATATACAAATGAATGCACATTGTTGTCTCATTTGCTTAGGCATTTGACATAGTGCTGCTTCTTCCAAACACCTCTCCCATTTGGTATCATCTGCTATGAAGTTTTGATGTCTTGCAGCTAATTGGAAAGTATCATAAACTATGTTTTTCACTGTGCGTAAATGTTCATAACTTTGTGCACCGGGAACATGTAAAAGAAGTAATCTTAAACTGAAATGTTCAATGTCTCTTGGACTAATGGTATAAATTTGTGGGATAATTTTATAAATATGTTTTTTTTGTTGTCACCATTGGCCATTTACGAATACATAGTGATATGGAATCTCAATGTATAAATATTGTCTGGCCTCAGTGTCCTGACAATTTAATTGAAACCAAGCAGGAAGTGTAGTTTCTCTATGTTCATTTTGTGCTAGAGCATTTCTTTCATACCCTGCAGTAAAGCAAGCAAATTGACCTTGTAGCAAATGTACAGCTAACCAATACACAGCATGTGCCCGATCATGCATCTCGAATTTGAGAAGACGCCACATTGCTTCTGGAGCACTGACATAGCGAGCATCTAAATATTTAGAAAGTTTGTCATGTAAAATTGGATTGTCTTGTTTATTTTGTGCACCTTGTGCAATAACAGTTGCCGCATGATATCCTTTTAAAATATATATTTATACACATATTTTATGGATTTGATAGAAGTGCAAGCTTCCACATTTATTTGTGCATTGTACATCATCAGCAAATGTGGATTGTATGGAACTACATATCTATTATCAACCTTTTGAGCACGAATAATAGCAGTTTGTCGTTCTCTTCTTTTATACAAAGGGTATCCATCATAATTTGCATAAGTCTGCATTGTTTTGGGAATTCTTTTGTGCATTTTTTATTTTCCATACATGGTAAATTTTCGATTGATATCTCCACATGGACCATGAATCATTCTGTGTGTTACAATCTCATAAAGTTTTGAATATTTTTCTGGATGTGGCAGTTCAGCAGTAATTACTGAATCCACTCTCTCTGCAGTATTCAATTTATCTTTTTCTTGCAGGATTAAAAGTATGTAAGCATGTGGCAGGCCTCTTTTTTGAAATTCAATGGTATAAACAAAAGCCACACATTTTCCAAATAACTCTGCTTTAGTTATATCATGTATTAACGAATTGAGTTTTATTTTGAATACTCTCGCAATTAAATTTGGTCTATCAGAAGTATTTTGGCCAAGTTTTAAATTTCCCTTGCTCTCTGGCCATTGTGGATTACATGTGAATGTAATGAATAAATCAGGTTTTCCAAATTTTGTCACAATAGCTATGGCATCATTGAATGTTTTTTGCATATTGCGAGGAGATCCTTGGAAAGTGGATGGCAAAATGATTGCTCTTCCAGCTGGAATGTCTCTGTTGGTAGCCAATTCAGTGACATAATCCATCAATCCACATTATTGTTCTATGCGAAGCTTGTTTTGTTGAAATTTTATAATCAATAATCCATTCTATATTCCAGCATAGAACTAGAATTTTTTCTTGTATAGCAAACATGAATCAGCACATTCTTAAAATGTTATATAGTATATTTAATGAAAGGCTCAAACTATATCATAACCATACTATTCCTAGGTTAGTTTGAACAACAATAACTGAATGCCTATGAGTGAATAAAACCGGGACCAAAAGGACACCAATAGGAGTTTCCATAGTATTCCCTTACACACTCTCACATCAACTAACATTCCCCCCCCGCAAAAAAAAACAAGGAAAAAAAGGGTGGGGGATAAACTCTCTCTTCTCTCAACGGTCTCTAGAATGGGTCCAACTCATTTATCTATTTTACTGTCCCGTATTTTTCATTTATATTGAAATGGAAATAATACCAATTTCACTAAGCTCTGTCTCTAATAGTCAGTTTCTAGCTATAGAAGGGGTTTCTTTTTGTTTCCGTTTTTGAACAATGCTAATTTTAGCCGCCAAAAAAATTTGGGTGAGAAATGCTTTGAACTCCATAGAAAATGTATCAGGAAATATATGGAATAATATAATTTCAGGCGTAAGACTCAGTACTAGAGATGTCGCGAATAGTTCGCCGGCGGATTGTTCCCGCCGAACATAGCATGTTCGCGTTTGCGTCGAACTGCGAACATATGTGAGATTCGACCCGCCCCCAATACTTTATGATTGAGCAAACTTTGACCCTGCATGTCACAGTCAGCAGACACATTCCAGCCAATCAGCAGCATAAACTCCCTTCCACACCCTTCTACCTCATGGACAGCAGCCATTTTGGAATCATCACTAACTTGCAGTCTTACTGAGAGGAGGTAGAGTGTAGGTGATACTGCATCAATAGGGAAAACCATAGCTAGGCAAGTTTATTCAGTGTCCAGTGCAGTGCTGAAGGACTCTTGTGCATTATTATTATTATTATTACTAATATATAATGTGTAGATGTACCAGCTGGGCATGCATTATTATTATTATTATTATTATTATTATTATTATTATTATTATTATTATTATTATTATTATTATTATATAATGTGTAGATGTACCAGCTGGGCATGCATTATTATTATTATTATTATTATTATTATTATTATATAATGTGTAGATGTACCAGCTGGGCATGCTCTTGTACATTATTATTATTATTAGTAGTAAAATACTAATAATAATAATAATAATAATGCACAAGAGCATGCCCAGCCGGTACATCTACACATTATATAGTAATAATAATAATAATAATGCACAAGAGCATGCCCAGCCGGTACATCTACACATTATATAATAATAAGAATAAGTATAATAATAAAGCAGAAGACCTCCCCTGTGTCCCCCCCCAATCCCTCCCATGTGTCTCTCCCCCCCTCCCCTGTGTCTCCCCCCCACTCCCTCCCATGTGTCTCTCTCCCCCCCTCTCCCCTCTGTCTATTCCACCCTTGCCTGTGTCTCTAACCCCTCTCCCTTCCCCAGTGTTTCTTTCCCCCCTCTCCTGTGTCTTTTCCCCCTTCCCTCTTCCCTGTGTCACTCCACCCTCCCCTGTGTCTCTACCCCCCTCTCCCTTCCCGTGTTTCTTTTCCCCCTCCCCTGTGTCTTTCCCCCCTTCCCTCTCCCCTGTGTCTCTCCCCCCTCATCTGTGTCTCTTCCCCCTTCTCCCCTGTTTCTCTACCCTCTCTCCCCTGTGTCTCTATCCCCTCTCCCTTCCCCTGTGTTTCTTCCCCCCTCCTCTGTGTCTTTACCCCCTTTCCTCTCCCCGGTGTCTCCTCACCACTCCCTCCCATTAGTCTCTTCACCCCTCTCCCCTGTGTCTCTACCCCCCACTCTCTCCTGTGTCTCTCCCCCCTCCCATGTGTCTCTTCCCCTCACCTCTCCCTTACCCTGTTTCTCTTCCCCTCTCTGCCCTGTGTCTTCCTCCCCCTCTCCACTGTGTCTTCCTCCCCCTCTCCCCTCTCCTGTGTCTTCCTCTCCCTCTCCCCTGTGTTTCCTCCCCCTCTCCCCTCCCCTGTTAGCTTCTATACGCATACATACATACAATAAGAAATCTGGGGGGGGGGGGGGGGTTACCCCTTACCCCCCCCCCCCCCCCAGTTCCAACACCCATGTGTACTGTATAATATTGTATTGCATTATGTTATATTATATCACTAGCGACTTGCCTGGCACAAATGACGGGGCAATAATAATAAATAAAAAAGTTTGAAGCCATGGCAATGCTGTTTGCCACACAATGTGATGCTTTTTGTACTCTGAGGACCTTTGGCGCTCATTGTGAGCCTCTTCCCTCGTGTCCTTCATGTTTCGTGCTTTGCAACGATCAATCTTCGGCGCTCATCGCAAAGACAGATATATAAGTACAGTGTTAAATATATCATTTTTTTTGTGCAGTGTAAATTAAAAAATGTATTCAGGTCTCAGAGCATAATAAAGTGATTTAGATTTGTAACTGCTGTGAGAGTGCTATCTCTGGCAGCCAATGAGCAGTAATCCAGATATATAACTGCAAAGTAAAAAGTAAAACATTTTAGTGTAGTGTAAAGTCTACATTTTTATTTCCCATTACTAATGAATACTTATTAAATGAATGCACGATAAGAACTATTGTGAATGAGCAAATGTATTAGGAAGTGCGAAGCGTTAATGTATGTAAAGTAACCGCAGTGTAAAATATGCTATTAAGCGTATTTTTTTATATATATATTTTTTAATAATAATTAATTAATTAATTACTAAAATGCTTTACCTATTTGTAATTAATATATCCAGTGATCAATAACCTGAAGAGCTAACTAAAAAAGATTTTCCTAAAAAGCCATACGAGGTAAAGATACACTATTAACAAGGACGCTAAATCATCCACACCCGCTTACCACATACACATTCCCCGCCATTTTACAATACTAACTTACACAATGCGGAAGTACCCAGCTACCCTAACGGCTTCCACTCGCGCACGCAGCCTATTTACACTACACACTGCACACATTGCTGGCACTTACACAGCAGCTCCACAGCACTGGAAACCTACATTGTATGCTGCAGGAACATGAAAACAGATTGTCAGCTCTTCAGCACAATGCTTCCTGCATATATTACTTACAAATACGGTAGGTAAAGTATATTCATTTAGTAATTATTTCATTAGCATACAAAAATACATATACACAAAAAAAACATTATCACATTAAACATAAAAGCCATTCACTGCGCGCCTCACAACGAGCGCCAACGCTGCTCATAGCACACATAGCCTTGCAATAAGCGCAAAAAACACATCTCCGCCGACCAAAGAATAACAGCAAAAGCGCCTATCAGAAAAAAAATACAACCAACAACCTCGCAATGAGCGCCGAAGGATATCCGACCGCCAACAAAATGAATGTCTCGTCCAAACCATTACCTGCCTTACAATCTTATTGCCGCCATTTTTTGACGGGCAAGTCGCTAGTAAATATATAAAGATCAAGATAATAAAAGTATAAGGAAATGTAACACAAAGATGCACGCGCGTCTGAATAATACGACAAATACGGATTTTTGTCATAAATGATGTGATCGCAGTATTGGGTCATAAACCCTAAACACTGGAATCTGTTACATACAATTTACTGATGATGTCATTAATGGGCTTCAAGGGGGGGGGATCTCTTTTCATACTTTTTGAGCGGTGCAAATCCAACATATGCAGAGCGGAAACGCCACATCTGTGGGACACACACAAAGGGGTTCACTTTGGGAGAAAAAAACAAACAAATATGAAATATTTAAAAATCATATTTTGAGGTTACCAACAGATAAGGAAACAAAACTGAGGTTATTATATCTAATAGTAGCAAGCCTGGTAGTACTGGGAGTAATAATACTGCAGCAGGAGGTCAGGACTAATGTCACCTATAGACCCCCAGACAGATAAAGGTCAGTACTAATGTCCCTCTATAGACCCCCAGTCAGATAAAGGTCAGTACTAATGTCCCTCTATAGACCCCCAGTCAGATAAAGGTCAGTACTAATGTCCCTCTATAGACCCCAGTCAGATAAAGGTCAGTACTAATGTCCCTCTATAGACCCCCAGTCAGATAAAGGTCAGTACTAATGTCCCTCTATAGACACCCAGTCAGATAAAGGTCAGTACTAATGTCACCTATAGACCCCCAGTCAGATAAAGGTCAGTACTAATGTCACTCTATAGACCCCCAGTCAGATAAAGGTCAGTACTAATGTCCCTCTATAGACCCCAGTCAGATAAAGGTCAGTACTAATGTCCCTCTATAGACCCCCAGTCAGATAAAGGTCAGTACTAATGTCCCTCTATAGACCCCCAGTCAGATAAAGGTCAGTACTAATGTCCCTCTATAGACCCCCAGTCAGATAAAGGTCAGTACTAATGTCCCTCTATAGACACCCAGTCAGATAAAGGTCAGTACTAATGTCCCTCTATAGACCCCCAGTCAGATAAAGGTCATTACTAATGTCCCTCTATAGACCCCAGTCAGATAAAGGTCAGTACTAATGTCCCTCTATAGACACCCAGTCAGATAAAGGTCAGTTCTAATGTCCCTCTATAGACACCCAGTCAGATAAAGGTCAGTACTAATGTCCCTCTATAGACCCCCAGTCAGATAAAGGTCAGTACTAATGTCCCTCTATAGACCCCCAGTCAGATAAAGGTCAGTACTAATGTCCCTCTATAGACCCCAGTCAGATAAAGGTCAGTACTAATGTCCCTCTATAGACCCCCAGTCAGATAAAGGTCAGTACTAATGTCCCTCTATAGACCCCCAGTCAGATAAAGTTTTGAAATGTTTCTTGGATAGCATTGGGGCTAAAGGAGGTTTGGCCATCAGGTAGTCTAAAGATACCGTATATTATGTCCTCTCTTGGGGGGTAAAGACACTAATAATTCCTCCAATAAAATTCTGTTTTTTTATGTGGGCAAGGTCATTGTGTTATCTGTTAAAAAAAGTGGTGCAGAGACTGTGGGGGCTGTTAGCCTCCTTGTCCCCGTGTGGCATCCCTGCTGCTGCATGTTTCAGCTTTATTAAGGTGTAATTGTACAGCGTTTGACTCAAGTAGCTGCCTGTGCTGGGTCAGTTTGGCTTAATTGCTGGGCCCTTTTCCTGCCAAGATGGCGACCGTCAGTCCATGGGCCTCTATGTCCCCTTCACTACCTTTGTCCCCGCTTGTGTGCTTATTTGGGATGGCCCCCCTTTATATCTCCGACCTGTGGCCTTCTCAGGTCCCCGCCTCAATCTCTGAGTGTGGGTATGCGGGCTGGGGCGTTGAATCCGGCCTACCTTCTTCTCTGCTCGCTGCAAGATCAACAATACCTAATTTTTCTGGCATGTGTACATGCCTAATTTTTCTGGCCTCTGGTGCTGCACTGTGCCTTCAACAACCAAACCCCCAAAAAAGGCACATAACAGGGATTAAACTGATAGGAGTAGTACTACTTAACACACCACTCATATCTGGTGTAACAGTAGTGTACATTTAAAACAAAAACAAAAATTCTACTGTAATAGATTGCATAGCAGTTAGTTGTCTGCAAGCGTGTGTGTCAGACCTACAGCGTCTACTCTGCCAACTTCTGCAAGTGCACAGTGCCACTCATATCTGTTGTCACAGTAGCTTGGACGCATAGTACCAATCTGTCAAAACCGGTAATGATGAATGAGGTCTAGAGTAGCCTGGTTCCCTTATCCTCTACAGGTTGAGACCTAATGTTTGGGTGTCTCCAGACCAACACATGAGTACAAGCAGCACACAAACTCAAAGCCGCCATCCTCCTCCTGGTCCAGCATCATCAGCCACGTCAACCACTGCTGTCCTCCTTGCCCCCTCTCAACCATCCACCACTGCGTCTCTCGCCTTGAGCAGTTCCTGCTCATTTGCCCATAGTCAGGTGCCTGTAAAGGACATGTTTGAGCGTAAGAAGCTAATGTCTCAAAGTGCCCCAAAATTGAAGTGATACGACCAACAAAGCATCTTTTTCCATCTCCCGGTTCTAAAAATCCAGGCTTTATACACGCCCCCTGATATGTGCTGTAACAGGTTTTAAACTGATAAGAGTAGTACTACTTAACACACCTTATAATAATGCAGAGAGAGGCAATGAAGTGAGAGGAGTCTGAAGTAGAGGAGTCAGAGGACGAAGGTGGCTTTGAGCAGGTGGAAGACCAAACACAGCAGGCATCCCAGGGGGCTTGTTGTAACCTTTCGGGGACCCTTGGTGTTGTACGTGGCTGGGTGGAGGAAGAGACCTTCAATGACATCAGTGAGGACATGGAACGGGACATGGCTAGCTTGGTATCCAACCTTGTGCAAATGGGGAGTTTGCGGTTGTGCAAATGGACTGTTTGCGGTTGTTTGCGGTGCATTAAACAGGGAGTTTGGTCTGTCACTGTGAAGCGGGTGTAACCCTTACACTACCTGATCGATACAACATCATACCTGATGTTTTAAAGCACGTTATTCCAAACAATTTAGGAATGTTAGGTAATTTATGCCCTTTATGGCTTAAAACCAGACTCTGTATCAACTATGTAATTTTCCGTGGGAGTTTTGCCATGGATCCCCCTCCGGCATGCCACAGTCCAGTTGTTAGACCCCTTGAAACAACTTTCCCATCACTATTGTGGCCAGAAAGAGTCCCTGTGGGTTTTAAAATTCACCTGCCCATTGAAGTCTATGGCGGTTCGCCGATGTTTGCCAGTTCGCGAACATTTGTGGCGGTTCGCGTTCGCGGTTTGCGAACCGAAAATTTTATGTTCGCGACATCATTACTCAGTACTATTCCATAAGTCTGATTAATGTAGGCTAAGCATTTCTCTCAAAAATAACCATATGTGGACATGAGTCCCTATTTGATTACAATCTCTCCAACACAAATTCTGAGAATCTATTTGACTGATTTGGAAAATACTATTTGGAACTAAGTGCCACTTATTGATAATTTTAAAATTGTTCTCCCGCAATGAGGCATTTTTAATAACTTTGTTAGTGGTTGCAAATGCATTATGCCATATATCAATTGGCATCAATTTTTAAGTCAGAATTTAAAAGGGACATAGGGCAAAAATCCCTACACTCCATTTGAGCCTTCTCTTGTTTTGGAATATTAACAATTGAAGCCTCTAGCATTTCTTTCAGTGCAGAACCCGTATTCCTTATCTCATTGAATGTGGCTTTTAGATATCTGCTAATCTCTTGTTGAAAAAATTTAAAATATTGATTGCTAAAGCCATCAGGCCCAGGCGCTGATGAAATTCTGAGTTTTGAAATTGCTTTGTGAATTTCTTTTTCAGAAATTTCTCTGTTTAAGCTCTCTAGTTCGGCTAGCGGAATTTTCGGGATATTTATTTTATGCCCAAAATTTTGTATTTCCTCTGTATTTGGTTTAACCACTTCTTTATGATCTACTAAGTTATATAGCTTCTGATAGAAGTTTCCAAATGCTTCTGCTATTTCGATTGGATTAGTTATAGTTTTATTATTAAACGTTATCTCATCTAACCTGTTTCTACTCAATTTCCCTTTTAATTTGTTAGCAAGACACTTACTAGCTTTATCTCCAAAGTGATAAAGATGTTTTTGCAGATTCCACAACACATTATCAATATGTGATTGTTCGATTTTTTTAATCTGTAGTTGGAGATTCTTTATTTGTTCATGAGTAGATTTAAGAGTTTTTTTATTACCTTTATCTAGTTTAGGTAGTTTGAGATATAGCTCTCTAAGTGGGTGCCCCCGCAGCCTCTTTATCTGTGCTTGTAAACCAATACATATTCCTCTCATTACTGCCTTATTGGAGTTCCATAAGGATATGCTTGAAACAACAGAGTTTCTGTTTACTTCAAAGAATGACTCAAGTTCTTTTTTAAGTTTATTCCTCATTTCTTGGTCTTTAAGCATAGAGTCTTTAAATTTCCACTTTGGTGGTACTATAAGTGTGGTCCCCATTTCTAAATCTATCGAAACTAACCCATGGTCAGATTTACCAATCGGATCAGTGTGCGTACTTTTTTAGTGCCTTTTCACTTATTAAGATGTAATCAAGTCTTACATATGTATGAAATCTGGATGAGAAAAACGAGTAATCTCTATCTGTTGGATGTAAAAATCTCCATGAGTCGAATAAAGCATGGTTGTGAGGATTTTTTTTAAACCTGTTTGATTTCTGGGTAATTACTGCATCATTCTTTAATCCAGAAGAAGGCAAACAGAAAAAAAAACAAGTGAAACTTAGCCAATTGGGAAAAAAAAATGAATTCCTTCCTGACCACAGATACTGGCGATTGGATTTCTCCCTGGATCAATACTCTCTCTCTAATTATCCAGGATAAACCTGAATTCCCTTTTTAATTAGAAATATATCCAGTCTCCTTTTAAAGATATCTATAGAACTCTCTGTCACCACCTCCTCTGGTAGAGAATTCCACAGATTAACCACCCTTAGTGTGAAGAACCCTTTTCATTCTTTAAGGTGAATAAATTAATTGACGTTAATGAATACGTTTATTAGGAAGATTTAAGCATAATACAGACATATAAGTGCAGTTTAAAAAACACCTTTTTTAGTGCAGTGGGCAAAAAATGTTTTTTTCCTAATTAGCAATTAATAAATGAATTTGACATTATTAATAAATTAATTAATTACTAAATGTATGATAAAGAGGTAAGCATAATATATATATATATATATATATATATATATATATATATATATATATATATATATATATATATAACTGCAATGTAAAATATACATTTTTCTGTGTCATACCTGCAGTATACATTTTGATTTAAATTTGTATTAAGTAATTATTAATTATTAATGTACATTAATAATTATGTAATAAATTAATGAATGTATTAGAAAGAGCTAAGCATACTAAAGATATATAAATACAGTGTAAACTATACTTTATTTTTACTGCAGTGGAAAATATTTTTTATATTTTGTTTTATTTATATTAATAATTAATTAATAAATAAATGAATATACTTTACTTATTCATAATTAATAGCCAGCAATCAATATCCTGAAGAGCTAACAATCTCTTTGGATTTTCTGGCAGCAGAAAATGTCAAGTCAGACTGTCATCACCTGAGGAGAAAGTGTCAGCAATGTGGCCATTTCAGAATCGTAATGTTTTGATTTGCAAGTTAGTGCTGTAAAATGGTAGCGGTATCCTATGTCTTATGCACCTCACTAGCATTTTCTGTCCTTCCTAATAGTGTATTTTGTACCTCATACGCGCCTTGGTTAAAGTCGCACGTCCCTGGCGGTGTTTTGTGCACCTCTGGGTCGTGTAACCTCGTTTTCATTCTTTCCGGCTGCCATTGTTTTCTTGCTTAGCCGATTTTCAAGTGCCGAAACTGCTTAAATTCGACTTAAAGTCGCGTGCAACCTCACTCACAGACGTGCAGGCTATCCATATCTTTGGCTGAGGTGGCTTGCCATACCACTGGATATTGCTGAACATTACCATACGTGTGATAGAACTCCAGAATTGGTGGGGTTAATTGTTGATTAGCATTGTGACGTCAGCACTAGATGATTCTATAAATCCTCTTTGGCTGCCTGCATCAGCCTATGTAGAATATGGAGAGAAATGCATGTGAGGCTGACATTTGCATATGCGTCGCGTGTGGATAATGTCACATGCTGATTTCTAGATGGTGGAATCGGATGCAATCTCAGGCACTCGGCAAGTATGTTGCCTACCATTGGTTAAACAATGGTTTGTTAACTAAATATTCAAATAATCAGCTAGTTTTGTTTGGTCATGTTACCTGTGCAGTACAAAATAAAACTGGAAAAACATTTTTAGTAAATTAATAATAATTTTATGACAAAGTTTTTGCTACTTTTCATACTGGAAAATGTGTTTCTATTAGTAGTTGTAAATATCCTGGGATTCAACTAGACAGCTTCTATAATTATTCTGGGAATCAGAAAAATAATACAGGTGGTCCCCGTGTTATGGACGAGATACGTTCCTGAGAACGTCTTTAGGTCGCTTTTGTATGTAACTCGGATCCTTGATGAATAATAATAATAACAATACTATAATAGCTTGTACGTGGTAATAATAATAAAGTATAATACTGTAATAATAATTATAATAATACCCCATTACTATAATAATAAGTTACATAAACTATTGTGCTGTTTTTTTTATTTTTATTATTATTATTCAAATAAACCGAACATAAAAACAAGCTCATACAAAAAGCCTTTGGAGAACATTCTTAAGTATGTAAATTGTAAGTCGGGTCATCTGAAACCCGGGGACCTCCTGTACCTTTCTGTAGGTGAATTTCATTATCAAGTGAATTGAGTCTAAGCAGAAAAGGAAACAGTATTAAAGAACTCAGAAGATATGTTTTAGTTATGGACCTAAGAACTGCAGACAGAACATATTTTTAAAACAACTAAATAACTATTTTCTTATTTTATAAATGAATAATAAAAATAGAGTATATAAATAATTAAACATGCAGATCACACTTAGAAAATATATCCTAGGAAAACTAAAATGTACAAAATATTCACAGTAAGAGGAAAGAGATTGCTATTTACTGACCACTGAGTGCTAACTGTAGTTAATCATTGTGTTGAGGAATTGTAATCAAAGAGAGCAACAACACAGTGGAGAGTTGATCTGTAAATAACTAGTTTTGCAGATCATAAATATAATATCCTCTCTGTTACCTCATTCGATACTTACGTTTTTAATCAATACCAATTTACTTTACATGTTTGAATTTACATAATTACCATTACAGAAGCTTGTGAAAGTTAAGTGGACATTACAAAAATGACATTTAATTTGCTTATCCACACTCTGGTGCTTACCATAATGGAACACACCTTTCATTGTGTTACAACTCATTTATGTAGGATTTTTTTTACATTTCCTGAGGTATTTATATAAACAGTATATTTATTGCAAATTATGTGAATACAATAGAGTAGGCAGATTTCTACTGTCATGCAAGGTACAACAAACTAGAGGTTTGGAAAATTATTTTCTTTGTCTTTCAAAGCTGTGAATGTACTGGTTACTTATAATGCCCATACTTATCTCATATTGGAAATTGTTTGTTTGTTGATGTTTTAATTTATATGCAGGACAAGATGGCATAAATTAGAATTTACATAAAAAAGAAAAAAAAAAGAAAGAATGCAAAAGCCCACCATGGTGTATTGAGTTAAAAAATGCTTTATGATATGCAGAAAATGCGGGTTGCAGATGTACAAATAATGCCAACAGGGTAGTGTAAGTGCCATAAACTTTTAAAAACAAAGCTGTAGAAAAGTGAAATAAGACTATGAAGAAGATATATTGCTATGTCTCTCTCCTAAATAATATGGCAATAATAGTTGACAATAAAAGGTAAAATGCTACAGCAAAGCCTCTAATATTCACCTTGTTCATCTATGTTTTATTAATACTTTTTCAATATTGTTTGAAATGTATATATGTAATTTACTGTTTAATTTCATTTATTCTTATATCATGGGTAATGGTATTATATACAACAGGTATTTTTCACTTAAAGGGAAACCATAGTTGTATATTTAAATAGACTGTTTTGCATAATGATTTTACAAAGTGAAACAAAAATTAATACAGCCTCTACTTTTTAAAAAGTAATTATCATGTATGCTTCTGTGGAACCTAATCTACAATTTTAGTCTTTGCTGGTGAAGTGTGAGGAGCAGAAGTTTCTTTTTGCACAGTGGTAATGTGACATCTAAAACTGTCCGCTCTTTCAACAGGATTAATGGGAAGCTCATTAGTTAGAATCAAATAAGAAAAGTAAATGGACCCTGACTAAAGAATAATTGGATATACAAGTAAAAAATGTAAATGTTTTTATTTATTGTTATTGCTGAAAACATTTTGCGTGTTATTCAGTTTACCTCCATTTTGACCATAAAGAAAAATAAACTGCTCACTGCGGTCCTTTTGCTGATGGAGTATTTTTGCTGATGGAGTACATTATGTTTATTTAAATATCCAAGTATTTATGGATTTATATACTGATCTTTCACATTAATAATTGCTGATTTTATTATCTTCATTGAGCATTTTGTAAAGAGGATGGTGGGTATTTCCGCTTTATTTCAAAACGTCAGCAACTTTTGTTTTTCTAATTGACACGGGGTGATATCATCAGTTCTTAAATGATCTGTGGTTCTAAACAACCATGATCAGTGGTGTCATCAGTTGGACATCCTGATTATAATCTTTTATATATTATTATTATTGTATGTATTGCTCACACACAGAGAGGAGCCAGGTGAAGACCAAAGGAAACATTTAGATTTGCAGCTGTAGTGTGATTAACTCTAGATTTTATCAACCTTTCACATTGACACTTGGTAAAGCATCCTCTCTCAGATGTTTGCCTTAATCGGCACTGGCTGCTTCTTGGTTTAGATGTTTCAACCAATAAGCAGTCTTGACACCTGTGATACCAAAGAACCTCTGCTTGCATCACAGTGCAACAGTGAAATCATAATGCCTGATTAATCTAAATAGGGCCAAACCCACAGCTCCAGCTCATAACCTATTTTAGCAACCACTGTCCAAGGGAGCTGCTGTCTTCTAGGATCAAGACTGACTCTCCACCGCCTTTTTGGGGACATCTAGTACTGGAGAAGGTGAACATGGAAATGTCATGTGGTGAATAAATGGTAGGATTATTGAAGGGCTCATTATTTGGAACAGCAGAGGTTCCAAATAAGGTAAAACTATATGTGACTTAAAATTTGGAATTTTAACAGTTTAATTTCATTTTAAAATATGCATTTTCTTAAAGTAAACTAATATTGAAGTTTGACCTTTTGAGCTCATTTTATTTATGTTATTATTTTATTCTGATCCACCCAAAAATCAACAAGATTGATATATTTTGTTAATGAGAGAGTATTGCCATTAATTACTGACAAGTCCCTGAGTTGTCTGCACAAAAAGAAACTAGGCATGCTCATTGTGCAGACAACTGCACTGAAAACTATGGGCCCATATCTTTAGCTTATCAGTAATTAATGGTACTTATGTTTTATTAATAAAATATATGAATCTCAGTATGTGGGTGGACCATAAAGGCTAGCAGATAGCTCAAAATAGCAAATTTTATTGTTGGAAAAGTCCCTTTTTTATCAATATTCAATTACCCATAACTTTAAATTATACCAGATTGAAACCTCTGCTTTGTCATGTTAAGAACCACTGAAATGATTATTCTTTATTTCTACAAGAGTAGGTAGAATGATCAGCATCGTTAAACACTCTTCTTTTGCATTAAAAAAAAAACATAGCTCACATCAGTGTGTATGAGGAGAATGAAATATTTGAGGTGGGAACAGTAATGCTTTACTCGAGAGCACAACAGTAAGGGACAGCCAACTTGCTGTATCTTGCAGGTTGTTATACGTACATCACATCAGTGGAAGAGAATCCCAACTGCCTTACTGGATGGAGTAAACTGCTATATGAAATTCCACTATATGAAGTTCAAATTTGAACTGTTCTTTTGACTCATTTGTTACAACTCATATGGAGCCATCAGGATAACATATATTATGGGGACAGCAGGAGAACATACACTACCTTTGGGCCAGCAGCAGAGCATATATTACCTTTGCATGTTTGTTGCTTGTATTTTTAATGTTGCCAGAAAGTGTGTTTTTTTATTAATTAATAGTTGCCTTTATTTTAGTTTTGTAATATAGAAAAACATCATGGTAAATGAGAGAAAGAGTGTGGGGGAGAGAAACAGGTACAGTATGGTGGCAGATGAGAAAGGGAGAATGGAAGATGGAAGCATGGTGGGTAGAGGGATAGATAATATGGAGGACAAGTTGAAAACAGGGAAAGTAGAGTAAAGTAAGCAAGGAAAGTTGGGATAGAGATATAAATTCAAGAGGGATGGGATGATATAGAGGCAAAATTATGTGATAGAGATTATTAGCCATATTAAATACTAGCCACGTAAGTACAAAGTTTGAACGTAAGGACTACATGCTTCAAATCAAACAAAGTTACGTTACTATTAAATTAGAAGGGGCTGCTAGCTATGAGTGAGAGACGCAAGTTGTAAACCAGTTTGAGGTTGTCAGACTTGCGTGATCGCACGCAAACAATTAATCAATTTCATGGTGACGGGTTCAGATTGAGCCAATGGAAAAAGAGATCGTAAGCGTTACGTCGCTGAAAAAGGGGAGGGTACATTTTGAAGTCCTACATGATCCAAATCCAGTTTGTGATTCATATAATGCAATATTAATAAAGCCGCAAATATGATATTCTATTACATGCGAGTTACAGTATACACATTGAACACATTGATGGCAGGGGTCGATATGACACAATAAATATTCATGAAATAAAGTATTTTTCAGGGCCAATTTGCGGGATTGAGAATTTTGTGCTATTAATTCTAAGACCTAACATCACTTTTCCAGTTAATAAAAGTACAGTAGTGTGATGTTATTTATAGTACAAGTGCTACGTATTGTACCCAACCCCATTTGCGTGTTACATACCTTGCACTTTGATGAAAGATCAAAGGAATTACGTGTGCAAGGTTCAATGTAGCTCTCCACATAGCGTATTCTCAGCCTCATTATGCAAAGTCGGGTGTAAGGAACGTAAAGACAAATCATAGTACTCAAATTGCGCTAAGAGCACATTTACAAGCTACATACTGAAACGCAACTCTAATGTAATGAGGCCCTAGGATTGGATTATGACAGAGAGGTAGATATATGGAAAAAGGGTTTGATGGAGAGGGGTTATTGAAAGGAAATAAATATGAGGATGGAGATGAAGGCTGCATGAAATGAGAAGTAGGAAATCTGGAAAATGCATGGACTTAATTGCCAGAGACATTTCAAGGGGCAACCAAGAGACTCCGAACATTTCTCTAGTAAAGTTCTTTAATTTAAAAGATCTTGCTCTTTAAAATAGTAAACTCCAAAGGAAGTGGAGGATTAGCAATTTCTTTTATATGCTCACCAAATGGTGATCAGATTCATCTCCTTCATAAAAATATGTTTTTTCAATAACTCTTGTCTAGTGGGAGAAAGCTTTCTCTCCCTCTCCTGCTCTCCCCTGCTCATTCTCCCTGTTCTGCTGCAACTTTACATTGAGAGCTCAGGTCTCTTATTGACATCACATGATCTTGCAAGATTATGACATCATAATCTCAAAAGATTATGTGATCTCATCAGGAGAATCAGGCTCTCCAACTGAGGATCTGTAGCACTACATGCAAAAGTGAAGACATTTCTCAGCATGAGAAAATGCTTCATAAAGGATCACTAATCAATGTAATATATATATATATATATATATATATAAATATTTGAAAATGTTGAGTAATACAATGATCAAGGATAAAGTCATAAAGCTAGTTTTTAATTTGGAAGGATAAATAGACGGGTATATGGGGGAGGGGGGAGAAGTGCAAAATTTCCAATTCAATAATTATTTATTCATAAAACACATAAAAATGACAATGAAGTAAGATATCCAACTCTTTATACCCTCAAACAAAATTAGGTATTTTAACAGCATAGGTAACCATCCATGTCCCTGAAGCAGGATACTTTGTTTCTTCCAGCTGAGGTTGTTTGCAGTGGGTGTCCAGTGAGTAAAGTCGTTTCAAAACGTGGTAAGATCCAGATACAATCCTAGTCATACATCTGCCCGGAATCAGGGATTTAGCAAAGAACTCCTTTTCCCTATATCACCTAAAAAAAAAAAATGTTAATGATTTTGCTTGACCTATGCATTGTCAATATGGATATCCTTAAATAGTAAATAATCCAATAAAGACTTGACACAAGGTATGGGGTAATAAAGGCCACAGCTCTGTTTACTATAAACAATAACACACATAAAATAACCAGAGGTGCCTGCCCACCCACACTTAAAGGCTCGAGGGGACCCCGTGCCGCAGGAGTAAAACAAAATGAGCGCACCTTGCAGCTCACAAATCGGCCTGTGGACAAGCACCCCTGTCACAGGCGCACCGACACTGTGCGCCTGCCCTCTAACAGAAAAAGCTCCTCTAATGGTAAATATGCTCCAAAACATCTAAATAACACTGTACAGGAAGCGCGCAGTTACAGCTAAGCACGCACCTTGCCATCTATCGGACGGGGGGGCAGTGTCCTATGGAAATGGAAAAATTAAGTCTAAGTTCGCACCATGCCATCTAAAGACATATACAGCCTTATTAAATTGCGATTCAGTAAATTTAAAAGGGCTCAATATAAGCACACAGCATATTTTTTTTACAGAAGTTTTTAGTTAGTAAACTTCTATCCAAAAGCAAGGTCTTCACTAACTAAAAACTTCTGTAAATTAAATATGCTGTGTGCTTAATTAGAGCCTTTTTAAATTTACCGAATCGCAATTTAATAAGGCTGATAGTCCTCTGGAAGCACACAATTAAGGCTAAAAGTGCTCCATGCCATCTATGGGACCACAGAACCAATCCCTCAGGAGAAACTTGTCACTCAGGAAGCGTATAAAAAGGTGGAAACGCACAAATGAAGCCTAAGTGCACACCATGCCATTTATGGGACCACATAATCCTCTGGAAGCACACAATTAAGTCTAAGTATGCACCATGTCATCTAGGGAACAAAGTTTCCAGGAAGCACAAGTTAACTAAAATCGCTCCTAACCAATAACTAAAGGGAAACACAGAAAGTAAAACTAAATGCGCTCCCTGACAACTATAAATTTACCGGAAACGAGCAAGTCACTACAAACCACGTCCCATACCACCTAAGTCCAAACAAATGGTTTCTTTAAAGGCCAAAATAAAAAGATTAGACCTATATTTATTCAGATGAACCCCATCCTTTCCATAAAATGCTAAAGCATCATTCACTTCCAGGTCAGTCTGACTTGAAGTAAATGTATGAAGTACCACCCATTTTCCTAACAACTTGACAACATTACCTTTTTCCTGCATTTAGACAGTATGTTAGGACCATATAATATACATACTATGAAATAGCTGGTGCGACCTATCCACATCATTTTTCATGCGGTTAATTAATGCCTTTAAGGGCATGAACCCTAAATCATTACTCCCCACATGAATTACCAGAATATCTGTGGCAGCCTGTTAAATGGGTATACCTCCCGAATGGAACACTCCCACCTCATACCACGTATGCCAAATAGTGATGTCCCGAACAGTTCGCCGGAGAACTATTCGTGGCGATTTTCGCATGTTCGCGTCCGCCACGAACAGCGAACACATGCTCTTTTAGGTTCGCCCCCTATACTTTATCATTGAGGAAAATTTGAACATCATTTATTTTATTTTTTAATTTTTTTGTGTAATCTATGCCTGCCTGCCAGCGTGTGTGTGTGACAGGCTAACACCTAACAGCTTATATTGTGCTTATTTTCAATACTCATACCTGGTGGTGTAACATACATTAAAAACAACCATTTTTTTCCTGTAATCTAATTTCAGTTGCCTGCCTGTGTCAGGCTCACAGCTTATATTGTGCTCAGTGACATAAAACAACACTTTTTTGACTGTAATAGATTTAATAGCAATTGCCTGCCTACAGGCGTGTGTGTGAAGCCTATTGCATCTACTCTGCCAACTTTTGCCAGTGCACAGTGATACGTCATATCTGGTGCATCCGTAGTGTACAGTGACATAAAACAACACTTTTTGGACTGTAATCGATTGAATATCAGTTGCCTGCCTACAGCGCCTACTCTGCCAACTTTTGCCAGTGCACAGTGACACTCATATCTGGTGGCACCTTAGATTGCACGCGCAGTGCCCCAAATTTGAAGTAGGAGGTCCGACCAAGCATCTTTTTCCATCTCCCTGTTCCAAAAATCAATGCCGTATACACGTCCCTTAATAGTGGACGTAACAGGGATTAAACCGATAGGAATAGTACTACTTAACAGTACACACCTTATAATAGCGCAGACAGAGGCAACGCAGAGAGAGGAGTCTGAAGAAGAGGAGTCAGAGGAGGAAGGTGGCTTTGAGGAGGTGGAAGACCAAACACAGCAGGCGTCCCAGGGGGCTTGTTGTCACCTTTCGGGGAACCTTGGTCGCTGGGTGGAGGAAGAGACCTTCAATGACATCAGTGAGGACAAGGAACGGGGACATGGCTAGCTTGGTATCCAACCTTGGGCAAATGGGGAGTTTGCAGTTGTGCAAAGGGACTGTTTGCGGTTGTTTGCGGTGCATTAAACGGGGAGATTGGTCTGTTACTGTGAAGCGGGTGTAACCCTTACACTACCTGATCGATACAACATCATACCTGAAGTTTTAAAGCATGTTATTCCAAACAATTTAGGAATGTTAGGTGATTTATGCCCTTTATGGCTTAAAAACAGACTCTGCATCAACTATGTAATTTTCCGTGGGAGTTTTGCCATGGATCCCCCTCCGGCATGCCACAGTCCAGGTGTTAGTCCCTTTGAAACAACTTTCCCATCACTATTGTGGCCAGAAAGATTCCCTGTGGGTTTTGAAATTCGCCTGCCCATTGAAGTCTATGGCGGTTCGCCGGGTTCGCCCGTTCGCGAACATTTGATTGAAGTTCGTGTCCGATGTTCACGAACCGAAAATTTGATGTTCGCGACATCACTAATGCCAAACCATTTTAACAGTAACTCTGTTTTGGTAAAACCAAGCTACATATTGCTATCTTTCTCTACTGTAGTTCTACGTGCCCAGTACACGTAAGATTGTTCAAGAATCCATGCAGTCCGTGGAAGTGTGCCTGCTGGAAGATCAAATACAATACAGAACTTAGAACACCAATCCACTTTTATATTTATTTATTTTCAATTTTTTTATATACCCTAGCACAAAGAATTTACAGAAACAAGGAGTTACAGGTAAAATACAAATTTTTCAAATACATTAAGCAAACACCCCCCCCCCCCCCCTCCCCGGGAATTTACAGAAACAAGGAGTGACAGGTAAAATACTATATATTCAAATAGGTGAATAAAATGTGTAAACCAAGACAGCACCGAAAACTACTCCCTAATCTAAAGGACCACCCAGGTCCCATGACATGGGGTTGGAGTGCTACATTCCCTTGGTGCCAGCTCCCTGAAGCGCTGCCACTGACCACGTGATAATGTGTCAGTGATTCCATTAAGCTTCACAGGGACATGCACTGCTCTGCATAAAACGTAGTACTAGCTGACGCAGCAAACGTACCAATGGCAATGATGCAGATGACAGCCTGTTGATTGCCATGACCGTCCCGATGTTGTCACTATGGATTAAAACATGTTGGTTCTTCAAGTTGTCACCCCATATGTGAACTGCCATGATAATGGGGAATAACTCTAGGAAGACCAAGTTCTTGAGCAACCTAGAACTATGCCATGATGCCGGCCATTTAGCCGCACACCACTGCCCCTTCAGATAGGCTCAGAATCCCACGCTACCGGCAGAATCAGTGTAAAGATCAATGTGCTGGCTCCGGACCTGCCTAGCCATGAAGAAAGATTTCCTATTAAAATGCTGCAGAAAAGCCAAACAAATACATAAGTCTTGCCTCATTGACTCAGTAACCTTTATGAAATCGTGAGAACGCTTCATTCCAACCGTAGCTAAAGACAGCCTTCTGCAGAAAATTCTTCCCATCAGTATAATTCTACATGTGAAATTTAGCTTCCCCAGCATGGATGCATCTTCCTCAGGATTACCTTTTTTGATTCAAACATCATCCAGATGGCGGCCCTCAGATCCACCATCTTCTCTGTGGGTAGCGAGCATTGAAACTTCAATGTCAATGCCTAAAAAGGTCAGTGTAGTACCTGACCCTTTGTCTTATTTTCCGCCAAAGGGATTTCAAAATTATGTGCTACCTTGATATAAACAGCCATCAAACCTTTAATCTGTTCAAATGAGGAACCAACCAACAAGAAGTCATCAAGATAGTGGTTCATGAATCTGTAACCGGAAACTTGCGTAACCACCACCCATTGAATGAAGTAACTGAATATTTCAAAATAAGCACAAGAAACAGAACGATCCATGGGCAGACATAGATCAACGTAATACATACCTAAGAAACAAAAACCTAATAACTTATGCAAAGTTGGATGAACAGGTAGTAGCCGAAACGCTGACTCAATATCATACTTCGCTAGCCAACATCCCCATACCCGCCTTGCTTACGAGGCCAATCACGTAATCAAAAAAGAGGATAATTGCTTATCAATTCCATCATTCACTGATTTTCCTTTAGGAAATGATAAATGATGAATTAGCCTGTACTTGCCCGGCTCCTTTTTTGGTACAATCTTTAGATCCTTAGGTCCGGCATATGGGCATGCAAATATTGACCTTCCATCCTTCCTAGAGCCAACCACTTCCTAAGCTTTTCAAGAACCACGTCAGGAAACTGTTTGACAGTCACCAACAGCCTTATTAAATTGCGATTCGGTAAATTTAAAAGGGCTCTATATAAGCACATAGCATATTTTTTTTTACAGAAGTTTTTAGTTATTGAACTTTTATCCAAAAGCAAGGTATTCACTAACTAAAAACTTCTGTAAATAAAATATGCTGTGTGCTTAAATAGAGCCCTTTTAAATTTACCGAATTGCAATTTAATAAGGCTGCAAGTTACCAGAACCAAGGGATGGAGATGAATCAAAACGACAGAAAACAAACCCAGAACTGAAACTACATAATAACAGATCTCCTTTCTTAGTGAAACCCTGTTTACTGGTGTACAGCTTTGTTGTCACCGCTCTTAGGAGCAGCATCCGGTGCTCCCGCTCCCTTATTTCTCCTGAACCAACTAAGGGAGGGGTTGTTGTACCCCCAATCAGAGCATTCATGTCTGAACCTGCAGATATGACCCCACTTACATGCTCCCTTGTTAAACTGGAAGCACAAACCTTTTTTGACAGCAAAATTCTGTGCCAGGGTATTGTTTCTACCGCCAGGAAAACAAATGGAACTAGTATAATTCCCCACCGTAACCTTAGCTGGGGTGTCAATTTTCAACCACATCCCCATGTCCCTCACATCCCACCAGGCCATGCCCCCAAAGATCCTATGAATGCTCTCTAACTCATCAAGATAACAAAAGAGAGCCGAACAAGACTCCGGATGCTTTTTCCCAAAGACACTAGCCATGATTACATAGGCTATAGCGCTTCTTCCTTTCTCCCTCCCCCTCTTTTCTTTCTATCCTTCACCTCAAAATAATTATGAAGGGGAAGAAGAGAAAAAAATTCTATACATTTTATTTTCCATATTTTCTTTTTAATATCAGAACGGACATGCATCCTGATAGGACCCAATTGGCACAACAATTGTCTAGCCAATGCTGTATCCAATAAGCCTCTCATGTCTCTTCCTTTTTTACTTTTTACCAGCTTCTAAGTAATGGTTACTACTTTGTAAATCCCTCATCTGTGAATGAGCAGGAGGTACCCAAGCCCTACCAGCTGATGTTTCCAAAGTCCCTGAACCCCTCACCTCATTCAATACAGAATTCAGGTTGTCCACTAAACTAATCAGTGTAGGAGTGTGAGAATGAATAGCATTGGACTCACCGAATAGTCCTGCCTGTGGAGGGGCGGCTTGGCAGCAGGAATGTATAACTTGTAAGGCGGGGTAGGAAAAGAGCAGTGGTGCAGGACGATAGTGCATGGCGTAGGTCTGGGCCCAGGGAGAGAAGTAGACAGCGGCCAGATTACAGCTTAAAGGAAGCCATGTTTGATAATAGCTATGGATTGAAGAGCGAGGCATTTGTGGGCACATTTGCATGTCCCGGCTTAGCTTCCCAGAATGCAGTGTAATAACTGTTTTTCTCGGATTCTGAGCTGGAAGCAGGTTTTTTAACTTGTTTTAGACATTCAAATGTGAACACAGATATACTATTTATTTACTGTACTACTGTACGGTGGAGGGCTTCGATCGCTCTTTTGCCCACCATATTATAATATATACATATATATATATATACAGTATATATATATATATATATATATATATATATATATATATATATATAGAGATATATATAGATATATATAGAGGTGGGGGGGGGGGGAGCCAAGTTCTGTCTCTAATAATGTCCATGTAGTGAGATAAACTGTAAATTGTTGTGACCTAAACATGCTTAAATTAACTGTGTTCCTGGTACATGTCATATCAGCTTCCATTTGATTTTTAGAAACATTTTATATTACTATTCGTTTCTAAAGTTAATTTTTATTGCTCATTATGCTGCTTCATCTCGGCTGAAAAATATTATATCAAGTAATTTCTGTGATACCTGACTGGGGTGCCATACAAACCTCCTATGATGTAAAAAATTGGACTGTGAATGTGGGAATTATAAAAAAAAATTAAGATTTATCTGCCTAACTCAGCCATTTACCATGGAGTAGGTAAATAGTGGTGGGTGAGAATACTAAAGTGAAAGAGATCCTCCTGGACCCTCTAGTCAGTGGGTTGGGAAGGGCAGGTATATATAACAGTGTGTTTGTTGGCTCATGTAAGCTTGGGTTGGCCAAAGTCCCCAAATGTCTCATAACTAGTCATACCTACCTTTGCATACCTTTACTAGCAAAGTAGGCTAGAGGGGGTGAAAATCTAATCTCCTATCCAAATAAACCTGTCATGACCCAGAGGTGAGGAGGACCAGGTTCACCCCCAAACCCACCTTTTTACTTATAAAGAGACTGGTCGTCACAGTCCCCCTTATTCTAGTCCTCCTCAGTCTTATCTGCCCCAAGTGCTAAAGTGTCCCCAAGCAATTTAGAAGGCCATTGAGTAGTACTACTACACCCAATCATAGTATGAGCTAGATGTGAGATGGGGTTCCAACTGGACCCGCAGGGAGGAGTTGGGAGGTTTCCATCTTGCACTCCATTCTAGTGCTTGCATGATGGGATTAATACCCCACTAAGAAATTCACTTTTGGCATATTTTGCTATCAGTATGTATTCATTTGTGCTATTAAACCCGATGAGTTCCAATGTAATCATTTGTTAGATCCCCTCCTTCACAAAAAAATTCTAAGCTACATATTAAAACACGGAGCAGTACCTTAGCATAAAAGAAGTGACATAAACCACACTGAATATCTCAGGGATGATGTAAAGTGTAGTAAAAGCATCTAGTACAATGCATAGGCAGTTTTTAATGCTCTCCACCTTGTTGTTGGGGTGACAGTGTTAGTTAACACTATCAGTATTGATGCAACAGACATGACATGTGATTATGAATGAGGTTCCTACTGTAAGCTATTTTGAGGAGTACCTGAAGAAGGAGGAAATTCTATCTATTGCACTTAAAACGCAAGCAGCACTTTGGCTCCTTTAAGAAGCTACCAGTATTCTGCATCTCAGGTTTACCAGGTAGTGAAGTGGTCCATTCAGATGATTTTGTGCAGGTTGTAAGCAATATTGCAGGGTTTTTTAGTTGTTCTATAGCAGATATACATTACTGAATTCACTGTACATTGAAGGCTGCTAATGATAGAAAAATAAGGTTAGAAAAGTTATTAGAAATACATATATTTTATGCATCCTTAATCCATTAGTTATTGTAACCATGGCAGTTATAAATGGAATAGATAACCGTGTTTGAGAGAAATACTGCTTGGAAAATGAATAGTATAAGAGCATTTTAAATTGAATAAGTATATAAAACTTACCTTTGCGAGAGGGCAGGTAATGTGATGCTCTTTTTCACTGATTCACAGATTGGTTATGTATGGCTGGCTGTTACTTGCTGAATTACAAATGACACAGATTTTTCCAAGTCACTCCATAAAGCCATAGAGACTCAGTCAATACCTAAGCTATCCACATCAGCCACTCTACTTTCCTGATAAATGTAAAGTACTAGAGAAATGCTTTAATGTAAGAATGTCAGCCTCATTCAATTGCTGCAATTTTGAGAACTGGGCTCGCAAATGGAGGTTGCAAGCTACTTTGTTATTCAAATTCCTTCCGTTTTCGGGTTACTTGCTGCAAGCTGCGATCCATTGCTATTCTTAAAATCACAAGTTACTTCCCTCCAAGCATTTGATCTTTCACGACCGCAAGAGTTGCGGCCGCGAAATTCACAAATCGCTATTCAATTGCTCCGATTTCCACTTCGTCAAGCCCACAAATGGCAAAAATCGAACCACAGGTTACCAAGGAGGTCTCGCAAAGTGCTTACTGACAAATCGGAGCACTTTAATATCAAATATAAAATTAATATAGCACAGTAAATGAAGGGGAACACAATGGGTGACATTAGAAATAAAAGCACAACATTCTCAAGCTTGCACATCGCCAAAATTAAATACTTTATTTCATGATTCAGCCTCCAAGCCAGTAGGACTTTGGAATCCAACCTCCATATTTCATTGAAGTCCTACGGGCATAAATCCGGTTATGGGCTTCAAGTTCATTCAAGCCTGTGGAACTTTGGATGGAAATTAAACATGAAATAAAGTATTATATATCGGTGATGTGCGAGCTTGAGAATGTTGTGCTATTAATTCTAATGTCACCCATTGTGTTCCCCATCATTTACAGTGCTGGATTGATTTTATATTTGCTTTCCAAGTGCTTAGATTTTTTGGTCTTGAACCACGAGTAACAGGCTTGCGTACGTGATCATGTTCAAGCCCGCAAATGCTACTGCTGATAGCATGGTTTCCTATTCTCGCGACCGACGCCTAACTTGCCAGCCCAGCCAATTGAATAGCAGAGTAAAAGTAGAGCAACAGGAGCACAAAAATTGCCGAAAATCGGCTACCTGCGAGGGAGTTACTGCTCAAATTGAATGAGGCTGTATGTTTGCAACAGAGACAGCAACTTCAGCAACTTGCTCCCAAACAAGAACACTGTGATTTTGTCACATTGTTTTTTTTTGCTCTATTTATACATACAAACAGAGCAAAACTTTCCTGATTTGCAATTTTTCTTATTCATGTGTGCAAACAATTTGTGTCTACGGTGAACCTTTAGAGCATGAATCATTTTAGCCGTTCTATCTTTTTTTTCTACCAGTTCGTATTCCCATACAGCCTGGCATCCTGCTTACTTTTCCTGCTGTTTTCACTATTTTTCTTAATTAGTCTCCTATTGAATCAGCTGCAAAAATGACTCATATGTCCCTTTTTCTGTTGTTTTTACACTATAATTAATTTTACATTTTACATATTGTGTTTCTGCCTTCTAAGCATTATTTCAAACTTGCAACTAAATTTATTGCAACGAATTTACAATACATGCCCCATATTTATCTAACTTTTTAATTAATTTCATAGTTATATTTGAAGGATCCAAAAATCCAAACCCTATAATCTATAAGTTAAAATTGCATGAAAGTATAAAAATATATAAAAGTTCATAAGCTACTAAAATAGACCTTAAAGTGACGTGGAACACAACTGTTTTTTTTCTTCAAGAAATTAAAGGAGCATGTTTTAAACATTCAAAAGTTGTTTTTTTGCATGAACAAAATAGTAAGTAAAACCTATTTAAACTTAACTGAAAATAACGGACCATGCTGAGAGTATACCTTAGTCTGTAGATCTCATTCTCTTGCAGGGGGCAGGCCCACAAGAGCAGTCAAAATTCTGAATAAGTGCTCTGAGACTTTTATAGAAGAAAAGAAAACACACTGTGATACTTTATTAAATGCCCTCTTTCAGATGTCACAAAGTTCCATACATACTAAGATCAAAGATACATTTGTATATGTACCTGTAAGATAACACTGAAGATTAATAGGATCACATAAACATTTGCTTCTATGAGCAGCATAGTAAGAACAGAGAAAGGTGCATATTAAGTGTTGTAAATGTGATCTAGCCACCCCCATGACCTGTCGCAAGAAGGTGATATTTTCATTAGCGATCAGGACCTGCTATTATATGTCTTTAAAACATTAACCCCCTTTCAAATCAGGTATTTTTTTATCAATTGTCATTGAGGCAAGATAGTAATGCTTAGAAACGTAAATACACAGCCATCAATGCCTGAAAGTATATAAGAACTACAGAAAGTATTTTTAAAAACATTTTCTGCTGTTATCAATTCCATTTATTCCATGTCATTAACCCAAGCCAGTTTTGGGAATATGGTAGTATATTTTAATAATAAAAGATACAAAAATGACCACATCCACAATTATTGTATCAGTATAAATATACCAATGTTAAACTTTCACTTAAAAAATAATAAGTGGAAAAATTAGGGCTGTTACAGAAAAAAATGTACAAAATAAACAACTGGATAGATCTTACACATGGTAGATAAAAAGTATTGTCCTACTGGTTAATTGCTTTACAAATAAAGCTGTTTCAGAGTGAAAATAACTTAGTGGAAAAATGTCAAGCAATTTGATGTGTAATGATTTATTAACAGAAAAAAAAAGCTAATCATCATAAGCCAAACAATATCGTATTAAGAAATAAGAAATGAAGCAAAATCAATTGCACATCTTGTTGGGTAAAAGTTGATTTGATTTATCATCTCTGAAATCATAAAACCCATATTGGATTTCATCAATAACATTGTGCCTCCTGTTGCGTAGCAGAGTTGGTATTGACAATTGCCCCACAGCTCTGATCAGTCATAGAGCTTAATTAACCACACTAGTTTAAGGGAGCATGAACCTCTTTATGAAATCATTGAGAAAGAAAGCCCCATAGCAGTTTTACATCAGGGTTGTAGATGAATAGAATAATCCCTTCTCTTATGTAAGATAAGCTGCAGTACAGTGTTTTGTATTGATTTAACTTGTAATACTAATTACCTCAGGTAAAGTCCATCAGTGTGTAAGAGGGATGAATTAGTTCATCAAGTGATATTTGTCTCCTCAAGTAGGGTTAATAAGGATAGTCAGGGGTGGGGGCTGTCTTTTTAAACAAACTCTTTAAACAACAACCACTTCATAGAGTGTAATGCAGCATTTAGATTCCAACTTCCGGGTTATCTGTTTAATGTTTCAGGAATATTTACCAACAGCCTTATTAAATTGCAATCCGGCCAATTGAAAAGGGCTCTATATTAGCACAGAGCATATATTATTATCAGAAGATTTTTAGTTAGTGAACTTCTATCCAAAAGTAATATCTTCACTAAACTAAAAATGTCTATAAAAAAATATGCTATGTACATATATAGAAGCCCTATTCAATTGGGCCGAATCACAATTTTAATAAGTCTTGTAGATATGCATCTGCATTGTAAATAATGATATAGCTGGAATGTTTGTATGAACCAGTATATATTGAATACTGTCATATAATACACAGCACAGTACTTTATATTTTATTTGAAATGAAACCTATTATATATAAAAATGTATTAACACTATTATGGAATTTGCATAAGTGGTACATTATACATTTCAACAGTTTCATAATAAGAGCAAAACATAAAGAAATAATTATTAATACAGTTTATTTTTAAATTTACAAATGTACTAGACACAGTACAAACACTTGAGTTTGTAACACTTAGTTCATAGTGCAGTGTAAGAATGAACATTGTTATCATTATATTTTTATCAGAAGTTGATAAGCAATATAGATTCTGACCATGAATGTGTTTGCAGTATCAGCCAATATAGAATGCTGACATTTAGACCCCTAAATTTTCCTTCCATGGCTCATATTTGCATGGGTAAGAACTATGCAATTGGGGTGTCTAATGCTGTTGCAGCAGCTGCAAAGCACTGGGGCCAACAAAGTGGTGGTGTCCCTCTGTGAAGGGGGATTCATCATTTATTAAAGAACAGGAGCAGATAACTATTTTTGCAGAAAAGTTATCTAATCATGGACAAATCTGACTACGTTCATATACTTTTTAATTTTCTTTGACACCTACACCGCACCTGCCTTATATAGAGAGGTTACAAGGGAACCACAAAATTATTTCTCCATTCACTTATACCATTCACTTATACCATTAACTCTGGCACCGGTACTTGTGTTACTAACTCTCATAATAACACACTCAGTGACCCCAAATTATCTTTTTAACTGAATGGTCATCCATTTTTATTCTATTGCACCTTTGAAGCCCCAAATAGTAGTACCAGAGAATCAAATTGAAAACCGCATTGCTTAACAACTTTGCTAAGACATTCTTTTATAACACTGTTCTGTATATTAATTAAAGGAATTCTGTTGTTATAGTTCAAATATTATTTATTTGATTTATGGTTGTTAATGCTGGTATCTTGCGTGGTATCAGTACAGCTGTGCTCATTGGCCACATGGCATCATAGTAACAGGCTGCTGTGCATATACTTACCTCACAGGAGGTGAGTTAGCTGTGAGACACTGAGTCTTCCCCTAATCACAGGAGAGAATGGATCACTATTGTGTAAATGTCGGTATGTGATATGGGTGAATGTTGTACTGTGTGTGTGTGTTTGTATTTATGTATGACTGTGGCTACAAAGCTATGTGAAAAAGTGCTGCTTTACTAAAAAGGTAATGAATACACAGAAAACTTCAAACTAAAAGTGTTAGCTGTTGAAAATATATAAATAGAAGAATTATTTATTAGAAGTTTTACTACTTGGAAGTCACAAAGGCTGGACCATAATGACAAAATGATGAATATGTGATGTAAATGTACTTTTATAATGATAAACCACAAGTTTTTTGTAAAATATAGTTCATTTATATCACTATCTCCTCCCGCTTCTAACTTTCACTGCTTATTTTCCTGGCTGCAATAAATATATATTAAAACCTTAAAACATTTCTATAAAAATGGTTTAAAAAATCCTTCCTGACCCCAAATAAGGCTTTAGGATTCCTCCTGAATCAATACTCCTTCTCTATGTTATCCAGGATACCCCTGGAACTGCCCTTTTTATTCAAAAATATATCCAATCCCTTTTTAATGTTATCTATTGAATCCGGCTGTCAACAACTCCTTTGATCAAGAATTCACAGTTTAACCACGCTAACTGTGAAGAACTCTTTTATTTCTTTAAGGTGGATTATTTTTTACTTCTAACATCAAAGTATGTCCTCTTGTCAGCTAAAAAGCTCTTGGCACCAAAAGTTAACTTTACTTGTATTGACTCTGGATGTATTTATATAGGGTAATCATATCCCCTCTCAGATGCATTTTTTCTAGCGATAATACGTTTCATTTGGTTAGTCTTTCTTCATAACTTAGCCCCTCCATTCCCCTGATACGTTTTGTTGCCCTTCTCTGTACTATTTCCAGCTCTATAATGTCCTTCTTATAAGTGGTGCCTACAAATTGTACGCCATATTCCAAATGAGTGGGTACAAGGGATTTGTATAGTGGCAGAATTATATTTGCTTCCCTTGTTTCCATATCCTTGTTAATACATGCTAATATTTTACTTGCCTTTGCAGATGCTACTTGGCATTGTGCATTGTTACCTAGGTGGTTGACCACAAGCATTCCCAAATCTCTTTCAATATCTGATACCCCTAAAACTTCCTACTAACCTCCTCATAGAAACTAATTAAATGTGTTTGACATGGCCTATCTCTCATAAATCCGTGTTGACTCCTACTTATAATCTTCATCAAATAGACATACAGTCAGGTCCCATAAATTATTGGGACATCGACACAATGCTAAACTTTTTGGCCTCTATACACCACCACAATGGGATTTGAAATGAAACGAAAAAGATGTGCTTTAACTGCAGACTTTCAGCTTTAATTTGAGGGTATTACATCCAAATCAGGTGAACGGTGTAGGAATTACAACAGTTTGTATATGTGCCTCCCACTTTTTTAAGGGGACCAAAAGTAATGGGACAGATTAACAGTCATAACACAACTTTCACTTTTTAATACTTGGGTTGGCAAATCCTTTGTAGTCAATTACAGCCTGAAGTCTGGAACGCATAGACATCACCAGACGCTGGGTTTCATCCCTGGTGATGCTCTGCCAGACCTTTATTGCAACTGGCTACAGTTCCAAAAGTAATGGGACAATTGGCTGCTCAGCTGTTCCATGGCCAGGTGTGTGTTATTCCCTCATTATCCCATTTACAAAGAGCAGATACAAGCTCCATGTGTTCATTCAAGGTGTGCTATTTTGCCTTTGTATGCTGTTAACTCTCAATATGAGATCCAAAGAGCTGTCACTATCAGTGAAGCAAAGCCATCATTAGGCTGAAAAAACAAAACAAAACCCATCAAGAGAGATAGCAAAAACATAGGTGTGGCAAATCAACTGTTTGGGAACGATACTTAAAAGAAAGAACGCACTGGTGAGCTCAGCAACACCAAAAGACCCGGAAGACCACGGAAAACAACTGTGGTGAGGATGACCGAAGAATTATTCCCTGGTGAAAGAAAACACCCTTCACAACAGTTTGCCAGATCAAGAACACTCTCCAGGAGGTAGGTGTATGGGTGGTCAAAGTCAACAATCAAGAGAAGACTTCACCAGAGTAAATACAAAGGGGTTCACCACAAGATGTAAACCATTGGTGAGCCTCAAAAACAGGAAGGCCAGATTAAGTTTTCAAACAACACCTAAAAAAGCCTTCACAGTTCTGGAACAACATCCTATGGACAGATGAGACTAAAGATCAACTTGTACCAGAATGATGGGAAGAGAAGAGTATGGAGACGGAAAGGAACTGCTCATGATCCAAAGCATACCACCTCATCAGTGAAGCATGGTTGTGGGTAGTGTCATGGCCAGATGCGTGGGCATGTATGGCTGCCAATGGAACTGGTTTCTCTTGTATTTTATTGATGATGTGACTGCTGACAAAAGCAGCAGGATGAATCTCTGAAGTGTTTCGGGGCAATATTATCTGCTCATAATTCAGGTCAAATGCTTCAGAACTCATTGGACGGCGCATCCACAGTGCAGATGGACAATGACCCGGAAGCATACTGCAAAAGAAACCAAAGAGTTTATTTAAGGGAAATAAGTGGAATGTATGCATGGGGCCAAGTCAATCACCTGATCTGAATCCGATTGAGCAATGCATTTCACTTGCTGAAGACAAAACTGAAGGGAAAATGCCCCAAGAACAAGCAGGAACTGAAGACAGTTGCAATAGAGGTCTGGCAGAGCATCACCAGGGATGAAACCCAGCGTCTGGTGATGTCTATGCGTTCCAGACTTCAGGCTGTAATTGACTGCAAAGGAATTTGCAACCCAACTATTAAAAAGTGAAAGTTTGTTTTATGACTGTTAATCTGTCCCATTACTTTTGGTCCCTTTAATAAAGTGGGAGGCACAATATACAAACTGTTGTAATTCCTACACCGTTCACACTGATTTGGATGTAAATACCCTCAAATTAAAGCTGAAAGTCTGCAGTTAAAGCACATATTGTTCGTTTCATTTCAAATCCATTGTGGTGGTGTATAAAGCCAAAAAGATTAGAATTATGTCGATGTCCCAATATTTATGGACCTGACTGGTATGTGTGTATACTATCCCTTATTACCCCTTCTAAAAACCTTCGCCACTACAGAAGTAAGGGCTTGCAAATCTATTAATTCCCTGGATTTGCTCTTGCTCTCTTCTTAAATATAGGTTTCTGTCATGGTCAAAGGCCCCTAAAGATTGTGGAGATCAATGTATCTAGGCTTGCAATGAATTGGTTGATGTTGAATTGGGCCAGACATCTTGGTGTTGATTTTGGGAGCACTGCTGTTGTATGTGTACGTGTTTGTGCGGTTGCTCTGTATTGTGTGTGTGGTTGTTCCAGAGGGGGGGGGGGGGAGAGTGACCTGTAGGGCTGACTGTTGCAGAGCAGGTGGTGCTATGCACATGGGATGTTCTGTTGAACATGTGCGCATGTATTCCCAAGGCAACTGAATTCTCCTTGGCCTGGTTAGTGGTTACGAAATGTTCCATCTAACACATACGTATGTCTTGATGGCTAATCAAGAATGCACATTGTTGGCATTGGCTGCTCATAACTAGGACAGGGTATAAATATGTGGGATTTTAATTCATAAAAGTCAGTTATAGTTTTCACATAAATAATGTGTGGGTCTTTACTGTGTATTTACTGTGTGCCTCTATCCTGAGTGGGGAGTAATAAGTAATCTAAAATCACTAGCATCCTGTCTGCATCATTCTCTATACATATTTTTGGATGTTGTTCCTATGCTGAAGTCATCTTTTGTGCCAGAGGTAACACAAACTACACAGTCCTGCTGAGGTAGGGTTAGAATCAGGTTCTTATCGAAGCCGCCTTGAAGAAGCAGGTTTTTGACCATTCACATCTGTTTTTCTCCAGTCATTTGTTAGCGACCATGTGGTGAGTGAGTCTTGAAAAAGTAGATATAATGATTTGGCTATTACAGAACCCTGTTCCCTCAGTACCCCTTGGATTTATTCCATCAGGATCCTGGGGCTTTCTTAAAAATTTTCCAACCACTTTTGGATTTCTTCTTGGGTATAACCAATTTATTTGGTGAAAGTAGTGTTGCCCCATTTTGTTGCCATATGCCAACCACGGTACCTCCCTTGTGTATTACAAAGAAAATAACTTATTTAGCTCATCTGCCTTTTCCTGGTCACTAATTAATAACAATGTAGGTCTTCCCCTAAGTGACTTACAATTTATCATTGCCTAACACTTTAACTACTGTCGCTTGAAACACTTTATTACTACTAGACCAAAGACCTATGGAAACAAAAAAGACAATTTGATTTACACTTATCTGTAAAGAGGCTCCCCTATCCTGAGGCATCCTAGGAGTTCACTATATAATACTTTTAAATTTACTTCGCAAACCCACAAAGATAAAGTACATAACCAGATGGGAGACAAGATTTAGCTCAACAATGGCAAACAGGATAAATTAGAAAGAATCATGGACTCATTTATCACAAGGATCCTCATATTTACAGTATTTTTATGCCTCTATTAGTACCTTTATGAAAGTCTACTCCATTTAGTACCTCTATTAAAGTTCTACATTGAGTTTACATAACTGCAGAATGACTTTCTAAAGGAAGGCTTTGGAGAATCCAAATTGTTAACGAGGTTGTTCTGTAGTAGGTTCCTTTATTCATATCTGGTGCTCAAAACTCCAACTAAAGCTGAATATACCTGAATATACCTCTTAGGAATATCTTCTCTAGCCTTATCTACCGTACAAAATAAATTGCTAATAAATTCTAATGTTGGCTACTAAAAACCATATAGCTAGTAAACCTGATTTACAAACAATTAAAAATAAATTAAGCCATGTTCTAATAAATGAAAGACACACGCATCTCTTAGTAGATTCTATCCCCATCTTTTTAAAAACCTGGGGTCCCTGTTGGGGATCCCCTTATAGTATCTCCCTGGAATGAATGCAAATAATTATTACCAATTATCTCTGGAAATTGGGGATGGACTGGTTGGGGCCTGGGACCATGGCATGATCTGTGGAGGTAAATGTTCTCATTCATACTTCAATATTGAGTGGAAGAACCAAAGATGGAGGGCTGCTGTTAATTTACCACCCCTTTCCCCCCGTTTATAATGTTGTACTAACAGCTTATTAACAATTACTCCAAATTTAATACACCTTTCTTCACTAAGTTTGCGTTCTAAAAATGAAAAAACACAAAAAAAAGGAAAAAGGAGTAAAGAAGAGAGAAACATAAAAAAACCCAAGTAGAAAAAGACACAAACTAACACCTTATTTTCTAACCGATTATATGCAATGTTAAAATGCTTATAACTTTCACATTATACAGTTGTACTGTAACATTTCTAAGAATTGAACTTGTATAACATAATCTAGATATGTATACCATGCTTTGTCTCTACTCCTAATAAAAATTTACAGAAAAAAATAAACAGTTTAGGTTTAGTCTTACTCTCCTTTGCAACTAACTTCTCATTTCTATTTTAGCTAGTCTAATAGCTCTTTTGCAAACCTTGTTAATTTCCTTGTACTCATGTAAAGCAGTCTCTTTTCCCTCTTTTTTGTATAATATAATTGCCTTTTCTTTTACTCCGGATATCGATCTTTAAATTAGCATTGAATATATGACTGACTTTTGGGATTTGTTCCTCTCAATGATGTGCAGCAATAAAGCTGTATGAGTCATAAGTGTATATATATATATATATATATACAGTATATATATGTATGTGTGTGTGTGTTTATGCATCCCCAGTACCAAACCTCCACTTTGTTAATTTAGATCTGCCTGCCTGTGTCCTACACAATTTTATCTGAATCTCTGAGTACAATCTTGCCACCCTTTACACATGAGGGTCCTAAGGTGGCTCTGTGTAGATGCACATACAAACAAGTTATTATGTTTATTACATTTTACTAGCTTTTTTTTTTTATGTGTAGCAAAAGTTGCAGTGTAGGTCACAGGCAGAAAAATATACAGCAGTGAGTCTGTAAGCAAGGCATATCAGCTGAAACATTCTGCCCCCTCTAATCAGTCACTGGGCAGTGAGAGGCTAGGACAACCTCCAGTAATGACATCACATCTGTTCATCTGTTCTATCTGACAGAGCTATTATTGACAGCCAGCTCCATAGACCCTGGAGGATGACTGCAAGGACCATCATAAGTCCATATAAAAACTTTTTACTTTATTGTCCCTGCTCTATCTGTATTTGATGAGCAGTTTGGATGACTTCAGTGGTCTTTAAAGGAATTCAAGGCAAATACAAGAAGAAAGCCCACTAAAAGCAAACAATGCATATTTACAAAAGTATGTTGATTTTGTTTTGTTATGAATTCCAGCACTTATTGACATTTATACTAGCTATTGAAAGCCACATTAAAATTCTTAATGTATCCAGTTGAATAGGGCTCAACATTATATACATGTTTGTTCTACTGTATATTTGAATAACTTCCAACTTGTCTAAGATGCAGATGAAGGCAGTTGAATGTGTCTCACACATACTGTATCTTCTTCCATTCCTTCACTCAGACCTCTGTTCCAATAAGGCTCCAAAAGATAAATGCAATGTATTTATAGTTTTACGCTATCTATTTAGGTTTTTTTTAACTTCAATTTAATTCAGCCCTTTCCTACATTAGAGAGATATCAGCAGCACCCGTATTTTTCGCCGTATAAGACGCACTTTTTCTTCCCCAAAACTGGGGGAGGAAAGTTGGTGCGTCTTATACGGCGAATATACCTTTTCAAACTGCCTCTGTCCTCTTGATCTCACCCCAGCGCTTCCTACCAGCATCGCGTCGGCCGGTGCGTCCTAGTGACGTCACACACGCAACGCTGCAGTACACGAGGAGTGCTGGTAGGAAGCGCTGGGGTGAGATCAATATGGCAGAGATCAGAAGGAAGGTGAGGATCAGGGGGGTCAGGGAGGATCAGGACGGTCAGGGAGGATCAGGAGGGTCAGGGAGGATCAGGAGGGTCAGGGAGGGTCAGGGAGGGTCAAATGCTCCCAAATGCTGCAGTATATGGATATGGATATGGATATGTATGTGTATGTGTGTGTGTGTATGTCTGTGTGTGTATGTGTGTGTATGTGTGCATGTATGTGTGTGTATATATGTATGTATGTGTATGTATATTTATGTGTGTATGTATATGTATGTATGTGTATCTATATATATATATATATATATATATATATATATATATATATTTGTGTGTAATGTAGGTGTGTATCTGTGTGTAAAGTGTATTTGTGTTTGATTCAGATTTTTTTTTTCTTGTTTTCCTCCTCTAAAAACTAGGTGCGTCTTATCTGCCGGTGCGTCTTATAGGGCGAAAAATACGGTAAGCTAAATGTCAGGTTAATCTTGTACTTGAATTCTTAATCATTTTAATTTCAGTAAAAGGAAAAAGATAGGTTTATAAAAAAGCAATAAAACCTTACTGAATTTGAACCAATTTCAAAAGTTGGGCTCCTCCTGTATAAGATGGGTCTCCTGTTATTATTGGTGTGATTGTACCCATTTTGACTAGCCATAAGAGAGTGTAGGATTCATTGTTGGGCAAGCATTTAATTTGTTATTATTATGATTATCCTTTATTTATAAAGTGCCAACATATTCCGTAGAGTTAAGTACATGGAGATGCAGTGAATACATAAGACAACTATGACAAATGTTGCACACTGGTGCAGAAGGTGTAGAGGACCCTGCTCTCCTAAGAGTTTACAATCTAAGGGCCCTATTAAATTCCAGCCTCGTAAATAAGAGGCTTCTACTTAAGCCCTACGTACTGCAAAGTTTCTCTAACTTACAATGCTATTAAATTAGCCCTGCTGCGAGCAACGTATGAGCTACGCAGCAGGGCTGTACGTATCTACACTGCGTAAATGTACATGAGGAGTGACAGCCTGCGAGATGATATCGCAGGCTCCCACTCCTCATCAATTGCTGCGGGGGTCCTAAAAGGGACCTCCGCGGCAGTCCCCCACATAAGCCCTGCCTTGGGGGTCCTCCGAATACCCCCCCCCGGCACCTAAAATTAACCCCCCCTCAATGCGGGGGTCCCCGTCGGGACCCCCGAAGTGTCCTCACATGAACACCTTGCTGCAGGGGTCCATAGGAACCCCCGCAGCCCCCACACATTAACCCCTTGCAGCGGGGGTCCTCGATCGGCACCGATCAGGCCCCCCGCTGCATTTAAAACTTTTAAATTCCCCGCCGCGGCTCCTTAAAGGGGACGCGGCACACTATTACCCAATCCCGTCCGCGGCACTTAAAATTAACCCCCCTCTATGCTGGGGGTCCCCATCGGGACCCCCGAAGTGTCCCCACATAAACCCATTGCAGGGGGGGTCCCCGATCTGCATAGATCAGGCCCCCCCGCTGCATTTAAAACTTTTAAATTCCCCGCCGCGGCTCCTTAAAGGGGCCGCGGCACACTATTACCCAATCCCGTCCGCGGCACTTAAAATTAACCCCCCTCTATGCTGGGGGTCCCCATCGGGACCCCCGAAGTGTCCCCACATAAACCCCCTGCAGCGGGGGGCCCCGATCGGCACCGATCATGACCCTGCTGCAATTCAATTTTAAATTTCCCGCCTCGCGGGTCCTCAAAGGACCGTAAAGGTCCTGAAAGGACAAAAAACTAAAAATATTAACCCCAGGCAACTATAATTACCCCATTAACTCATGGTGGTCAATCCAGACCACCATAAGGCCTAAATTAACCCATTAACTCATGATGGTCAATCCAGACCACCATAAGGCCTAAATTAACCCATTAACTCATGGTGGTAAATCCAGACCACCATAAGGCCTAAATTAACCCATTAACTCATGATGGTCAATCCAGACCACCATAAGGCCTAAATTAACCCATTAACTCTTGGTGGTAAATCCAGACCACCATAAGGCCTAAATTAACCCATTAACTCATGGTGGTAAATCCAGACCACCATAAGGCCTAAATTAACCCATTAACTCATGATGGTCAATACAGACCACCATAAGGCTCTATTTAACCCCATCAGTCCCATAAGGGTATATTATTACCATTATGGGCCTGTTACAACCCAACATTAACCACATAAGTGCCATGATGGTCCTCAAGGACCATCATGACACTAACTACAAACACTACACTATAACCCCCAATAAACCATTTAATCTAAACTAACCCCCCTCTACACTAATCTATTAACACTTACACTACCTACCTACACTACCTACCCCCTAATAAACCTCCCCAACACTCTAATTACAAAAAACAAAAAACCTACAGCACAGAAAACAAAAAACCTACAGTACAAAAAACAAAAAAACCTACAGTACAGAAAAAAAAAAACAATTACAACCCCACCCCCCACTACAGAAAACAAAAAAATTACACACCTGAAAAGGAAAGACAGATAAACACAATACAATACATACATATAATACATTACATACATTACATACAATACATGACATTACATATAATATATTACATATAATATATTACATATAATACATTACATACAATACATGACATTACATATAATATATTAAATATAATATATTACATATAATATATTACATATAATACATTACATACATTACATACAATACATGACATTACATACATTACATATAATATATTACATATAATATATTACATATAATACATTACATACATTTCATACAATACATGACATTACATACATTACATATAATATATTACATATAATATATTACATATAATACATTACATACATTACATACAATACATGACATTACATACATTACATATAATATATTACATATAATATATTACATATAATATATTACATATAGTCCTAATCAAATACCCCCTATCTATCTAACATACAATCTATTTAATTTAAAATAAATCCTAACTATATCAAATACATCCCCCTATCTATCTAATATACAAAAAATCCTAACTACATACACAGACCCTTATTCTAAAATAAAATAAAATAATTACAGTCCTAACTACATACACAGACCCTAATTCTAAGCTAAAATCAATAAATTAAGACCACTTACCTTTAAGATGTTGCTTCAGATCACTAACCTATGGGTCAAACAAAAAGAAAAATTAGTACAAAACATTAACATCAAATAAATAAACATTCTATACATTCTAAATATTCAACTCACCTTTACAGCATGTCCAGTCACTGTTTAGCTCTTCCGGCGCGGCCCTGTTAAAAAAAAAAACACAATACATAAATACATGAATACAATATATAAACAATAAATAAAATACACAAATAAACATCTTAATATACATTTAACTTACCTCCCCGCGATGTCCCCGGCCTTCTCTCCTTCAGCCCCGGCTGGGCCGCGGAACCATCCGCGCTCTAAAAAAAAAAAGAAAAAAAACTAACGGAGGTCTGCACTGGCAGACCTCCCCGACGCTAATGAACCTCCCGGAGTCGTTTCCGGGAGGAAATTGGCATTGTCGGCTTGTGATTGGCTGAAAAAGCTGTCAGCCAATCAAAAGTCGTCAATGTAGGAGCCAATCAGGATGCGCAGATGTCTTCTACCAATCACTCCGTGGGGGTGTATCCCATAGTGATTGGCTGAAGGCATCTGAGCGTTGTGATTGGTTCCCAGAAAGATAGACAAGTGTTTTAGCCAATCAGTGTGGGATATTGGGGTGTATCCCATCCTGATTGGCTCACACATTGACGACTTTTGATTGGCTGAAATTGATAGACAGCTTTTTCAGCCAATCACAAGCCGCCAATGCCAATTTCCTCCCGGAAACGACTCCGGGAGGTTCATTAGCGTCGGGGAGGTCTGCCAGTGCAGACCTCCGTTAGTTTTTTTTCTTTTTTTTTTTTTAGAGCGCGGATGGTTCCGAGGCCCAGCCGGGGCTGAAGGAGAGAAGGCCGGGGACATCGTGGGGAGGTAAGTTAAATGTATATTAAGATGTTTATTTGTGTATTTTATTTATTGTTTATATATTGTATTCATGTATTCATGTATTGTGTTTTTTTTTTAACAGGGCCGCGCCGGAAGAGCTAAACAGTGACTGGACATGCTGTAAAGGTGAGTTGAATATTTAGAATGTATAGAATGTTTATTTATTTGATGTTAATGTTTTGTACTAATTTTTCTTTTTTGTTTGACCCATAGGTTAGTGATCTGAAGCAACATCTTAAAGGTAAGTGGTCTTAATTTATTGATTTTAGCTTAGAATTAGGGTCTGTGTATGTAGTTAGGACTGTAATTATTTTATTTTATTTTAGAATAAGGGTCTGTGTATGTAGTTAGGATTTTTTGTATATTAGATAGATAGGGGGATGTATTTGATATAGTTAGGATTTATTTTAAATTAAATAGATTGTATGTTAGATAGATAGGGGGTATTTGATTAGGACTATATGTAATATATTATATGTAATATATTATATGTAATATATTATATGTAATGTATGTAATGTCATGTATTGTATGTAAGGTATGTAATGTATTATATGTAATATATTATATGTAATGTATGTAATGTCATGTATTGTATGTAATGTATGTAATGTATTATATGTAATATAATATATGTAATATATTATATGTAATATATTATATTTAATATATTATATGTAATGTCATGTATTGTATGTAATGTATTATATGTAATATATTATATGTAATATATTATATGTAATGTCATGTATTGTATGTAATGTATGTAATGTATTATATGTATGTATTGTATTGTGTTTATCTGTCTTTCCTTTTCAGGTGTGTAATTTTTTTATTTTCTGTAGTGGGGGGGTGGGGTTGTAATGTATTTTTTTGTTTTCTGTAGTGGGGGGTGGGGTTGTAATTGTTTTTTTTTTTCTGTACTGTAGGTTTTTTTGTTTTTTGTACTGTAGGTTTTTTGTTTTCTGTACTGTAGGTTTTTTGTTTTTTGTAATTAGAGTGTTGGGTAGGTTTATTAGGGGGTAGGTAGTGTAGGTAGGTAGTGTAAGTGTTAATAGATTAGTGTAGAGGGGGATTAGTTTAGATTAAATGGTTTATTGGGGGTTATAGTGTAGTGTTTGTAGTTAGTGTCATGATGGTCCTTGAGGACCATCATGGCACTTATGTGGTTAATCTTGGGTTGTAACAGGCCCATAATGGTAATAATATACCCTTATGGGACTGATGGGGTTAAATAGAGCCTTATGGTGGTCTGTATTGACCATCATGAGTTAATGGGTTAATTTAGGCCTTATGGTGGTCTGGATTGACCATCGTGAGTTAATGGGTTAATTTAGGCCTTATGGTGGTCTGGATTGACCATCATGAGTTAATGGGTTAATTTAGGCCTTATGGTGGTCTGGATTGACCATCATGAGTTAATGGGTTAATTTAGGCCTTATGGTGGTCTGGATTGACCACCATGAGTTAATGGGTTAATTTAGGCCTTATGGTGGTCTGGATTGACCACCATGAGTTAATTGGTTAATTTAGGCCTTATGGTGGTCTGGATTGACCACCATGAGTTAATGGGTTAATTTAGGCCTTATGGTGGTCTGGATTGACCACCATGAGTTAATGGGTTAATTTAGGCCTTATGGTGGTCTGGATTGACCAGCATGAGTTAATGGGGTAATTATAGTTGCCTGGGGTTAATATTTTTAGTGCGAGTCCTTTCAGGACCTTTACGGTCCTTTGAGGACCCGCGAGGCGGGAAATTTAAAATTGAATTGCAGCAGGGTCACGATCGGTGCCGATCGGGGCCCCCCGCTGCAGGGGGTTTATGTGGGGACACTTCGGGGGTCCCGATGGGGACCCCCAGCATAGAGGGGGGTTAATTTTAAGTGCCGCGGCCGGGATTGGGTAATAGTGTGCCGCGGTCCCTTTAAGGAGCCGCGGCGGGGAATTTAAAAGTTTTAAATGCAGCGGGGGGCCTGATCTATGCAGATCGGGCCCCCGCCCTGCAATGGGTTTATGTGGGGACACTTCGGGGGTCCCGATGGGGACCCCCAGCATAGAGGGGGGTTAATTTTAAGTGCCGCGGCCGGGATTGGGTAATAGTGTGCCGCGGTCCCTTTAAGGAGCCGCGGCGGGGAATTTAAAAGTTTTAAATGCAGCGGGGGGCCTGATCTATGCAGATCGGGGACCCCCGCTGCAAGGGGTTAATGTGGGGGTGCTGCAGGGGTCCTGATAGAGACCCCTGCAGCATGGGGATGTGTATAGGGTGCAGGGGGGAGCCTCACAGTGCTGTCTCGGTCTGTTCCGAGGCAGCACGTAGAGGCTTTCGGATCCCTTGCGTGGACTTTTTGTCCACGTAGGGATTCTTACGATATGCGAGACTCGTGCATAGATTTAAGGCTACGTAGCTCTCTCGGAGCCTATTCTCGGCCATTTTCTCGCAGTCATATCGTAAAGCAGGCTGCGAGAGATTCGGTTCTCGCAAACAGCAGGAAAACTGCCTTTTGCGAGCACCGAGAGAACTACGAGGGAGAATTTAATAGGGCCCTAAGTGTTTTAAGGTTATTAGAGAAAAGGAGGTTGCTAGTCTAATGTCCAGTGAAGTCATATGTAGAGCGAAGGCAGTAGTGGAATGGAGGGCACTTGTGCAAAAAAATATTTTTATTGGTACCTAGGTGTACAGGTGTAGCAGTGAGGGTTTTGGTGACAGCAGAGGTAGGGAGAGGTCGTTTTTGGCAAGGGGATGCGGGTGGGATAGATGGGGAAAGCTGTCTGTAAGGGGAATAGGGAGGAAGTGGGGTAGAGGGAGGCAGTGGGGCATATTGGGATATATATTGTGGGAGGTGGGGGGGGGTACTAAGGAATTTAGCAAGGTGTAGAGAGAGACCGTGGGAGTAGAGAGATGTAATACTCTCACAGTCTGGATCTCTCTGGCCTGGCCCAGGTGTCCAGTGAAGGCCTTTCCAGGCTTCCTCCAATTGCCTGGCCCATCACCCCAGCCCAGCCTACTCCTCACTACCCCCTGTACATGGCTGGCTCGCGGGCATCACAATCAGAGCCACCAAGACAGCAAGGAGAGTGGGCTGGGGAGAGGAAAACTTGGCCTGGAACTTGGCCACAGTTAGTCGGGGCAGTGTTGGCCCCTAGAGGTGTGGGAACTGGTGCAATGCACCACCTACTCCACCGATATCTCTATTACTGAGATATCTCTGTTACTGAGCTGAGGGAGTGTTCAGGAGATAAGATTGGATATGTAGAAGGGTACGGTGTTGTTGAGGGCTTTGTAGGTGTAGGAGTGCCAGGATTTTAAATGTATTTCTAGTGGGTATGGGAGGCCAATGAATATACTAGCAGAGTGGAGCAGTACATGAGAAATGGCTATTTAAAAGGATATATGAGCCTAGCAGAGGCAATTAAAATGGAGTGGAGTGTGGAGAGTCTAGTAAGGGGAAAGCCAGTTAGGAGTGGACCTCAGTAATCTAAGGTTAAATAAGGCGGTATAGAAAGATAAAAGGAAAGGACCAATTAGACCCTTAGGTCCTTGTAGTATGTTGCAACCAGCTTTTAACATTTTGTAGCATGCATATATTTAGGCAATTCAGATTTGTGTGCCTCCTATGAGCCAGTTTTTACTTCTCCTCTCCCCATACTATGTCTCAATCATGAGATTACAAACGGTAAACCTAAATATACAATTATACGTGTATGTATGTCCAATGTATATACCCAATGTAGCGACAGACAGAAATGTCACTTCATTTTGAAATTTGTTTGCAAATGCAACACAACTCTATAGCTTGCAATTGAATTGCATATCATGCCACCCACATGAACTAGAACATATGATTTATTCATTTTTATGGATTTCTACATTTATGCATTGTGAGTCCGACTGCAAATCAAACTTCTACACACTAATTGATTGTAGTTTAAATTCCATGTTTTTCTGACGTCATGATGACGGTCTCATTTACTATTGGCTCTGTGTAATGTAACTTACGGGTTTAATTAATTGATCATGATCATGCCCTGAAATGCTACGTACATGTTCATGTTGTGCGTGTTTGGGCTGTGAGCCTGTACTTGCGGGCTTGAGTCAATTAAATACATCCAGAACTATAACAAATTTCTAACCCGCAGACACACAGGCAGTGTGAATGTAATTTTGTGCTTGGAATTAAATGGGGGCCTATGAAGGTAACTGCCCTCACACTTGCTCTGACCTGATTAAATGGGGGCAAAGTTATTTTTGTACAGAAGTAACATATACATCCAAGACAAAAAAGAGAAAGAACTTCCTTTTATCACCAACACATACCTTTACAGATGACACTATCAGTCGCTCCTGTAAAGAAGAATGTCGCAATATATTATATGAAATGTAACTTTTATTGAAACAATTATCATAAAAAATATCCTCATTAAAAAACGTTGCCTAAAACTTTATCCAACACGTTGTATCTAATGTATAAGTAGATAATTTATGGTATGTATAATAACCTACTGTATAGTTAAGTGGGTCATATAGATCATATAGTCATATTAAAGTAAATTATCACAATAAACAAAATATATATTCACAACTAGGATAAATTGATTAATATTAAAGTGCTAGGTACAAACAATACTAACAATACAGTTTCATTGATCCTCAATAAAGGTGAAAGAAAAAATTTATATAAACTAAAGTGCCAAGTGTAAACATAATCATACCACTAAATGGCCCTATGATGGTGGCAATACTGGAAACCCACCACTTATTCCCTATTATGCTGGGTAAATCTACTATACTCCCCCAAAACTGGGAAGCCAAATTCCTAAGTTCTTGAAACCCTAGAATAATGGGGATCTGCAACTTACCCCCCTACCTCAAAAATGAATCTAAACTATACTACGCTCCTACTATGTATATAAACACTATAAAGTGACAGTGCAGAAAAAGAGCAGAAAACGATCACCATAAGATATATATTAATGAAGTGATAAAGATAATATACTATATCAACAGTACCCCATAATGTGTTAAGTTATAATCAATTAATCATACATACAGTGGATATAAAAAGTCTACACACCCCTGTTAAAATGTCAGGTTTCTGTGCTGTAAAAAAATTAGACAAAGATAAATCATTTCAGAACTTTTTCCACCTTTAATGTGACCTATAAACTGTACAACTCAATTGAAAAACAAACTGAAATCTTTTAGGTGGAGGGAAGAAAAAATATAAAAATAAAATAATATGGTTGCATAAGTATGCACACCCTTAAACTAATACTTTGTGGAAGCACCTTTTGATTTTATTACAGCACTCAGTCTTTTTTGGGGGTTTTTTCTATCAGCATTGCACATTTTGACTTGGCAAGATTTGCCCACTCTTCTTTGCAAAAACACTCCTGTTCACAGCCCTCTTCAGATCACCCCACAAATTTCAATCAGATTCAGGTCTGGGCTCTGGCTGGGCCATTCCAAAACTTTAATCTTCATCTGGTGAAGCCATTCCTTTGTTGATTTGGATGTATGCCTTTGGTCGTTGTCATTCTGAAAGATGAAGTTCCTCTTCATGTTCAGCTTTCTAGCAGAAGCCTGAAGGTTTTGTGCCAATATTGACTGGTATTTGGAACTGTTCATAATTCCCTCTATCTTAACTAAGGCCCCAGTTCCAGCTGAAGAAAAACAGCCCCAACGTATGATGCTGCCACCACCATGCTTCACTGTCTGTATGGTGTTCTTTTGGTAATGTGCAGTGTTGTTTTTGCGCCAAACATATCTTTTGGAATTATAGCCAAAAAGTTCAACCTTGGTTTCATCAGACCATAACACCTTTTCCCACATGCTTTTGGGAGACTTCAGATGTGTTTTTGCAAAATGTAGCCTGGCTTGGATGTTTTTCTTCGTAAGAAAAGGCTTTCGTCTTGCCACACTACCCCATAGCCCAGACATCTGAAGAATCAAGGAGATTGTTGTCACATGTACCACACAGCCAGTACTTGCCAGATATTCCTGCAGCTCCTTTAATGTGGCTGTAGGCCTCTTGGTAGCCTCACAGACCAGTTTTCTTCTCGTCTTTTCATCAATTTTGCCATATTTTCTCCACTTGTTGATGACTGTGTTCACTGTGTTTCATGGTATATCTGATGCCTTGGAAATTCTTTTGTACCCTTCTCCTGACTGATACCTTTTAACAATGAGATCCATCTGATGCTTTGGAAGCTCTCTGTGGACCATGGCTTTTGCTGTGGGATGCGACTAAGAACATTTCAGGAAAGACCAACTAGAGCAGCTGAACTTTATTTGGGGTTAATCAGAGGCACTTTAAATGATGGCAGGTGTATGCTGACTCCGATTTAACATGATTTGGAATGTGATTGCTTAATTGTGAACACAACTACATCCCCAGTTATAAGGGAGTGTGCAGACTTATGCAACCACATTATTTTTCTTTCTTTTTTTTCTTCCCTCCACCTAAAAGATTTCAATTTGTATTTCGATTGAGTTGTACAGTTTATAGGTCACATTAAAGATGGAAAAAGTTCTGAAATTATTTATCTTTGTCTCATTTTTTTACAACACAGAAACCTGACATTTTAACAGGGGTGTGTAGACTTTTTTTATCCATTGTACATTGGCAATCAATAATGAGTAGTCTTTGGTTTTGTAATAAACTGGCGGACCGTTCCAATCTCCAAATGCTGCAAATGCTTCCTCAGTCCATCCTCGGGTATGCGAGTGACATCACAATGAAGAGGCTATAATTTCATATATATAAACATTTTATACATGTTATTATTAAAACATACATTGTTCAATTGTATTCTCTTATTTATTCTCTTTTATAAGTGCAATCTATTATTGACATATCGATTAAATACAACTTTTTGCAGATCATATATTGAAGCACTGATGAATATAACACCTATGTGCTGTCTGATATTCCTATTTCATTAGTCACAGAAGAAATGTCTATGGATACTGCTTTTAAAAACATTCAGAATTACATTGTTTTTTTTTTATTTTTTACTTGCATGTAGTTTGTGTGCCAACTGGGTTTTGCTCAAGGACCAAATAAGACCTGAGGTTTTGAACCAGATAGTGGAATAAACAGACCCAATGGCCCAAGCAGTTCTTCTTATCTGCTGTCAAATTCTATATTTCTGTAATTTCCACACTTGAAAGAAACCTTTTCTTATTTGTCTGTAATACAAATGACCTTCAAGAATCAATTTACGCTTTCCTTTCTGACTACACACAATATTCAAGGCCATACTGACAAATGCTCAGACAGAGCGAGATTTTTTCTATAGCAGCTCCAGCAGGTATGTAAACCTATAGAAAATACAGCTCGGGTAGTTTCTAATAATGAACAAATTAATTTCACCATTGATAAGCTCAACATGTGAGATACTTGAAAGATACAAATTCCCTTGCATTGTATATCACAAATAACTTTGCTTTAGAAAACAAAGTATTCAAAGATAAAAATAATGAATACTTCTTGCAGTCAATATTTTGTCTAACAAACTAAAGCCTGGAAAGCTCAAGTCAAGAAATGCTTGTGTTGTTTTTACTTTCAGGGCCATTATAGTCTATGTTTTTCTGTATATTCTTTTGAATTAGCAAGTTTGCTAAGGAGCTAAATGGTATTTTAGAAAGTAAATAAAAAATAAACTCACTCTTTAAATATTTGCATTATAGCCCTTTTGGAAGCACAATTTTTAGGTGTCACATTACCATTGTGAGGATAGAAGCTTCTTCTAAATTCAAATTCAGAGGATAGATTCCACAGGGGTATAATTGCATATAAACAGTAGTAAATTGTGTCTTTTCATTTCTTATAGCAAAGGACACAACAGCGTTCCCCAATAATAGGGAACGCTGTTGTGTCCTTTGCTATACATTATTATATTATCCCTAGTAGCACCCTAATAGTTCAGTTTACTTGCCCAACCTTGAGATACCTTTTGTTCTTTTTTTTTTTTTTTTCATTTCTTAACAATAGCTTGCTCATGCTCAAATGTTGTTCCTAAAATGAGTACGTTTTTAATATAGGATTGCAGTGGTCTTTTAAACATCTAGATGGAGTACAGATGACCTGGGTGCAACCAAATTTGTTTGGTTATTTTTTTCAAGACATTACTTTGTTACTGAACAGCTTTTTTCTTTTTTGGCTGTGGGTATTCACCACAAGTTGTTCTTTAACAAAAGTTTATTTTTATCTAATCAAAATCGGAGAATAAAACACCATGAAATCCAAAACAAGGTAAAAGATGATGAGGGGTCACATACGTTTTGGGGTCTTAAAGTCAAAAGGCAAACTTGCAGATTTCTGAAAAGATGTAAATGTGTTTGTATATATGCAGGTATACAAGTCACCTCACTGACGAGGCCCGATAAAGGCCGAAATGCGTCTGTGGTTGGCAGTTTCTCCTGTTCAGAGTAGAATTGCTTGGTATTTTGGGGATGGACCACTCTAGTGATTGGGAGCAGACTGATATACTACAGGATATTTCTCCCTGTGAAGGGCACAAGTGAGCCAAAAGAGGTAGCACTCAGAGTGGGCTATCATGTCCATAGAACTAACATATTAAGGTTAGCTCGTTCTCTGATGAGCACCTCTGACTTATTTGTTTTGTTTAGGTATGCAGGGATGAAAAAAAATATCTAAAATGTAGAAGCTAGGGAGTTTTTATAGGAGCCAGATAGGCTGTTTTTATAGGAGCCTAGAAGGAAGCCCTTTTTTGAGATGCGTAATAGGAGCTCCTAGGAAATTACCACTCCTGAGTGTATGTAAATATCTGTGTTTATGCACATTTGTTGGTTGTAACAAGCAGTATACCATACAGCAAGCTGTAGTGAATTAAATTTAAGTTTAAATTTACATAGTGAAGTAGATTTAAAGAAATAGGGTCTAGGCTTGTTATTAAGTCCAGGCAATGACCACTAATGATTTAATATGTTAAAAGATAAAAGATCATTAGTAAAGCAATATTAGGTGACACCTACTGAGAACCTCATTCAATTTGAAGCCCCCATCTCTTGGCATATAGACCGCATTTCTGTGGGCCTGCTCGCAGTCTGCTATTCCGGTGCTATTCAATTCAACAAGCCCGGAAGATACGTGTTGAAATCCAAAACTGTAAACCATGCACTTGTATGTAGCATTTCAGGGCAGAATATGATCAATTAAACCAGGCCGTAACCATTTAGAAACAGCCAATAGAAAATTAGACCGTCATCATTAGGTCAGTAAAACGTGGTTATATATCAATCAATTCACGTTTGGAAGTCTGATATGTGATCAGACTCGCAAAAACGCAAAAAACAAAATAATAAAAATGAATGCCGATACTGTTCTAGTCCATGTGGGTGGCCTGATATGTATTAACTCATTGATTCCCAAGATCGATACAACCCTGAAATGAAACAAAATAAAATTATTTTTCATTGCCGATTACCCCCGCCATTTACAGTCCAGTATTGATTTTTCATTTGCTTTTACAGCGCTACGGATATATGTCTTTAACCCCATTGCGGGTCCTCTCTAGTACTCGTAGGATTTTCTTCTACATTTGTCATTTATGAGTCTGAAAACATTTGCGGGCTTGAGGAATTGTAGCTATTGAATAGTGCATTGCGATTGTAACTCTTGCGGATGTGAAGATCAAAGGCTTAGATGGGGTGTAAGTTACCGTAGTAACAACGCCAATTGAATAGCAAATTAACTGATGGCCTCCATTAGGGGCTTCTGTAAATTACAATTGCTCAATTGAATGAGGCTCTGTGACTGCAAAGAGCCGTCAGAGAAGTGAAGGAATTAATTCAGTTGTGTTTTCAGAAGCCAGAAGAGACTATGGGCCTCATTCAATTGTGTTTTTAGTTTGTGAAGACCTTGCTTTTGGATAGAAGTTCAATAACTAAAAACTTATGTAAAAACGATATGCTGTGTGCTTATATAGAGCCCTATTCAATTGGCCAAGTCGCAATTGAATGAGGTCCTATTTTATTATGTTCCAAGTGGACCTAGTGGCCATAAACCCTTTTAAACTAAGAGCTGTGTTGTGTTTGGAAAAATTTAAGACATTATGCTGTTTGTCCTCCCAGGCACATTGTGGTGTAACCCACAGAACAGTATAGGCTAAAGTAAAATCTTTCTCTATATTTCAAGACCTATGTCTGGCAGTTGAGGATTTCAGTTTCATCTAGTCTGTCCTATTTTCTGCATAGTCTAATATTTATGTTTTCCTGGTTGTTAGGGTGAGAACATAGTTGGGCTTTAATATAATCAATATAAAAACCTAGGCTTGTTAAACACCTATACATTTCATAACAAGGGGTTGCAACAAAACTTCATCCACTGACTGGAGGGATGTAGAATAGACATATGAAAGAAAATATTGATTAAAGGCCTCTAAATGTGCTTTAAAAGAACAGAGAACAATATATTTTATAGTTACTGATATATTTCCAAAGATGGATTGAACTCTCCACATTTAACTAGGTTTTTATGCACCACTCAGACACACAGCATGGATAGAGAGTGAGATAACAGAATTTTGGCTAAGAAAATTAAATTGAATTATAGCAAAGTCATCAATATAATGCAGTATGGAATTTTAATCTAAGAGAAGGAGTGGTCAAATCCTGGTCAGAAAATGACTCTTAGAAGATGACTGGCTAAAGCGTATATAATGTCTTTATAACAAACATTACATTCTATTCAATCAATGATTTGAGGTCATTTCAAATGATTCAGTTTTTGACTTTCTCATCTTTCTTTATATGTATACAGACCTTTCTTTCCTGCTTTTTCAATATCTATTTCCAATTGTCTGTGGTACAAAACTATGCTTATTTCATAAAGAAACTGCAAACCTATCTTGCATTTGCTCCATCAACATACTCTATCTAGATTTTAAAGATACATTCTTGAATAAAACGGACATTCATTGTTCTGTCACTTAATATAGGCTAGGATACTGATCAAGGTTATATCAGTTATATTCAGTCATAATGGAATGTTTCAACTTTATCTCTCTTTGGCTTATTTCACAATTGACATAACATATGGATCAAGTAAAGTCTAAAAACATTGAACATAATGAAATCAATTTGTCTTAACTCTTCCATTATTATATTTCAGTACTTTTATTAAAGGAGATAATTGATGTTTCTAGACTGATGTATGAAATGTCATAATAGTAAACATTAAATTCTAAATCAAATATGTGTTACTCCTGTTAGAATAAATATTCTATTTAGATATTTTTTCTGCTTCTCTGCTGGCAACATTTTTGGGCCAACTGAGTTTTGAAACTTGTTCATTCTCCAAAAGAGAAGGCTGTTTTTGCATTTAGCTTTCCAATTTGTAACAGATAATTTTATAAGGAATGCCTTGAATCTCAACTTTAAGACTGTTGCTTTATTCTAAATGTTCTACATTTTTATATTTACTGTTTACAGAACAGAATATTATTATTTCCTTTAATAGATATTTTTTGCAAGTTTTGAAAGATTTTACAAAATATACAAATTTGTATATATGTCATCACAATTTTTTAAATACAATGAGCAATGCCATCAAGAATTGTGAAAAATACAATTTAAAAATAGACTTCAGCAAATATACATTTAAATACATTAACATGTGTACATCTGCTAACTGGCAAAACAATGAACATAGAGATATAATATGCATTTGACCTCTGGTTGAAAGATAAAATATAAACCTAACTAGAGAACAACAAAACATTCAAAGAAGAGCATAATCAATGCTCTTAGTTTTTGTTAGCAGACTCTCTGCCTCTCCACAGTCAAATATTAGGCCTCAGTTATAACACTCAAGTAAGTTGTAATACTATCAGAAACCATCTCATTATTTGTTCATTATGTCTTTTCACATGTACTAATTCAATGTTGATTTATTAATCCTTTCTAAGACCAAATGCCAGTTTAGATATGCACCAAAACTATACCTGAGCTTAGACAAATATTAGCTTGACCCTCCATCTTGACAACTTTTTAAAAATAATTACACCATTTCATTTTTTTCTCCTCTCCAGATCTCCAATTCCAGTAAATCGATCCAAAATCATTTGTTTAAGAAGGGGCAGCTTTAATTACAAAACTGAGGGATCTTTGCATGTTATCCGGTCCCTCATTATTATTATTTTTTCTATGAAGATAAGTATTTCTACAAATCTCCATTCCTTACCCATCTTCCTACCCACACCTCCAAAGAGTACTATTTCTAAGTTCAAAGAAACTTCTACTTGCATTTAATTTTTCTGCCAGTTTTACATTTTCCAAAAGCTATACATTTTGTTACCTAGCCAAAAAAGATGTATATAATTTGCCCCAACTTATTTGTAAGTGCTATAAAGGAGTTATTATCTTCAACTTTTGATGGAGAAATGTAACATGTTTCCATATAAGGCTTTCAAAAATAGTCTCATCCTCTCGAAGCTCAAGCATTAATATGAGCTATCTATAAGGTATCTTTCTTTTAACTTTCGGCCAGTTATGATCCTGTATTAGCCCATACACATAGCGCATAGCTTTCTTACCTTTATGTTATTCTTGAATTATTTTATCGCTTTTATCAACTTCCCAAAAATGAGGATTCCCTTTCTGAGTTTATCTATATAACATTGTACTTGTAAGTATGCCAATGTTTCATTTGAATATCATATTCAGCTTGCATTCTTTAATTTTTTTAACAAGTTTACAGCTTCTCTCAAAAAAGTATTCTATATTATCCAAACTGAATCCATCATCCTTAAAGGGAAAATGGCTTTTATAATTGGGTAATTTAGAATATTGTTTTTAATTTCCCATGGGACATGCAATTTTAAATTATATAAGAACAGAACAAAACATTGTTTTAATATTTATATCTTGCTTCTTCTATCCTAGTGCTCACAAGCTAGTTTTATTTATCCGACACTGTCCCTTCTATTAAAATATGAATGATTTTGATATATCTCTGTTTGTTATGTGTAGGTCGGTAGAAGTTTTTTTTTGATAAGTCAAATATATTTTGCAATTTTTATTTTTTATATCCGAATAAATAAACTTTTGTGATCTGTCCCAGAGGTTCTCAGCTTCTTTTTTGTTTGGAGGGCGACTGGTCAGGGGACTAACTGTGAGATCCAGAATATCTTAAAAAAGGTGATACTTCCTGTGGCTTGATTTGAATAGAATATATATATATATATATATATATATATATATATATATAGTGTAAATACTTATAGGTCCCTCTATAGTCTATATATATGTGTAACCAGTGCTCATTGTATGTATAAAATGTTAGGCTCATCTCATCTCAGAGGACCAGCATATAAGGTCTCAGGTACTGAAACTGGTCCTACAACCAGCTACTGGGGACCACTGAACCATCCACTTTTTCATATATTTAGCTTTTATGATATAGTGGCCTGTGATTGATTGTGATAAAATATGATACCCCTGTGAGACTTTGGTGTCTTTTGTAATATCAAAAGAAAATTTAGAAAAAGAGGCTGGCTATCAGCCTTATTAAATTGCAATTCAGCAAATCTAAAGGGCTCTATATAAGCACATAGTATATTTTTTTACAGAAGTTTTTAGTTAGTGAACTTCTATGGAAAAGCAAGGTCTTCACTAACTAAAACTTCTGTAAAAAAATATGCTCTGTGCTTATATAGAGCCCTTTAGATTTACCAAATCGCAATTTAATAAGGCTGCAAATGTTTGGCAAGTACCCACAGGAAGAAATTCTCAATAAGTAAGCCATAATGTTTATATTACTGATAAAAAAAGCTAAGTAAAAACAAGAAAAAAGCAAAAGCAATGAAAAATGCACTAATATTAATTCTGAGAAATTGGTTTAGCAACTCAGGGTAACTATAATTCCATTGTACCAAGTGATATGCATATACAGTATCTTTAAGACTGACAAATAAGTATAACAATATGTAAGATTCATAATATCATTGTAACATATGTCACTGAGGTGTGTAATCCACACAAAACATTGAAGTAACTCTACAGCAACAGTTTATCTCTAGTAAGGGATATGTGGACAAATATTTTATTTAAAGGGCCATAAAATTCTAAAGTTTTAGGTCTGTTTACCAACACAGTGTCTACTGCCTACTGACTGTTCCATGATTAATAAAATATGTCAAACTGTGCGGTGAAGACAGAGTGAAAAAAAGATTTATAGCAGTTTTCCTGAACTCAGGAATGCAGCAAGCAGTTAACCCAAAACCGAACTGTTTAGGTAATCTCAGCATTACAATCTCTGCACAAATTAATTTGTGAAGGGTTAACTCTTTTTCTGCTCACTAAACAGTGCTGTTGCTGTTTAAAAAGTATTTCAAAATGCTTTTATGAGATCTTTAGTGTGATGTGGTCCACATTGTGCTGAATTTAGTGGCCCTTCAAGCAAGAAAAACTAGTGAACAGCATAAAAGAGCAAGTTCCTTTCATCAAGTTCATGTAATGCATATGATATATGCCTGACAAAAGGTACCTGATTCTTGAAACGTTGTGTTCCTGTTTTGCTTGCATATATAAAATTATTCCTGTGGAGTTACTTTGTGAGAGTTTTCCATAATATGTGTGGTGAGCAGTCCCTCTATGAGCACTACTGAAAGTTTGTTCTAAGTGTTCTAAGTGTATATTACTATAACTGTGGTTGTAACTCTTCAGAATATGAATATGAAGTATGATAATATGAAATACAAAACATGATAATGGTCCTGGAAGCAAGGATGGATTTATAACTAGCTGAAAAATGCAATTGCCTAGGGGAGGCTCCCTGGGCGGGCACCTAATTTACATAAAAATACATTTAAGTTTCAGTTAGTTTAGATTTGTTCAGTTTCTCCAAAAACCTCAAGCTACAAGGTCCACAGCTTTCCTGACCCTATCTGACTACAACGATGAACCCTTAAAGAGAAACCTCAAGCTACAAGGACCTCAGCCTTCCTCACTGTCACAACCACTACTTCAATTGGGCTCTCCCAGAACCTGGTTCTGACCCACCCAGTGGTATGTGGTGCTTCTTGTTGTTATCCCTGCTAGTCCAGTATTGGACACTCAGGACGATTACAGGAATATGGTAATCCCAAGTGAGAGCATCAGAGTTACCAGCTGTAACTTCTTTTTGGACATGGTTTTAAGAAAACAGGGGAGGAGTGATGTTATTGTACCCTGGTACCCCAGAACTCAGACCCCCTTTCCACTGGATACCAAACACTCTAGGCCACTGACAGTGCATTCTGAGTTCCCCTGGTAACAACCATATTGCACAGTTATAAGTACACAACAATAATTTGTATAAGCCCACACATGCCAACAGGGCACCCCTAACCCATACAACTAGGGAGCACCACAATTAGGACCACCCTGCTCACATGAAAATAACAGTCCAGACACAGTCCATATATGAATTTGTAATAGTCTACCTCTATTTGTTCAGTCCATATATCCAGTGGAGGTGCAATGTTTGCACTGAAAGGGACACTTTGGGCCCCGCACCCCATGCTCTCCCAGGGTATCCATTCGTAGAATCAACCTTCAGAGACCTCTGGGCATCACACTGACCCTCTCTGACTTCTGCAACTAACCCTTAAAGAGAAACCTCAAGCTACAAGGTCTTCAGCTTTCCTGAACCTCTCTGACAACAGAAACCAACCCTTTAAGGGAAACCTCAAGTCACAAGGTCTTCAACTTTCCTGACCCTTTCTGACTACAGCAACCAACGTTAAAAGAGAAACGTCAAGCTTCAAGGTCCTCAGCTTTGTACTTACTACCCCTGTTATATCCAAGTTTACCAGCCCCCCCCCCCCCCCCCCCCGGAAGGTTAAACTTCTCTCCACTTCCCTTGCCAACTCTCTTCCCACCTCTGCTATACTAGCCTGCTAACAGTTTAAATCCATATCTTTCTCCAGAAACCTCAAGCTACATAGTCCTCAGCTTCCCTAGCCTATCTGATTACAGCAACCACTTGTAGAATAATAATAATAATACATTAATCACATATATAGTTGTGAGCGTACGAGTTGTTGCTAACGCTGCGGGCTCGCGTAGCGAGCCCGCGGCCCTCGCGTAGCGAGGGCACTGCCCGAGGGTCTCAGTTGCTGGCATGGAGCGCCTTCGGCGCTCCTTGCCAGCAACTGAGGACCCTCGCGAAGCGAGGGCCTCAGTTGCTGGCATGGAGCACCGTAGGCGCTCCATGCCAGCACCTGAGGATATGCCAGCAACTGCGACCCTCGCAAATTTCACCTCGCAACCCAAACAGCACGACACACACATTACGACACTCGCAAACAACATACGACACACGTTCACACACATTACGGACTCGCAACACTCGGACGCAACTCGCGAACATTACAAAATGTAAAACACAATACATACACACAGAACATACATAAAAACCTTACCTACACCAAGAGGGAGCACCCAGGACCTCAAAAATGCAACTTACACCTCGATTTTACTCGAAATAAAAGAGTTTGGAGACTAAAAAAAAATCTAAGCGAGAGAAAAAATGGCCGCCGAACAAAACGAAAACGAGGCTACAGCACTCTAAACTCGCAAAACACCACAAGAAACTCGCAAAACACCACAAGAAACTCGCAAAACACAACAAACGACCTACGGATATTCATACCACACAGTGCACACATTCAGCATGCTTACACAGCAGCTCCACACCACTAATGCTGCAGCAACATCAACACAGATTGCCAGCTCTTCATCACAATGCTTCAAAATAGGTTAAGTATATTCATTTAGTAATGTATTACATATTTCATTATTATACACCAAACAGCATTAGCTCACTTACAATTTCATTGCCGTCATTTTTTGACGGGCAATTCGCTAGTTAATAATAATGAATAAATAATAAAGAACACATTTTGTGTACACTCTACATACATTTATTTCATGCATGCATAAACAATATCACAAATGTTTAACATTAGCAGTAGTGCTGCACAATTGATTTGTTACACTTACTGCTGATGGAGCAAATGGCGGAAGGGAAACAAAGATGCACATTCACTCCTGAACCCAGTGGGTGGCTAAGGGGTTTGTGCCTAGGTGTGACAGATATGTAATTCCGGCCCTGCCTGAAACTGTTCCATCAAGAGCTTAAGATGAAACAGTTGCTGAGAGATCACAGCAAAAAAACTTCCAGAATAGTAATCAACAATTTTTCTTTTGCTCTTTTTACAGGTTTATCAACTAAAATTTAAAAGGTTTTAGTAAACACAAAGATGAATGGCAGCAGCATAATTAATGGAATAATGTAGGGGGAAGTAAGGGAAGTTGATATAATTGCTCTGGAGATATCACAATCAATAGGAAGAGATAACATAATAGACATTACTCTAGTCCACAGGTTGGAACTGCCAGAGGAATTGAGTGTGTTTGATTGGGTAGGTTCTAAGTGGAATTGTATTTTAGTAGGGAGTGTAGATAAGTCATCAATGGAAAGATTTGAAAATAGGGAGAGAAAATCTGAAATAGGTAAGGTATTCCATACAATGGTACAGTGCTAAGAAAGTGGCATAAGGTGAAAAACAGAGTGCAGAAAATAATTAGATGCGAAGCAAAGTATTTTGGAGTTATGGAGTATTTAGAATCAATTGCAACTTGGAGACAATGCTGTGCTGATTAAAATGAGGAGTGTTGACTAAACTAGATGAGTCTGGTGGTGTTATTATATCTAGTAATATAGGTTAAACCAAGTGCAGCGATTAGACCCAAAAGCGTTTCTAACATAGAGAAATGGCTTCCCAATATTTTGGAAAAGAGCCAACAAATTTCACTCTGCAGGGTCCCTAATTACAAACAAGTGAGTTCCAAGCTTCTGTGCTCATACTCCTTATCTGCCCTCCTCAGCATAGCTCATAATCTGCCAAACCACAAATGTATCTATGTGTTGTTGAATTGAAAACACAAGCAATGTATGTACATTTCTTAGATGTGGGTTATTTTTAATAAGCTTTCTTGCAGTTTCTCCCAAATGAAATCAGAATCAGATTATTCAAAGTTTCCATATTGTCTAGCATTACATGTTCACCGAATTACTATTTTGAATTGTGTATTGTCAAGTTCAGTAACTCAGATAATCTTCTACCTACACATATATAAATAACGTGAATGGTTGAATAATGTGTATAAATATGAAATAAATAATTGGCATTAAATAATTGTAAACCTAATTTAGACTATGCCAAATAAAAAACCTGCATGCACAAGGACTGTGTAATATATACTGTCTAAGAACCATATTTTTATTTGGTGTAACTGATGGTTTGCTTTTAAGCATCATTTATAAACTTAAAGTAATGACTCCTTTACATTGTATTTTGTTGAAGAGATTAACAACATTTTAATGGAATCCCTTTTTACTGGCCTAAGTAATAATGAGGCTATTATTCAATGTAGACAAATGTTTGCATAGATTCATTGCTCCTTTTTTGGGTGCCAAGGTTGTATTATGTAAAGAAACAGAGGAGATTCAGATAGAATGGCTGCTATGTGCTGCCATAGATCACAGGTTATTAAACATTAGTGTTTTCAAGTGAGATTCACAATATTACTGTGATTGCACGTGCTTTCTGATTGACATGAAGATAAATTTAGTAATGTACCCAAGTAAATGTAATTTTAGTTATTCACTATGAGGCAAACAAAATAGTTATGAATATGTTTGTTATTGTATTACTAGCGACTTGCCCGTCAAAAATTATGGCATGATATAGTATTATACATTGTGGCCCTCATTCAATTGCAATTTGGCCAATTGAATAGGGCTCTAAATAAGCACATAACATATTTTTTTAAATAAGTTTTTAGTTAGTAAACATCTTTCCAAAAGCAAGGTTTTCACTAACTAAAAACTTCTTAAAAAACAGTATGCTATGTGCTTATTTAGAGCCCTTTTCAATTGGCCAAATCACAATTGAATGAGGCCCTGTGTGTCTGTTTATGTGATATCTGTGTACCATGTGTGTCTCTCTGTATACCTCCTGTCTCTTTTCAGTATTTGTAAAAAATAAGGAATAGTTCAGTAAATCAATAAAAATATAATATTTTTTTATTACATTCCATTTTTATATTTTTATCACTAAACAAATAATGAGCAATTTCTTCAAACATGTAAATATTTTTAATATACATGAATATCATAACAATGTACAACCAATATTTTTACATGTCATGTTACAATTTTTATTTTATTTTATACAATAAGAATAAACATTTTCTAAATGCAAAACAATTTACATATAAAAAAATGTCATGAAATCACAAATATAATACTAACACATGTTAAATATATACATTTGCTATTTTAATTACCTTACATTTTTATATTGTTATCTCTAAACAAATAATGAGCAATATCTTCATTTAAACTTCAAACATGTAAATATTTTTAATATACATGAAGATCACAACAATGTACAACCAATATTTTTACATGTCATGTTACAATTTTTTTTATTTTATACAAAAAGAATAAACATTTTCTAAATACAAAACAAATATATATAATTTACATATAAATAAAAGTCAGGAAATCACAAATATAATACTAACACATGTTAAATATATACATTTTCACTTATTTTTTTGCATTTAACATATTATCTAAATATACAGATCATATCACCTATTTTTGTAAACTTACAAAACCTCGTTATAAACAATATTTTTAGTAAATACTCTCCCATCACCTAAGAGCTCACCTTGAGTTTCTGTTTGTTTCACAAACACTTTAATTTTAAAGGATGTTTACATCTCGAAAATGCCACATATAGTTGACCATGTGCAAATATTGGTTCCTCCAAAAACAGACCAACATGCCATAATAATTGGGAATTGTCTTCTTTAAAGCACAAACGACAAACTATTTTCGCTTGGAGCCAAATCTATCCTTGGAATAAAAACTCTTTTACCTTTATGGGTACCATTCAAAATTTCAGCATGTATGAAATTATCTTAAATCCTGAACATTTAATCTGGTCCAATTACAAAGTCCTCTTTTGGATTCATATTTCACAGTAACATAATGATTGCCCCTTTTTTTTGCTACAAAATATGTGGTGGCATTCCAGATGGTGTTAATGAATTTATAAATTCAGTTGAAACATTTGTCTCACTCTGTTTGTCCTTAGCTAGTACACAATCAGCTCTGTAATATTTTTTTTGTTCTATCTATTAATTCCAAAATTTCATTATTCAGAAGCAATGCATCTTTACCTTTTGATGTTAATATAACTTTTTGTGCAAGCTCTGAGTAATCATTGTTAATTATTCAATTTTGGAATATAGCTGATATTATTGAATCCTTACAAATCATTGAAGGTGGAATTTCAACAGTATCCTGTGGTAAATTTGTTATTAGCTCTGTTTTGCCTTCACCAATTTTAATTAACCAATCATTGAATTGATTTTGGCCTTCTGATCTCATATTTTTCTCTAATTTAAGATGTGTAAATTCTTTCCATAGTGGACTTGACTTTATACATGTTTCCACAATGTCTGTTCGATTTTCATGGACAACAACAGGTAATGTTTGCCTAAAATCCCCACTTAACAACATAACGTTCCCCCAAAAGGCAAATCCTTAACCATTACTTCACGTAACAAACAATCTATGCATTGAAGAGCATGGCAAGACATCCTTGTTGCCTCATCAATTACAATTACTTTACTTTTTCTGAGATTTATAGCTTGAAATTATGTAATTCTAATATCCGACACTAATGTATCCAAAATGGGAACTAGAAGTTTAAATCCTCTATGTAAATTTCTACCACCTTCCAACAAAAGTGCAGCAACTCCAGTTGCAAATGAAAGTACAATTTCACCTTGACCTCTAATTAAACTCATCAATAAATTATACAAATACGTTTCGCCCGATGCACCGGGCCCATCTAGATAAACATAACGCACCTTGACTATTTTGTTATCTGGTTTAGCATGTTTTTGTGAATCTGGTAGTTCAGCAATAATAACTGAATCCACTCGATCAGCAGAATTCAATTTATCTTTTTCTTGAAGGATTAAAAGAATATGTGCATGTGGAAGGCATCTTTTTTGAAATTCTATAGTATAAACATAAGCCACACACTTGCCATATAAATTACGGAAGGTAATGCGATATATTAATGCTGATAGTTTAATTTTAAAACTCTAACCACTACATCTGGTCTATCATAAGCACTTTGTGCAGCTTGCAAATTATCCACAATCTCTGAACATTGTGGATTGCAAGTAAATGTAATAAATACATCTAGTTTAGCAAATTTGGTAACAATAGCCATAGCATCATTGTATCTTTCCCTCATATTGAGAAGAGATCCTTGAAAAGAAGATGGCAAAATGATGGCTCAGCCAGCTGGAAGTTGTCTGTTTGTAGCAACTTCAGCTACATAATCAATAATACAATACTGTTCAACACATAGCTTCTTTTGTTGATATTTAATAAAATTTAGATTATTTGCTTCTACTTGAAGATATGAATCAATGATCCATTGTTGTCAGTTTTCCACCATATAAAATGGGATTAAATTTATTTTGTATAGCATTTTGAGCAACTTTATATTCAAGCATTAAAATATTATTTCTGACATTAAATTTACTATTTGGATAACTTGGAAGTAGTAATTTAGGTTGCCATCCTGCCTCACCATTTGGAAAAATAGGATATGTCATTGGATCCAAATTACTTTTAAGATACTTATGTTAATAAAAGATTTCTTGGATATATTCTATTATTGCGCTGAAATGGTGGTTCACCATTGTCATTTTAAAACACCATTGCAACCTCATTAGATGTTGATAAATTATAACAGTGTTTATCACAATGACAATCTCTTCAAAGTACCATATTGACTCTTGGGATAGGCAAATTATTTTGTTCAGCAAGACTCTGTTGTTCCCATTCTACCTCAGATAATTTTTTATAAGCTTGAATATATGGGGTTTTGCACATAATATTATCAAGCTCTTAAAAAACAGTGGCTAAGCATTTTTTTTATTTTCTGAAAGCTTCATATGTTGTTCAACAGCTTCCATTGTATCTAGGACATATAGTTGAGTACATTTTCTTGGCTCTCCTACTTCTGGGTGTAAATGGGAAATATGGTGGTAAATTTGTCCTTGTACCTTAAAACAGTAAGGGCCATGCCCTGGAGCATTAACAGCTAATGTTGCACACATAGAAGCAAATTATATGGCACTGTTAAATAAAGACTGTCAGCCTTATTAAATTGCGATTCGGTACATTTAAAAGGGCTCTATTTAAGCACATAGCATATTTTATTTACAGAAGTTTTTAGTTAGTGAAGACCTTGCCTTTGGATAGAAGTTCACTAACTAAAAAGTTCTGAAAAAAATATATGCTTTGTGCTTAAATAGAACCCTTTTAAATTTACCGAATCGCAATTTAATAAGGCTGAAAATGTTTTGTTTGAAATTGCTATAATTTGGAAATGTAGGGTCACTCATTATACTTTGTAAATATGTTGAGAATTTGTCTCTTTCTGGAAGTCTTCCCTTATCTTTCTGACAACAACTAATGAACTCACCATCTCAAGGCTTTTCCTGTTGAAAATAATAAGCCTCACAAAACTGACAAACAGCATTCAATAAACCACAATGTTGAGGCTCTACTTTTATAGATGTAAATAATATACTTTACTGAGAACATATATCAACATTACTACCAAGCTGCGATTTAACTTTAACACACATTTTTATTTTCTTTGAAATTCTCTCACGATCTTCTTTTCGTAACCTTTTCCGAGACTCCGGCAACTGTTGATTTTTCCGACTTTGTACGCGTTCCATTGTTAAACGTTTTTTGCGTTCTTCGCTGGTTTCTTTGTTATCAGATATTCTAATCTGTAAATGTAATCTGAAATTCTTATTTTGAACATATGGATTATGATTTTTATAAATGTTAAATGCTACTAATATCTTTCTTTAGCTTACCTGAAGTTGTAATAGATTTTAGAATTATATATTTTTTTTGCAACAGTTTGTAATAGAAATGTAAGTGTGATAATATCAAACCTGTGTTACAATCTAATTAATTATATTTGTTATGTCTAAATAGCAGTACACTCCATTAATGTTTTTTTTTTTGTTGTGATTTGGCCAATTGAATAGGGCTCTACATAAGCGCAGAAAATATTTTGATACAGATTTTTTGAGTTAGTAATCTTCTATCCAAAAGCAAGGTCTTCACTAACTAAAAACTTCTGTAAACAAATATGCTCTCTGCTTATATAGAGCCCTATTCAATTGGCCAAATCATAATTTATTAAGGCTGTAAATTAGTAATGTCTGCAGCATATTTCCTATAATGGGTCTTTTCTCTATTAATATATTTACAGAAAACCACAATCCACAACATTAATTTATGATATTGTGTCTATGACCTTGATAGTTCACAATGGGCTCCATGGTTATTAGGAAACAGATTAATGAATAATGTGAATGTCTGTAAGACATTTTTACATTGTGTCATAGCTCATTACAACCATTTGTTATGGCTTAGGGATTCTCCTCCAGATTTTTGTGTCTAATTTAAAATACCTAACATATAACCCCTTAAACATTGTAGATTGTTCTTAAATTAACTATACCAGAAAGGTTGGTGTAGAGAGTTGTATTAATGGACACACCTTACTAGATTATATGCTCAATGAACATGTTCCCCAATAACATTTATTGACATAGCCCACTTATGGAAAATTGTGAAACACTGACCTTGACCAGGGACCTGTATGTTCCACCCACAATCAAAAATCTCTCCTTTACATCACCAGCATAGTTTCCTTAAAGCAGTAACAATGGTTTGTCCTCTCTGTCATCATTTGTTATCATGTACTAAAGATGTTCATTCTTACATCTAAACATTTATTTACATTTTTTCTTTTCTTTGCAATTATTTAAAGCCTTACTTTATTACGACTTCTTTTTTTAATATTCCCCCAACTCTTGTGTATATAACCTATTGTGTTCTGAATAACTAGTTTTACTGTTCAAGTTGTTTACAAAATGTACATTCTAATTAGTTTTAACTATGTTTATCACAATAGTGAATTTTAATCAAATGAATCAAATATATCCCCAAAACGTATATTAATGTCAGTTGGTTCTTAACAGTATGTAGCCCTTTCAGTATGAACTGTTCCGATAATATTTTACAACCCAAAAGGCTGGCCATGTTTGCTACAGTTTGCTTTGCATCTCTTTAGATATAATTTATGTAGCAATTTTTCGGGTACATATGGAAACAATATACAATTTTTTCAGCAAATGTTTGTTTTTTGCTTGGTTTTCTTTTGCATTATATGTTACACAAGAATAATATAATTGTAAAACTGAAGAAAATAAGGACAAGAAAACAGTTTCTCCTTATTTTATTTAGTGTATCATTAACAAAATCAATCATGTCATTAATATCATTGAAATACAAACTTATAACATTTCCCTAGGGTGCCTATGTATACTAGTATGAAATATATATAATTTTCCAGAAAATATATAATACAAGTTCATTAAAAGAAAAATATACAAAACTAATTATAATATCTCCAGACCTACTGAGATCATAGATACTATGGGCCTCATTCTATTATCGGTCGTAGGAGATGCGGGGCCGCAAGAACCGGCCGCAAGCTATTCGCCTATTCTATTCCCTTCCGGCCGGGGATTCCGGCAGGCTTGCGGCCGGCGCCTTGTTATCCCTTGCGGCCGCACGCACCGGAGGAAAGCCTTTGATCTTAAACGGCCGCAAGAGTTTCAGCCGTAAGAAAATCCTGGTTGCTATTCAATTGCTCCGGGAACCCTCTCTGCAAGGCTAAAACCGAGCCGCAGCTTACTTGCAGCAAAAAGGTCCAGCAGGCACACAATTAAGCACATTTTAAAGCCATAATAAAGCCATCCTGCACTCTGAGGAGACTATAAAGTGATTGTAGGTGTTAGCATTCATAGCACAACATTCCCCTACACTTAAATCCGTAAATACATTTTATTTGAATTTATGTCAAATATCTGTGGAAAAAGTCCAGAGGGCTTGGAGCACCTCAGACCCGCCCACGCTGTGGCTGGAAAATAAACAGTTAATGTAATATCGGATTTGGGCTGATGTGCAAGCTTGAGAGGGGGTTGCTATTAATCCTCATGTCCCCCATTATTAGAATTTTCAACTAAAATAATCCAAAAAGTTGTAAGACAAAACTTCCTCTATGAAAAAAATAATAATAATAATAAATAAAAAAATAATAAAAAAAAAAAAAAAAAAAATATATATATATATATATATATATATATATATAAAGAGTGAGGCAGTCATGAGTGTATAAAAATCAAGATGAATAATGAGTGTTGCAGCATGTATTGATGCCTGTTTTATTGGACAAACATATTAAATGAAAACAACCACCCTTCGAGAGTGAACTCTCTTTGTCAAGTCACAAGCAATACTAAAAGTTTAAGCAGTGGAATGCAGTAGAGATCTGTTGCTTTGAATCTCTGCTCTGGACTTCACTGTTTAAACTATTAATATTGCTTCTGACTTGAAAAAGAGAGTTCACTCTCGAAGGCTTGTGATATTCATTTAATATGTTTTTCCAATAAAAAAGGTATATATATATATATATATATATATATATATATATATATATTTATATATATATATATTTATATATATATATATATATATTTATATATATATATATATATATATATATATATATATATATATATACAGTATCTCACAAAAGGGAGTACACCCCTCACATTTTTGTAAATATTTTTTTATATCTTTTCATGTGACAACACTGAAGAAATGATACTCTGCTACAATGTAAAGTAGTAAGTGTACAGTCTGTATACAGTGTAAATTTGCTGTCCCCTCAAAATAACTCAGCACACAGCCATTAATGTCTTAACCGTTGGCAACAAAAGTGAGTACACCCCTAAGTGGAAATGTCCAAATTGGGCCCAAAGTGTCAATATTTTGTGTTGCCACCATTATTTTCCAACACTGACTTAACCCTCATGGGAATGGAGTTCACCAGAGCTTCACAGGATGCCACTGGAGTCCTCTTCCACTCCTCCATGATGACATCACGGAGCTGGTGCATGGTAGAGACCTTGCACTCCCCCACCTTCCATTTGAGGATGCTCCACAGATGCTCCATATTGTTTAGGTCAGTTAATCACCTTTACCTTCAGCTTCTTTAGCAAGGTAGTGGTCTTCTTGGAGGTGTGTTTGTGGTCCTTATCATGTTGGAATACTGCCCTGCGGCCCTGTCTGCTTCAGTACGTCACAGTATATGTTGGCATTATTATTATTTTATTATTATCGTTTATTTGTAACGCGCCAACATATTCCGTAGCGCTATACATAAGTTAAGTTACAGGCAATGACAAGTTAAAGATTCATACATTGCAAAGAGTGTATGGCCCTGTCTTTGAGCTTGGAATCCAGTGTCCATAGCGCTTTCCCTAAAGCACTGCGCAGGATTGAAACTCGCAGACTTACAATCTAAAGGTTAAAGTTTGTATCTGGTACAGTAGGGAGAGAGTAGTGCTGAGCAGTGCTGAGCATGTTAGGGAGGAAGGTTATAGGCTTCTTTAAAGAGGTGCGTTTTTATTGATGTTTTGAAAGATTTAAGGCAGGAGGATAGTCTGGTGAAGCGAGGCAAGGAGTTCCAGAGAATAGGGGCAGCGCGAGAAAAGTCCTGGAGGCGGGAGTGAGAGGAGGTGACAAGAGTGGTAGAAAGAAGAAGGTCGTTAGCAGAACGAAGAGGGCGTGTGGGGGAGTATTTGGAGATGAGAGCAGAGATGTATGGGGGTGCGCTGTTGTTGAGGGCTTTATAAGTTAGGGTCAAGATTTTAAACTTTAATCTGGAGGCTAAGGGAAGCCAGTGGAGTGATTGACAAAGAGGAGCTGCCGACACTGAACGATGTGTACTGAAGATGAGTCTGGCGGAGGCATTTATTATGGATTGAAGTGGGGAGAGGCGAGTGATGGGCAGGCCAACAAGGAGCGAGTTGCAATAGTCAAGACGAGAAATGATAAGAGAGTGTATTAGAATCTTAGTATTGTCTTGTGTAAGGTAATGGCGTATTCTGGATATGTTTTTTAGATGGAAAAGACAGGATTTGGTTAGAGACTGTATGTGTGGGATGAAAGAGAGGGCAGAGTCCAGTAGAACCCCGAGACAACGGGCTTGGGAGGTGGGAGTGATGATGGCGTTGTTGACAGAGAGAGAGATGTGAGGAATTGAAGCTGTAGTAGAGGGTGGGAAGATTAAGAGTTCAGTCTTAGACATGTTGAGTTTCAGATGGTGGGTGGACATCCAAGAGGATATACTAGAGAGGCAGTCGGAGACCTGTGCTAGAAGAGAGGGGGATAGATCTGGTGCTGAGAGATAGATTTGGGTGTCGTCTGCATAGAGATGGTACTGGAACCCAAAAGAGTTTATTAGGGTGCCGAGTGAGGATGTGTAGATGGAGAAGAGGAGGGGGCCTAGGACTGATCCTTGGGGTACGCCAATAGACAGGGGGTGAGGAGAAGAAGATGTGCCGGAGAAGGAGACGCTAAATGATCGTTCTTGGAGGTATGATGAGAACCACAAGAGAGCAGTGTCTCGAATGCCGAGGGAGGAGAGAATGTGGAGTAGAATTGAATGGTCAACGGTGTCAAAGGCGGCAGAGAGATCCAGGAGAAGCAAAATAGAAAAGTGGCCTTTCGACTTGGCGGTGAGCAGGTCATTGGTGACTTTTATGAGGGCTGTCTCAGTGGAGTGTTGGGGCCAAAAGCCGGATTGGAAAGTGTCCAGAAGAGAGTTAGAGGAGATGAAACTGGTGAGGCGGTTATAGACGAGCCGCTCCAGCAGTTTGGAAGCTAGGGGAAGTAGAGAGATAGGGCGATAGTTAGATGCAATGTCAGAATCGGATGAGGGTTTCTTGAGAGTGGGTGTAATTATGGCATGTTTTAGAGATGATGGAAATGTGCCGGTGTTTAGGGAAAGGTTGAAGATATGTGTGAGAGCTGGGATAAGTGTAGTAGAGAGGGGAGGGATGAGCTGAGATGGAATAGGATCTGAAGGACAGGTAGTGAGGTGAGAGGATGATATTAGGATGGAGACTTCATCTTCTGTTGCAGGGGTAAAGTAGTCCAGAGTGGCTGTGGGAATGGAAGGGGGGGTAGATTGGGTGTTGTTGGTTAGTAGAGTTGGTTGAGAGAGTGAAGTGTGTGAGCCATGGTGGGAGGAGAGTTCATTGTGGATAGATTGAATTTTATGTGTAAAATGGTTGGCAAAGTCTTCAGCCGTGAGACAGGAAGGGATGGGGGGAGGTGGTGGGCGAAGGAGAGTATTGAAAGTGGCAAAAAGACGTTTTGGGTTAGAGGACAGAGTTGATATTAGTGATGTAAAGTACTGCTGTTTGGCCAGGTTGAGGGCAGAGGAGTAGGAACGTAGCATAAACTTGTAGTGAAGGAAATCTGCTGCAGAGCGTGATTTCCTCCATAGTCGTTCAGCAGTGCGGGAGCACTTCTGAATGTGACGTGTGTGTGTAGTGTGCCATGGTTGTGGATGAGATTGAGGGCGTCTGCGTGTAGTTATGGGGGCCAGAGTGTCAAGAGTGGAAGTGAGAGTAGAGTTGTAGTGTGTGGTGGCAGTGTCAGGGCAGTTGAGGTTGGTGATAGTGCTGAGAAGAGGTTGGAGCACGGTGGAGAGTTGGGTAGGGTCGAGTTCTAGCAGGTTTCTGTGGGTTATTGTGGCTGGGGTTGAAGAAGAGTGATAGGAGGAAGATGTGTTGAGGTTGAAGGTAAGGAGGTGATGGTCAGATAGAGGGAGAGGGTGGATGACTAGGTTGGAGGTGTGGGTAATATTGGTAAAAATAAGGTCAAGAGAGTGACCAGCATGGTGAGTTGAAGAATCTGTAAGTTGTGAGAGGCCGAGGGAAGAGGTGAGTGCAAGTAGTTTGGCGGCTGCTGAGGAGGTGGGGGTGTCAATGGCAATGTTGAAGTCACCAAGTATCAGTGTAGGAATGTTGGAGGAAAGAAAGTGTGGGAGCCAGGCGGAAAAGTGATCGAGAAATTGAGAGGAAGTACCTGGGGGGCGATAGATTACAGCAACACGTAGGGAGATAGGAGAGAAGAGGCGGATAGTATGAGCTTCAAAAGACGAAAATTGGAGGGATGGGACAGGGGGTATGAGGTGGAACGTACAGCGAGAAGAAAGTAATACACCCACACCACCACCTTGTTTGTTCCCAGGTCTAGGTGTGTGACTGAGGTGAAAACCCCCATGCGAGAGTGCTGCAGGGGAGGCAGTATCAGAAGAGGAGAGCCAGGTTTCAGTAAGAGCCAGTAGATTGAGGGAGTTGGTAGTGAAAAGGTCGTGAGTGAAAGTGAGTTTATTGCAGATAGAGCGTGCGTTCCAGAGAGCACAGGAGAAAGGAAGAGTGGAAGGTTTGTGACAAGTGATGGGTATCAAATTTTGTGTTTTTCTGGTGTTTTTTGCCCTTGGAGTAGAGCGTGGCTGAAAGCAGGTAGAAATGAGGGAGGGACCTGGGTTAGGGGATATGTCTCCAGCAGCTAGCAGAAGGAGGAGTGAGAGTGAGAGAATATGGGAGTGGGACTTACAGTGATGTTTCTGCTTATGAGTGTTGGGGAGGGGATGAGATTGTGATTGGAGGAGAGAGAATAGCTCATGGGAGCAGAGAAGAGGAGAGGAAAGCAAGGAAGGTGAGATGGTTATAGTATTGGAGGTATGATACGGATAGGCTGCAAATGATAGTCTGAGAGAGAGGCAGTAGAAGATGAGGAGGAGAAAAAAGTGAGAGAGCATTTCGACACAGTGTGTAGGTGTAGGGAGTAGATAAGATAAAGGTGTGAGAGTAAAAGAAAAATTGTTAGTGACCAAGATGGGAGAGTAGCTGGGTTGTGTGTAATTATATATATATATATATATATATATATATATATATATATTTTCTTTTTTTTTTTGTGTGTATTAAATTAGTTGAATCATTTGAAGCAGGTGATGCTGAGTGAGCAGGTTTAAGTCAGATGAGTAACTATAAATTGAGACAACGCAAGGGTGGGTGGGAGTGGGGCAGGGAGGGAGGGCAGAGAGAGCAGTGTCTGTGGAAGCCAGGTGAGTTTTTTAAAGATGGATGCTAGAGGCTGGAACAGAGAAGAGATTGTGAGATATAGTTTGTGGCTAGCCAGTATTTATGCATTTAAAAGGAGCATTTGGTGCAGACAGATGAGAAGGTGTGAGGGGGGCGGGAGATTGTGGTGGAGAAATACAGTGTGAAAGCTTACAATTTAACAGAGTAGTAATAAAGTTTCTATGTGAACAAAAATTATATCAGATATGGATATTTATAATTAATGGTTTCCTCAATGAACTGTAGCTCCCCAGTGCCGGCAGCACTCATGCAGGCCCAGACCAAACATATATGCACATATGTCTATATGTGTATATATGTTTTCTACAATTTATTGTGTTGATTCCCCCTATATGAATTTACCTGATGGTGTCAGATGCTGCCTCCACTCTCTCTGCATCGCTGTTTATGTTCAAACTGAGGGTTTCATCTCATCAGTGTTTTTGTGTTCTTTGTGCATTATTCGTTTATCTGTCATTTAGGGATTATTTAAAATACCTTTCCTCAGTATAGATGTATACTTTTGGTGGTGGGAGTGGCATGGACTGGGACTACATGAGTGCTATATATATCATTCAACTTATTGTGGGCAAAAGAGCGATAGAAGCCTCCACAGTACAGTGGTACAGTAAATAAATAGTACATTTGTGTTCACATTTAAATGTCTAAAATAAATTCTAAAATGTATTTCCTGCACAGAATTCCAAAATATGCATTCTGGGAACTTGGACAGGGACATTCAAATATGTCAACAAAGGCTTTGCTCTTGTAATCCAATACCATTATGCATAATCTATCCTGGGCTTTGCGTCAAGATAAATGCACTCTCTCTCTTATCTATCTTCTTGTCTCCATTCTATGCCCCTTAATATAACATCTGAGTGAAGCAAACAATTTTTTTTAATTATCCTGAGTAAATGCTAGACTATTGTGAATAACCCACAGAGATTGGTGGGGATATCCGATAAGTAACAGGAACGTTGCGTGTACTCTCAAGCTATTTCTCATATCTTTAAAAAGCTCTATATCCAAACTTGGAAGCATTTAATAGTGAAACACTCTTTCAGCTAAGAGGGATAGAAAGAGATAGAGGGAGTTATAGAGAGAGGAATAGAAGTAGAGATGGATAGACAGGGAGAGAGCAGCATAGAAGGAGAGGCATAGGATCTGTCTATCTTTATACCTTCCTCTATCTCTCTATCCCCCTCTATCTCTATCATTCTCTCTCTCTATCCTCCTCTCTCTCACCCTCATCAAGAAAATGCAGACACTTCCCAGCATAAGAATAGTGAGCAGAAACAGCACCATCTCCCCATATCAAGATAATCAGTAAAGTGACAGGGGAGAAAAATCAAGTAAGTAGGTGGAGTCTGTGTCAGTGGCCACATGTTGTGAAGTTGAGGGGTTTATATGAGTGGGTGGAGTCAATGTAAGGGGAGGGGCCAGGTCTCTGTCTTCTGCCCCATCAACTTGGAAAGTCACCAGCCTCTATTGGGCAAAACCATACAGCTGTTTCACAGGACAGGTTCCGCTTAGAACAGACCTTGCCATTGTCGACCAAAGAAGCACATGTTCAATGTCATGTCCAGAGGTTGTCTTTGGGAAATAGACGTATGAGTGCTGCCAGCATTGCTGCAGAGGTTGAATGGGTGGGGGGTCAGCCTGTGCTCAGACCATACACCGCACACTGCATCAAGTTGGTCTGCATGGCTGTCGTCCCAGAAGGAAGGCATATGCCTTGTGAATTTTTCTGTCACTCTACCAGATATGTACACTGTGCCACTGCTTAAACTCGAGATCAGTAGCTCTTCTAATGTTAATTGAAACTGGCCTTTAGATCTAGAATTTATTTTATAATTTAACTACTATTCTATTAAAAAACAATGTATACATACAGATCATAAACATAAACAAATAATAATACATAAACATAAAAAATAACAATACATATTAGTTAAATGTTGCTTTGCATTACAGGACAATATTTTATTAAATCCATGCTTCAATCTCTTTATATTATTTTTAACCTTAAATAAATGAGTAGGGTTATTCCCAAAATGCTGTTTGCTCATGGTTTCCAAACACTGTAAAACTTGTCTTCCTGCTTCAAAACATAAGAAGTTTTCTCTATTCAGAATATTTGCCAAACTCTTTTCTCTAGATGGTTAAAAATGCTTGGTGTTTGGTTTTGGAGCCAGTAAGCTGCTATAACAGTTCTAGCCGCAGTTAATATTTGTATAATTAGTTTTTGTCCATCTTCTCCTTGTACCTTCCAAAGGCTCATTTAGTAACAATAGTACTGGGTCTAACTTTAATTCATAAGCTAACATTTTTACCATTTCTTGTTCTTTTCTGTAGAATGTTTACCTGCTATGGCAATTTTTAAGCACCATGATACTTCATGCGATGCACTAATTTAAATAGAGTACTTTTTAGCTATATATTAATCAAAATTCATTTTATAAAAATAGCTAATGGTAGTGGTAAATTTAACGTGTTATGAGCACAGTAGATAAGATCTCAAGGACTTGCACCAGTCCTAATATCTGCTGTTGGGAAACACTGCTCTAGAGGGGAGGAGACACATTATTGACGAGTCATGGTGAATGTAATTTGACAAGTAATACTTCATGAAAAAATGCAAACGTTTAACAATATGTATGGTAAACTTATGTATCTTACAGTAGACCAGAGCACACTGTAGAGTGTTAGGGCACTAAAATAGCTTTTGAAAAGCAGGGAAGCAATATAGAAAACAAATAGGGATTAAAAAGAAATTGTTAGGTTGAATATTACATGTACTAGCAACGGGGAAAAACGGCCATGACAGTCTAAAAAGAAATCACGTATTAGAAGACCAGTAAATAAGTTCAAAGTAAGTAATAACAAAATGGTATTTGTCCAAAATGATTAAGACATAAAGACATATAACGAAAACTTAACAACCATAGCTTAGAGAAAAGAAGAGAGAATGGAAATATGATGGAAACTATTTAATAGATTAAACAAAATACAGGTCAGAAATATATTTTGAAGTAAAAATGTGAAAACAGAGGTCATGTTCTGAAGTTAAATTATGGGGTAATGTGTAGTAGTACATTAAAGAAAAGGAGGTTGATGTATGAAACAGCCTGATATCAATAAATAAATAAATAAAAATAAAAATAAAAATTATTGAAAAAATGATCTTGCGTATAATGCATTCACAGGTAATAGAAGATTTTAATGAATAACAATACATTTTCATTAAATAAAATACAATGAATAGATCTGAAATAATACTGATGACCTAATTAAATGAACTAAACAACACATAAAGTGAATAAACAAATTACAAGTTTAAAATAATATCCTCAATAAACAATATTCAAATAGTTGTAGTAAAATACACTTTTTAACATAATGGTTTTTAAACATGTATTTTCTTACAGTATATTTGTAGGATCATATGATTACTGTATATACTCGAATATAAGGCGAGGCACCTAATTTTACCACAAAAGAATGGGAAAACTTATTGACTCGAGTATAAGCCTAGGGTGGGAAATGCAACAGCTACTAATAAATTTCAAAAATAAAAATAGATACCAATAAAATTACATTAATTGAGGCATCAGTAGGTTAAATGTTTTTGAATATTTATTTCAAAGAAAAACAGTAAACTAGCTGTGTAAGTGGAAAATAGGGTCAACAAAAACATATATTATGAGCCCTAAGCCCTCCTCATCCTCCTCCCCTCTCATCCTCCTCCTTTCCCCCTCATACTCCTCCTCTTCCTCCTTTTCCCCCTCATCCTCCTCATCTCCTCATCCTCCTCTCCACCCTCATCCCCCTCTTCCCCCTCACCCCCTCTTCTCCCCTCACCCCCCTCTTCCCCTCTCACCCCCATCCTCCTCTTCCCCTCCTTCCCCATCATCCTCCTCTTCCCCACTTCCCCCATCTAGCTGTGTAAGTGAAAAATAGTGTCAACAAAAACATATATTATGAGACCTAAGCCCCCCTCATCCTCCTCCCTTCTCATCCTCCTCTTTTCCCCCCTCATTCTCCTCTTCCCCCTCATCCTCCTCTTCCACCTCATCCTCCTCTTCCATCCTCATCCCCCTCTTCCCCCCTCATCCCCCTCTTCTCCACTCCTCCCCATCTTCCCCCCTCATCCCTCATCCTCCTCTTCCCCCCTTCCCCATCATCATCCTCTGCCCCACTTTCCCCATCATCCTCCTCTTCCCCCTTCCCCTCTCACCTTCTCACCCTCCTCCCCTCTCACCCTCCTCACCCTCCTCTTCCCCTCCTCTTCGCCCCATCCTCCTCTTCCCCCCTCATCCTCCTTCCCCCTCATCCCCCTCTTCCACCTCATCCTCCTCTTCCCCCCTCATCCCCCACCTTCCCCCCTTATCCCCCTCTTCCACCCTCATCCCCCTCTTCCTCTCACCCTCCTCCCCCCCCCCTTTGTAGAATCCATTGAAGCAAATATTTAACAAAAAGGATACATATAGCATTTGGAAATCTTTGTTTTCCCTAGGGCCTTTTTTATTTGAGCAATCACTGTGTGTGCCATCACTCAAACAAATATAGGATATTCTAAATAAATACATTTGTTATAGCAGTACCATAAATGTAAAGACTATATACTATATAATACTAGGAAATTCCCCGTAAAAAATGATAGGAATAAAATTGTAAGCTTGCCAATGCTGTTTGCCACACAATGTGAGGTTTTGCCCCTCAGAGCACCTTTGGTGCTCATTTTAAGCCTCTCCCTCTGTGTACTTTATAGGCCTCGCGCTTGAGCCCCTTTGGCGCGTTTAGGGGCCTCGCGATTAGTGTTACTGCCTTGGGAAAAATGACGGCATGATAAAGTGTGATAAATTGAGTCTCCCCCCCCCGTATCTGAAAGTTATTAATCATAATGCACCGATTTTCACTAAATGTCTCTTTCACATCTCTCTTGGTGTGGCCAACATGTGAAATCACTTTGCTTATATATATTATAAGTAATAGTATTTAAAACATCTAAGTGTTTACACAAAATGCACATTAGGACATTTAGCTTTGCTCTTTAAATTTAAAACATTTGTGTTTTGTTAGATTTAATTTTCTGTTATCATGGTGCAAAGCATGAAAAATGCATTAAAAGTTGGCTTATACTTGGAATCTCAAAAATTAACTTACGATTGTTGAAACTCCACTGTGACACTGGTGTTTGCCTGATAGAATGTGGATCCATAGTATAGAAATAGAAAGTAATGACCGGGGTTCAGACGTAATTAGCAGTAGAGTTACATAATTACATAGGCCCTCATTCAATTGCAATTTGGCCAATTGAATAGGGGTCTAAATAAGCACATAACATATTTTTTAAAGAAGTTTTTACTTAGTAAACATCTATCCAAAAGCAAGGTTTTCACTAACTAAAAACGTATTTAAAAAAAATATGTTAGGTGCTTTTTTAGAGCACTATTCAATTGGCCAAATCGCAATTGAATGAGGGCCATAGTAATTAAGGTTGAAAAAAGACTTGCAGTCCATCAAGTTCAACCTTTTAAGATCTCTTCTGATCTGCAGTATGCAGATTAAATTAATTAATTAGTTGTTAATTAATTATTAATCAACTATTTACTTATTTATTTATGTTTTTATTATTAGTTTATTAATCCAGAGGACGGCAAACAGAAAAAAAAAACAAGTGACACTTCCTAACCCCAGATATTGATGATCGGATGTCTCCCTGGATCAATACTGTTTTTCTAATTATCCATGATAACCCTGAATTCCCTTTTCAATTAGAAATAAATCCAGTCCCCTTTTAAAGTTATCTATCGAATCCGCTGTCACCACCTTCTCTGGTAGAGAATTCCACAGATTAACCACCCTTACTGTGAAGAACCCTTTTCTTTCTTTAAGGTGGAATCTTTTTACTTTTAACCTCAAGGGATGTCCTCTTGTCAGTTGAAAACCTCTTGGCAAAAAAAGCTCCCTTGACAAATCTTCATACTGACCCTGGATGTATTTATATAAGGTAATCATATCTCCTTTTTTCTCTAGAGAAAATAGGTTTAATTTGGTTAGTCTTTCTTCATAACTTAGCCCCTCCATTCCCCTTATTAGTTTTGTTGCCCTCCTTTGTACCTTTTCCAGCCCTAGGTCACAAGCAGATGGTTAAGGGTGGAGGCTAGCAAGATAAACATTGACCTAACTAAGCATGAGGTTGGGGCTGTTAGAAATCTATCAATAGTAACAGCTGTGTCATCATGTTCACTAGCTAAGGTCCAATAAATATGGTTAGTCAAAAGAGCTCACACACTTGGGAAATAGTCCTTTGCTTGGGCACTGTGGTCTCAAACTGATGTCATTTGTATTTGGAATTTGTGCCAATAGCAACATAGGATGTGTCAGTCCTGCGTATCCTCTTATCCATAGCCATAACATGATGCATCGATCCCATACCTATGACACAGCACACTGCACTAAGATGAAAAGCACAAAATATTTGTTTAGACCAGGAATGACACAACATGAGCAAGCAAGTAGAATGTGGTGTGCTTAGTGAAAATGAGGGTAGGCACAGGAACCTTATATACATCCATTTCAAGTTGGGGATATTTTAGAAGATTGTGTTTTTGTTCTCCACCAAAATATCAGTTTGTGTCTCATTTTAAGATAAAAAATGAGTTTCTTTGTACTATAAAGTGCAGTTCTAAGATAAATATGAATACTGTACTATTAATCCAGTGAAATAACAACATAAAGCACAAAGGAAAAAAGTATTTTGCTAAAGATACACACGATGGAGACATTTTTTTAAATAACTATTTAAAACAAGTATTTGAAAATATGTTACTTTTTATAGAAGCTAACGATCTTTCACTTTCTTAAGCAAGTGAGTTGGCTATAAATATAGTTTAACTGAGTATGTGTGCTGTGTGACTCACTTATTTCTTTGTACTTCTCCATTGGGTGCTTGATGGAAAGGGCACTAGCCCAGAAATGTTGTGTACATATAGTTTGATTTCTAGAAACAGAATAGGAACATGTAAAGAGATATGGAGATTTTAATAAGAAAAAATAATATTACTAATTTTATATTGCATGCAAATAATCAATTTCTGCAACCTAAAATGTTGTGAATAGATACAATTCTATATTATTGTAAATTAAATTAAATTGATCAGTAAAAATAAATCACAAAGTATGTAGGCATATAAATACAAAATGGTATAACAAAGAAATATATATGTTATCTAAGTATATTGCCATTGTGGAATGTGGATTAACAATACATACATTGTAGACTATTAATGTAGCAATTTGTGCCATCACATCCATATATTTAAAATAGATGTGTATGGTCTGACACACAGATTACTGTAAGAGGTTGTTCAGCATACCAGGAAAATGTACAATTGCTAAATAAGTAATAAGAGTGGCAACAAAATGAGAGGTGATTAGTTACAGGGCATGTATAATTTTTATGGATTATGAATGCATCTGATAGAGGAGAATCAGTAGTGTATGAAACATTTTTTTGCATGAAAAAATACCAAAATAAATATTTAAACACTTACCCCTTGAAGGAAGCAAAATGTCTTATAATTTCTGATAGTTGAAAATTAGGGTTAACACGCTTTCCAAACCCAGGCTAAACTAGCATAAAATTCAAAATTAGTTTTGGCCAATCAGGAGGAAGCAGAGCCTCACAACTTTGTATCACAATCTGGGGTTGCTGTCTATGCTTCAAAGCAGCCCAGTCTTGCACATGTTAGAAAGTGCTATGTATCACATATATAGTTGTGAGCATGGGGGCCGTTGCTCACGCTTGCGGGCTCGCGTAGCGAGGGCAGCGGGCGAGGGCCTCAGTTGCTGGCATGGAGTGCCGAAGGAGCTCCAGGCCAGCAACTGCGACCCTCGCAAACTTTACGTCGCAACGCAAACAACACGACACACCAATTACGACCCTCGCAAACTTTACCTCGCAACGCAAACAACATACGACACACGTTAACACACATTACGACCTCGCAAAACTCGGACGCAACTCGCGAACATTACAAAATTCCAAACACAATACATACACGCACACAGCACATACATAAAAAACTTACCTACAGCAACAGGGAGCATCCAGGACCAAAAAAAAAACAACTTACACCTTGATTTCACTCAAAATAAAAGAGTTTACACACTAAAAAATGTGATAAGCGACAGAAAAAATGGCCGCCGAACAAAACGAAAACGAGGCTACACACGCAAACACAATATGACACACGTTAGCACACATTACGACCTCGCAAAAATCGGACGCAACGCGTGAACATAAAAACATTTAAAACACAATAAATACACACAACACACACATAAAAAGCTTACCTACAGCAAGAGGAACCATCCAGGACCTCAAAAAAGCAAGTTACACCTTCATTTAAAGAAAAATAAAAGAGTTTAGACACTAATAAAATCGCTAAGCGAGAAAAAAAATGGCCGACGAACAAAACGAAAACGAGGCTACAGCACTCTAAACACGGAAAACACCACAAGACACTCGCAAAACACCACTAAGCACCTACGGATAATCCACGAAGACGCATACCACAGATTACCCGCCATTTTACGCCAATGCCGAAGTACACCACTACGCTAACGGTTTCGTCTCTCGTACGCACAGTATTACACTGCACACATTCACCACGCTTACACAGCAGCTCCACACCACTAATGCTGCAGCAACATCAAAACACATTGACAGCTCTTCAACACAATGCTTCAAAATAGGTAAAGTATATTCATTTATTAATGTATTATATATTTCCTTATTACACACCAAACAGCATTAGCTCACTTACAATTTCATTGCCGTCATTTTTTGACGGGCAATTCACTAGTTTTCATATAAAAGTCTGTCTATGCAGCACATTCCAACTAGATTATAATTCTGCAGGTTGTCTGTTCCCTGCATCAACTGCTGCTACTGCTGCTGGTGTTTTTTCTCTCTGCCTGTCTCCTTGGGGAAATTTTCAGCTATGACCCCACCACCCATGTTACTGGCAGCACTTCCTTTGGAGGTCACAACCTGTACCTGGCTGCTCTGTAAGCTTCCTATGGGTGTGCAAATCCAGACAGCAGTACCCAGCATATAAATATGTAAGTACTTTAAACTTTTCAATAAAAAACATATTTTTCAACTAATCAGTGGTTGTTTTTAGGAAACATTTGAAACCCAGGACATTTTTTTATACCTTTAAAGGTAAATGGAGGTTTCTCAGTTTTTATTGAAACAATGCTGAGATACAATATGCAAGTGACTAGGACATCTAGTACAAATAGAAATATTGTATGTTTGTATGCAAAGAAACATTGTATGATTGTATGCATTTTGGGGCTATGTGCATATATGTTCATTATACTGTATACATATTTATATATATATATATATATATATATATATATATATATATATATATATATATATATATATATACTAGTGACTTGCCCGTCAAAAAACGACGGTCAATAAAATTTGAAGCCATGGTAATGCTGTTTGGCACACAATGTTAAGCTTTTTATACTCTAAGGACCTTTGGCGCTCATTGTGAGCCTCTCCTCGCATGTTCTTTGGCTCCTCTCTATATTTTTTTAAAATACTAATTAATGAATTAATTGAATAATAAATTAATATAGTTTACCTTTTTCTAATTAATATATGTAACAATCAATAGCCTGAAGAGGTAACAATCTCTTTTTATTTTCCTGCAGCATATAATGTCCAGTGGGACTGTTGCTGGCCTGAGGAGATAGTGTTATGAATGTCCCAACTGTGCATTAGAAATAGGCTGCGTGCGCGAGCGCAAGCCGTTGGTTTATTTGTGTAAAGCGCTACTTTAGATGTTAGTTGTTAGTGGCAAGTTAGAATTGTAAAACTGCGTTGTTTGTCTATGTGCTACGTGGTTCGTGAGCATTTGCCGTCCTTTGTAATAGTGTATTTTGTACCTCGTACATTCCTGGGTGAAAGTGGTACGCGGTTGCCTTTCTTTTGCCCTGTTCAGGGTCATGTAGCGTCATTTTCATTTTTTTGGGCCGTCATTTTTTTCTCGCTTGGCCGATTTTCGATTGCCAGCAAAATCGACCTAAATTTGCACTCCACCTCACTCCCAGAAGTCCTGGCTGTCCCCCGGTGCTGTGTGGGATGTTTTTGTTGTATTTTTTGTTTTTTTGATGTGTTTCGGGTCTTTTGCTTTGCGCGGTTCGGCCGTTAACTTCTTGAGATCTTTAAACATGAGGGTCAAAATTTTAAATGTTATGCTGGTGCCTATGGGAAGCCAGTGAAGACTGGCAGAGATGAGCTGCAGTGTTGAGTATAGTAAATGAGTCTAGCGGAGGCATTGATTATGGATTGGTGTAGAGACAGATTAGTGATGAGGAAGCCAGCAATGAGCCAGTTGCAGTAGTCAAGTTGAGATATGATGAGAAAATGTATTAGAAATTTTGTTGTATCTTGTGTAAGGTAGTGATGTAATTTGGAGATGTGTTTAGGTGAAACAGACAAGATTTTGTTATTAATTTTATGTGAGTAATGAAAGAGAGGGCAGGATTCAGTAGAACCCCAAGACAATGGACCTGAGAGGTGGGAGTGATGATGGCATTGGTAACAGTGAGAGATATTTAGAAGTGGAAGTTGTAGTAGAGAGTGGGAAGATTAGTAGCTCAGTCTTTGACATGTTGAGTTTGAGTTGACACTAAATATACAATCTTCGAGGTAGTATGTGAACGATGAAAGAGCTGTCTCACGGATGCCAATAGTGTGGAGAATTTCGATTAGAGAGAAATCAACTGTATCAAAGGCAGCAGTGAGATCCAGGAGAAATAGAATAGAGAAGTGGCCTTTTGACGTGGAGTTAAGCAAGACTTTAGTGACTTTTGTGAGTGCTGGTTCTGTAGAGTGTTGGGCTGGACACCAGAATAGATGGGGTCAAGATAGGAGTTTGAGGAAATTAATTTGAGTGGTTTTGAAGCCAGGGGAATTAGAGAGATAGGGCAATAGTTAGATGCAGAAGTAGGGTCAGTTGAGGGTTTCTTAATAATGGGTGTAAATATGGTGTGTTTTAAAGATGATATAAACTTGTCAGTGCTTAGGGAAAGGTTGAATAGATTTGTGAGAGCTGGGATAAGTGTGAGGGGAGAGATTACCTGTGATGGAATAGGATCATGTGGACATGTTGTAAGGTGAGAGGTTGATAATAGAGACATCATCTTAATTTAAAGGGCCAAAGGACTCCATAGTGGATGTAGGATTGGGGAAGATTAAAGGCTGGGTGTTGTCTGTTTGTTGAGAGGAGGCTATGCTTCAGCCATGTTGAGAAAAGAGTTTGTTTCGGATGTTTCCAATTTTATTTTTAAAGTGGTTGGCAAAGTCTTAAGATGTGAGACGGGAAGGGGCAGGATGTGGGCAGAGGAGGGTGTTGAATGTAGCAAGCAAGCATTTGAGGTTGGAGGATAGATTAGATATTAACAATGAGAAGTATTGTTGTTTATCAAGATTGATGGAAGAGAAGTAGGACTGCAGTAAAATTTCCTCCATAGTTGTTTAGCAGTGCTGGAGCACCTCTGACTTTTTGTCCCATGGTTGTGAGCGAGAGTGAGGGCATCTGCTTATGGTTATGGAGGCAAGAGTGTCAAGGGTGGAAGCTTGAGTCAAGTTGTATTGTGAGGTGGCAATGTCAGGGCAGGCGAGGGTTGCGAGGGGACTTAGAAGGGGTTGTAGCATATTGGAAAGTTGCTGTGGGTCAAGTGCTTGCAGGTTTCTGTGGGTTCCGCTGGCAGGGATTGAAGAAGGGTAAGGAAGTAGCGGTCAGATAGAGGGAGTGGGAAGATGACATGGTTAGAGAAATTGGTAAAAATAAAATCAAGGGAGTGTCCATCATTGTGAGTTGGGGATTATGTCTATTGTGAGAAGCGGAGTAATTTTTTTGAATGTTGTGGAGGTGGGTGAAAATTTGGGATAATTACAGAGGGGCACATGGCAAGGGAAAAGAGATGTTAAAAATAACTACCTAGTATGGGGTATCAGTACTTTTCTGGGGAGAGGTCAAAGTGAGAGCCAGCTGATTGCTGGAAGGGTGGTGCAGTCTTAAAATTTTGCACAAACATCTTACATATTATCTATTGCCTTTCCTTTAAATTATAAAATAGCATAAAGTCTACCACTAGATGATGAATACTTCTCTGCAATTAGAAAACAATTATAATTATTCCTACCAATTATCATTGTATGTATATAAATCCAGGAAATCCTAGGAGTTTTGTGTACACTGATTTTTTTTATTTGCCTAACCTAGAAGGTTGCCTAACTTGTGTATGATTTATTTGAATGTTCAATCACCAGTGATATGACTATCATTTAAGATGTGATAGCATTATCATTTCTGCCAATGGTTATGACCATCAAAAGATACACAATAGTACATTTATTTTTCTAAAATGGACCATTTGTGAGATTAAGCACTGCTCAATTATATTTTATTTTTTGCCTTAAATAAATACAGTTTAAGAGACTGTATTTTTAAGTTAATTTGCCCTTTAAGTGTATAATTGCTCAGGAGTATCTCTTGGTTACAGACCATGGCTTAGGAAAGCTGCTGTTGCATTTGAATGAGCAGCGTGTTCCAAGTTTTATGCTAGGCATATCACTTGAGCCCTTTTTAAGTTAGCATTACTGACAAATTACATGTTATACATAAAACGTTTATTCTCACATGTGCTGCATATATTAAAATCAATTCTTTTCTTAGTATTAGCTGAAAGCAGTATACTTTATATGCTGCTAATGCACTTGATACAGTTTGTATTTAAGCAAGAGTGATTATCATTCTATGACATACTATTTGTACATCTTGATTACTTTATATTTAACTTTGAACAACATTTTTATCATAATTATAGTGTTCCTTAAGGCTTATAAGTATACATTACTTTGTTCAAAAATGTCATATTAAATTATAAAACTGGTCTTCAAAACGGCATTTAATTTGCTTTCTTAAGAAACAGATTTTTTTTTAAAAGAAAAAGCAGCTTTATTTTATCATTCATATTTTACACGTACCAAATGTTGCTTGCAAATTCAAATTCAGTGAAGGAAACATTGATGCTTCACATTATGCTTATTTTTGAGATACTGTGGTATCCTCCTATTTTTAAACATATATGGGGCTTGCATTATATATTTTTCAGGTTCTGTTTAACTATGTATCGCCTTAATCTCTTAATCACCAAAAATACTATATAACCTTTATCCTTTTAATTCCTCCCCACATGGAAAATTATTTATCAGAGTTTTTATTTTATTTGGCGTATTCATCTTTTTGTGAACATTGCAAATACAGATATACCCCGCTTAACGCTACTCCTTATAGCGATGATTCGCTATAGTGCTTTTTTTCTGTAATTCCCCGCTTAGAGCTAAACGCTAAGTGCTGTTTTTGTCCACCAAACCCCATTTAACACTGTTCACCACTTTTTTTTCATCTCCAGACCAATTTTAACGATCTGAACCATCTGTCATTCAAAGTGGACTGTTTAGTTGATGTTTGCTCTATCTTTACATTTTATTTTAGGAAAGATTCAGTTTGCGTTGTTGTTATGTTTGCTGTTTGTTAAAAGTACATATAAAGCCCAAAAAATTCTAAACTTTAATTGCTTTTGTGTATGTTTTCCATGAGTTCCCCTATCCCTATCTACCCTGTTTTAAAATGACAATGTTTATCGCTGTTTCATATAGCACGCCGATTGCCCAGGAACCTATCTACAGAGTTAAATGGGGTATAGCTGTAAAAGGTTAGCAAAAATGGCTTTATTGATAATCCATAGAGGCCACTACAATAAAGTGGTTCTATCGGCTACTGCAGTGACCACAATGGTCATGTATAGAGTTAATCCTTTCTCACGTTCGATACCCATTTCTTTTATACTAATGAAAATCACAGGTTTGCCCAGTTTGACTTAATATCTTTAAAGGGCCACAGTAGATTAGAACTTCACATTAGTCAATTATACAATTAACTGACAACTTTAAAAGCTGTGTTCGCCTGGACATAAAGGTATTTTTTACATAGAAAATATAACTTTTTTGCAGACGTAGCTATGTATGGAAGCTTCCATAACTGTAATGCAGTGTAGGATAATCAGGGTTACAAGTTTCTTTGTCAACAAACTTCACTCCAACCACTCCTGAGTAGTGAATAAAGGTTGCCCACCATTTCCTGCAATGTGTTAATATTGTTTTGCTTTGAACACAATCTATGTATAGCGCTACATAATATGTTGGCGCATTAATAATATACGTTAATAATAATAATAATATAATAATAATAATAATAATAAAAGTAATTCAGATATTTATTGAATTCCAATTACAATCACTTATATTAATAATCTTACAAATTAATTCTAATCCACAAAATATGGACCCTATTCAATTGTCTAAATCGCAATTACATAAGCCCATAATGGAGCCTGTAAAAGTTATAGATATTCAATTGGCTACATTTTGCTACTCGCAATCCATTTGCGAGTTACAGGCTCAAAATCACTAAGGTTGTCAAAAGCGTAACTCTGTTTTTATCTCCTCCTTCGATGTTTCAAGCCTGCAAATGTTACCAGTGCTAAAGATGATGCAAAATCAATATTCAATTGCAACAATTCAACAAGCCTGCAATTGCCTTCAAACACGTAATGGCAAACGTATCAAAAAATTATACTAGTACTAGATAGGACTTGCAAGTGGGTTCGTAACACTGTAAAAGCAAATATAAACACACTACTGTACCTTAAAATACTAGGGATGCAATGAAAGGCATTAGAATTAATTGCACAACAGTCACAAGTTCACAAATCTGCCATATCTTTAAATCACAGATCTGATTGGGGGTAATATCACCTGTAAGTAGTAAATAAATTACAAAACAAATATCATAGTAGATATCAAAAAGTTAATTGAACCATTAATTATTCAATCAAAAGATACATGTTACTACTGTACAAAATAGATACATTTAATTGTAAAAAACAAATCAACAATGATTAAATTACAAAGAAAATGCCCTTTATAATTTAATCACTTGAGAAAGCATTTGACAGGGTAGGTTGGGATTATGTGGACAAGGCACTTCATAAATGTGGTCTTGGAGATTTCTGACCCAAGGCAATTAAGGTCCTGTACACATCACCAATGGCATATGTCTCAGGACGTTTGTTTATGCCTTATAAATTCACTATAAGTAATGGGACCCATCAGGGTTGCCCTCTTTCCCCTCAGGATTTTAATCTTATGATGGAGCCTTTGGTGGAGTCAATTAAATCATTAGATCTGATAAAGAGCGTAGATATAGATAATTTTTTACATAAGATTCTGTTATGTGCAGATGACGTCTTACTGACCTTGACAGAACCTGAGACTTCACTGAAACATCTCTTTGAAATGTTAGGTAAATTTAGCAAAATATCTTATTATAAGGTGAACCTATTAAAAACAGAAGTTATGAACGTAAATATGACAAAGGAGATGTGGTCCTCTTTGGAATCTTTGGAAGTACTTTAATTGGAATTCAAACAACATTACTCATTTTGGAATTATTTTGCAAATGATTTGGAGCAATTGATGAAAATTAACTAACATAAGTAGTATGTGAAATTTAAAGATGTGATAAATTCATGGAGATCAACTAACCTGTCATGTCAGGAAGAATTGCTTCTGTGAAGATGTCTTTACTACTCAGAATCAATTATTTAATGCATTCTATACATATTAAAGTGCCCAACTATTTGATCAAGATGTTTCAGACGATGATAGATAATTTTTATTTACTTAGGGCCAAGAAAGCAAGTATTAAAAGAGCCATATTGACTAGACATTTTAGAAGAGGTGACTAAACCTTTCCTAAAATTAAGAATTATCACAATGCCAAAATACTCTTTTACTTAGTTAAGACGTCCGTATTAGAAGAACCAACGAGGTGGTTCCAAATTGAGGAATTAACTTTATTTATAGGAAAGCTTAACCACTTTGACACAAGGAGAACATGAAATAAGTTAGAGTATCTTCTGCATTAATTATTTTAAAAAAGTCTTAATTTTTGGCATAAAAGTAATAAAGTCCTCCAATCCCAATAGATATGCTTGTAGAAATTTTAAATATTACCCATAAAGGTAATTGGGGTAATTGGGGCATTACAAAGTAAAATGATCTTTTCTATAAGAACTTATTCCGTTCATTAGAAGGTCTTTGTACACAATACAATCTCCCAGCCTCCAAATGGATAGAGTGTAATATGATAACACAAGCTAAATACATACATCTAGTAAATGGAGACTTAACCAATTTAGAAAAAAAATGTTTCAAAACAGGTGGAAAACAGTTACTATCCCAATGCTTTTGCATATTGGGATCAAAACTGGAGGTAGGTAAAACTAGTAAAATGAGAGATTGCTGGACAGGGCAAACTTGGTATAATGCTTTTTAACTTACGGAGAAATGTATCAAGTGCTCCTCATACAGGGAGGTTTTCTTTAAAGTTCTTCAGAGATGGCATTGGGTACCCACTACGACAGTAAAAATAACTACAAATAGAGATACAGGAGAATGCAGGAGAGAATGTGAGGGGCTTGGCTTGGCACTTATAAACATACTTAGCAGGACTGCAACAAGATACAGATTTTTGAAAGGAATGTTTTGAAAAAATTCAAACATTCTTTATAAACCTATTACTCCCTCTAACAAGATGTTCTTGTTCCACATTTTTCCTGAGACTTTAAATATTGCCGAAAAAGCAGTTATCATCCACATAGTAATGGTTGCTGAATGGTTAGCTACCATTAAATGGAAGCAAGTTGACCTCCCAAAATGGAATGAATTGATAACTTTAGTAAATTGTAATCGAGCTCTAAAAAAAGAGTTAGAGTTGATCCCTTCTGATCTGACAAAATGGAAAATCTGGGACATATATATGATGAGAAATCATGTTTAAGCGCAAAACATTGCTCCTTGCTTCACTTGTATATATATTTTTTTTATTAAGTTGTATTATTGTCTTTTTTTGCTTCTCTTCCTTATTTTTTCTACTTTTTTGTGTTATATTGTGTCATAATTAAAAATAAAATAATTATTAAATAAACATCAATTAAAGTAACTATCACGACCGGCAGCTTTGGGGGACCACGCTCACCCCAAATCTCTATCTCTACGGTCGCAACGTTTTGTTCAGATCTGGACACCAGCAGACACTTCATCATTACTGCAGAGACATGCACCTCAGACCCCTATTCTTAGGATCTAAGAATCACACACCATGTACCTTTGATTAGTACAAAGCAGACTCTGACACCACCTGTGTTTAGTGTGTCCAAAGTCAGACTGGACACTTCTTTATTGTTACAAAGATATATCAAAAAACAGAAAGATGACACAAAACACCAAAGACTGCCCCCAGTTCTAGCCCATCCTCCTAGGCAAATAGCTTGCTATCCCCCCTAACCCACATGATTTCCAGATATATAGAGGGGTCTGGCTTTCTTCTAATTACAATTTTTATTCTTTATTCTTATAGAGCCATAAAACTAGTTCCCCCCTTCATGACTAAAGCCAGAGCCTTCACACGTGGCTGATCGCAGGGCCATAAAAATTCCACTATCCTATTTCTAACACAGATACAGTATTCCAATATTAGTCAATGACAGCACCACATGCACTTATTACATCCATGATATAAACGTTAAGCAAATTGTTAGCACCTTCTAACCACATATATAATAACTGATGAACCCCAAATAGTCCAGTGGGCCCTTCTGTTCATAACAGCTAGTTTCCCCAATCCTAGTGTGGCCTAGGAATTCGTCCTGCCGGACAAATTTCTAGCCACACTGATCTCACTTGTGCGAGTGATTGTAATTGCCTCACAGTCCACATTTCTTCCAATTCCAATGGGCAAACAATTTTGGGCATAGCCTCCATGGCTCAATTGCCAACCGCCTTCCTTGGGCCATGGCACATGCCCTCTTCCTCTCCATCCATTGGGGAAAACAATTTAATTGGGCAGCTGCATCTAAAACAGTCCTTGGGCCTATTAGTTCACCCAGTCCAAAGGGTCCTAGGGTGGTACAAAGTCCAGGTGACAGTTCCCAAGGTGACATGGCTCGTCCCCCTCCCAAAGACCAGGGCCAGTGCCCTCCTCTTCCCAGTGTCTGAGGAGAAACATTTTCCTTGGAAGTCCCATAAACTAATACCTCCAGGGAGGAACATACCAGTCTGATACTGAACCCAGCATCCATGATGGTGGTCTGGAATGGAGGCTACACTTTCACCTGCACCGCAGTCTGGGCACAGTAACCCCTCTCACCTGCAGCAATGGTCTGGGCATGGGACTCCATTTCTCCATCTCCTTGGACCACAGTTGGTGCGCTGTATTCCATCTTGCCTGGATTGGGCACACAATAAGGAATGTGATCCCTCTTTAAATGATTTGCAGTGTCTCTGTTTGGCAGGATCTCAGGGATCATAACCCCCCCTGCCCCCTTGTCTGTGGCTAGCTCTCTGACATTTTATATCAGTGGGAGCTCCATGCTAGGCCCAAAGTGCATTCCCAGGGCACAGTGAACATAGCTGCTCCTATCCAGACTGTTTGCTTGGCCTGGGTTCTGCCAACAGTACTTTGTGCCAGGGTAATCAATACAGTCCAAGGGTGTCATTGCCAGCCCACCCCCAATAACCAGGGCCCATACACTATTCTGCCACACTGCATGGGTAAAACACTCCCCTGGGGTGCCCAGAAAAATAGTAATTTCAAGAGGGAATTTACTGGACGGATCTGGAAGCCGGCACCCACTGTTGTGGTCTGGTCTAAAGACTCCAAATATCTATGTGGTATCTGGATCAGCACATCACATTCCCCTCTCTCTGGAACCACTGCCTGGTCACAGCACTCACCTCTCTTGGGATCTTTGGTCACTGTGTTCCCTGGCAGGACCTCACAGCTCTCATCCAGACATCCCCTTGGGCCATCAGTTTTACAGACATTCTCTGTCTTCTCAACTGCCTTGTTATTAGCAATTGTGCCCCAGCCATTTGGGTCTGGCTGGCGCCCTTGGTCTGACACAGTGCCAAGGTTTTTCTCGGTATTCGCCCCTGTACCCATGGCTGGTTCCTGGACTGTAGTTATCCACGGGAACCCCATGATAGGTTCACAATCCATCTCTGGTTCTTTCCAGAACTCTCCCAGGCCCTCCATCTGGCCTGCTATTCCTGTCTGAGACTCAGACTCCACTGGGTTTGAGATGTACCCATAATGTATGGTACCCTCCTCATCTGTCCCAGTTGTAGCAAAATTTTACTGGGCCTGGCCCATTTGTACCTCCACATTGGTATTGTCCTGGTCAGAGTCCACAATATCCTCTCCCCAGACCTCTGGTAACCAATCCTCTTCCTCCCTATCCGCCTGACCGGGTTCCCCCCAACTGGATGACCAAAACCCCTCCATGGATGCCTCATCCAGCAATTCAACATACTCAGCCTCCAGCTGCAGCTCTTGCTGAATCAGGGGTTCCAGCAAATTAGCCTCTGGGGACCATGGTTCTAGTCCCAGACCATGACAGCGTTTAAGAAATAAGTTATTTTTCCTTCTTACAGTCCCCATGCCACATTCAGGATCACCATAGACGATCTCCCAGAGCCCATCTATTAGCTCCAATTGAACATAGAGATCCTCTTCAAGGGCACCAACAGTCCCTATCCTGGCATGATACTGTTTCTCCAAGGCAATCTCTTTCCATACCAGTTTCTTCAGCCAGCCATTGCTTTAGAAGGGCCATTCCTCTGCAGTCCTTTGCCTCTTTCACCTGGCTCTTTCTCTCTGCCTTTGTAAGTAGCCATCCTTGCTGCTGGTAAAAATGCTTGAGATATCCCACCGCTGCCACCAGCTGTCACGACCGGCAGCTTTGGGGGACCACGCTCACCCCAAATCTCTCTCTCTCTCTACGGTCGCAACGTTTTGTTCAGATCTCGACACCAGCAGACACTTCAGAGGACAGCATCATTACTGCGTAGACATGCACCTCAGACCCCTATTCTTAGGATCTAAGAGTCACACTCCATGTACCTTTGATTAGTACAAAGCAGACTCTTGACACCACCTGTGAGGGCCATGGATATATTGCACCATGATATTTCACAGCTGTTCACAGAGAATCTTAGTGTGTTTAGAATACACAAACCATTTGCTAAATGGAGACATTTCATAAAATACCTTCTAGAACAACATGATACTGTAGAGACCAGATTCCTGAGGAAAAGAAGGCAGGGATCATAGAATTAATTGGGTGGGCATGAAGCCTGATTGGTTGGAACATCCTACAAGAAAATCATGTCATAATTTAGGCTTAGGAAATAGTAATATGATTTACATTCTACCTCATCAACTACATTTTAACATTTCCTTCTCTTCTTCAATTCTGCTTCCTCATTGGGGTACCAAGAGGCTCGTTCTCAGGTCCTTCTTTTTATACATCCTTACTTGGCAGCTTTCTAAACTTGTTTGGGTATCATTATAACCTTGCACAGATAATGCCCAAATGTATCTCTCTTATCACCTTCACTACTAGCTTGAATCATCAGTTGCTTACTAGAAACCTCATCCTTAATGGCCTAATGCTACTTAGGGGACCACTAAAGTTTGTAAAAATCCTTGCAAGGTTGAGTGAATTGTGACAACTGCCATATGCCATTTAGTCTGTTGACTTAATGGCCCACTGTAGATTAGAAAAATATCTTGTTTGTGACATATTTAACAACCAAACAGTGGGCCATATTTAATTTGAAGACAGCAACTCGATCACAGACAGCTGAATGTCTGCAGGTGTGTTGCGTGCTCCTGTTCGTCTCCGATTGCAATGCTATTTAATTGCTCAAGGCCGCAAGTTACTGTCCCAAAGCCAAAACTGTAAACCTGGATCGGAGCAGTTCAGGGCAGGAACATGATCATATGCGATCAGACTTGCAAACGCTCAAAAAAATGAATTATGAAAATGAATGCCAATACTGTCCTCGTTCATATGGGTGGCCTGATATGTATTAACTCATCAATACCCAAGAGTGATTTAGCCCTGAAAATAAACATAAAAAAATCTAAGATCTGCCGATTTGCGAGCTTGAGACTGTTGACCAATTTTTTATTTGCATTTACAGTACTAGGAATTGGTCTTTATTCCCCTTGCAGGTCCTCTCTAGCACTCGTAGGATTCTCTTCTTCATTTGCCATTTACGGGTGTGAAAACATTTGCGGGCTTGGGGAAATTGAGCAATTGAATAGCGATTCGCGATTTTAGCCTTGCGAAAGTGAAAGATCAAGGCTTCTGGAGGCTGTAAGTTACGAGTTTAAATAGCGCCATTTTTTCAAGGCCGTAATTCGGATGCCATTCAAAATCCGCAATTGAATAGCAAATTAGCTTGCGACCTCACTTACGGGCTTCTGGATCTCCGGAAACCTCAATTGAATGAGGCCCAATGTTAGCATCTGTGTAAGTCATAAACATAAAAACATTTTTATAAGAACTTTACTTTAGCAGACACTACTGCTTTTATTCTAATGGGGTTTGTTCTTCCAATTGTTAATATCTAATCTGGAGGTGAAGTAGAGGTCATTTGTTGACTCATTAGTCAAATTATTAAGCTTATACTGTAGCATTTGACATCTTCACCCTCACCCAAACTTGCTTAGTAGAAGCAGCTTGCTAGAATACAAGCAAGACCTACTTACCTTGTCTATAAATGACCCTTCATGCCTTGAAAAGAAAATATTAGTAACATGTCAGCTCCAGGCACTAGCAAAGTCTACTTAAATTAACATTTTCCCAGAAAATATTTTTATACTTATGATTTACACAGCTGCTAATGCTGTTATTTTTTTTCATACTTCCCAAATGTGAGTTTTTTCCTTTATATGAACAGAATGGTGTGTAACAATGGTCATAATTCACAAACCTTTTTGGTGGCTGTAAAGTGTTTCACTGAGGCTAAAATGACAATAATTTCAAATGTAATAGCCACTGTAGCATCAACCAACTACTTTCAAATGTAATAGCCATTGTAGCATCAACCAACTACTTTGCGGTGAATTTCGACCAGTGAGTCAAATTCAGAAACACTACCTGTAAAGGATAGCAAAAGTATTTTGTGGATCAGAAGAGCCCCTTTCACACTCTTCATGAAGACTACCTTATAATAATGAAATCTGCAAACACAAACATGTTACCTACTTTCAAGTGTAGTTCTTCAAAAAAAATGTTTTAATGTTTGATCACAGTGGGTCTTTATATCATCACTAGAGAAATTGAGAGTGCACATATGTGAAGGGTGGAGTGAGTAATTGGAAATGCACAGAAGCAACGTCTATTCCATTTTATTGATTACAGTAGATCTCTACAGTCACCATCTTAAAATACAAATAATTTGTAAATTCATATTATAGCATCATATTTGCCATATGTCGCAATTTTTTATCATAACAGAAGCAGAAAGAAACAATATTTTGACTTCTTAATTTGTATTAAAATACAAACGACGGTGCAAATGGCAGGTTTACAGTCATTGTAGAGAAGACAAAGATGGGTATTTGTTAAGTCATTGCAACACACTCAGATACATTGTAAGCATGCATTGTAGCCCTTCACAATATTCATTAAACTCTGTTTCCTAATAACCATGCATCTCATTGTGAACTATTGCAATTATTATGATCTTACTAGCGAATTGACCGTCAAAAAATGACGGCAATAAAATTTGAACCCATGACAATGCTGTTTGCCACACAATGTAAGGCTTTTGCTCCTCTGAGGACCTTTGATACTCATGGCAAAGACAAATATATAAGTACAGTGTAAAACATACATTTTTTTTAGCACAGTGAATTAATAAATTAATATGAATTAATAAATGTATAAACTTTACCTATTTATATTTAATATGCAGCAATCAATATCCTGAAGAACTAACAATCTCTTTGGATTTTCCTGTATCAGTAAATGTACAGTTGCACTGTGGATCACCTGAGGAAAAAGTGTCAGCAATGTGCCAAGTGTGCAGTGTAAATAGGCAGCGTGTGCCAGGCCAAACTGATTGTTTAGGCGGGTAAAGGGCCATTTTAGAATCGTAATGTTATTATTTGCACGTTAGTGTTGTAAAATGGCTGCTTTTTTCTATGTGTTACTTGGCTCGCAAGCATTTTCCGTCTGTTGTAATGGTATTTTGTGTCTCCTACGTTCCTGGCTAACTTGTACGTGCCTGGCAGTGATTTTCGCCTCGGTCTACTTTGCCTCTTTTTCATTTTTATCGCCCGCCATTTCTTTTCTTCTTGAGGCGATTTTCGAGTGACGCATTCTGCAAATTCGGCTTTAGTTTTCGTGCAACCTCACTCCCAGGCATCCTGGCGCTCCCCCGTGCTCTGTGTAATTTTTATTTTATTTTATTTTTTCGTGTTTTTTGATTTCCGTGGTTCGGCCGTTAAATTCGTATTTTTACAAGGTCGTCTTTTTTGCCCCCGAGATTCCAAGGTCGGAATTTTTGTTTTCTAAGTAAGTCCTGTGTTCCTTAACTGCTTTCATGTTTCAATGCCTCAATAGCTTGCTTCGCTTTGAGAGGCTCGCAGGAGCGCCTTTGACGCTCATTGCAGTCTAAGTCCAGAAGTTTTTAGTTAATGAACTTCTATCCAAAAGCAAAGTCTTCACTAACAAAAAACTTCTGTAAAAAAAATATGGTCTGTGCTTATATAGAGCCCTATTCAATTGGCCAAATCGTATTTGAATGAGGCCCCTAGTTATGTGCAGCAAGATATGAACAAATGTATTAAGTCTATATTATATTTAGCATTTGCAATGTGATTATTATTTCAGTGTGATTACTATTTTAACACTGGCTTCAATTAAAACAGGAATGGTGAATATAATAGAGTAATGTTTATATCTTTAACGTTTTTTTCATATCTGGGAATTCTGACCATGAAATTGCAGTTACAGCTACTGCAAAGTACAAAAGTGTTAGGGGCTCATTCAATTGCAATTTGACAATTAAATAGGGCTCTTTATAAGCACAGAGCATATTTTTTTACAGAAGTTTTTAGTTAGTGAAGACCTTGCTTTTTGATAGAAGTTCACTAACTAAAAACTTCTGTAAAATAGAGCCCTATTAAATTGGCAAAATCGCAATTGAATGAGGCCCATTGCAAACAACATTTGAATGCATTACTCTTAGTGAATATGGTGAAGCATGAAGCTATGATGTGCTGAGATAGACTATGATTGATGTTTGCAGCCATTTTAGTGAAGCTCCTTCAAAATGATTAGTGAATGCTGTGAAGGGGATCTGAACTACTGTTTTGCATGCAGGACCCTCTCAGTTAGAGGGTTTGCAAAGTTCATCAGGAATATAGCTAAATTAATATTAAAGACATTGAAGCTGCATAAAAACAGATTTTGCACTGAAGCACTGAGATGCTTAGTAAATCTGGCCCAGTAAAATGTGTCTTAATAAACAGCTGCATTTTGTAGCCCACAAAATAATATGGCGTTATTGCTTATATAGCATGCAAGATGTATTTGTTTATGTTCCATTATAGCAATTATAAATCACTTTATTAATATAAAAAAAATGATTGTTAGCTTTGAATAATATTTAAATATATCTATGTCCACGCACTATAATATACATTGCAAACAATATGTCCTGTTAAATGTTTATTGATTAAACCAAAATAATAATCTTCAATGAGAGCTTAGATGTAGCTGATGTGTATGTTCTCATTTAAAAAATGATGTCCACTGAAAAAAATAGAAATTCCTGTTTAGCAACCATAATGCATTTGGAATGGAGCCTATTGTATATGAATAAATGGAATGCAATTGAATCAGAAAATATCTTTAGAGAGAGATACATGAAGTCAGATAGTACAGAATTTGTTCAGCTAATTATAGAACAACATGCCTGAAATTTGGTTTGAGAAATTTACATACTTTTCTATGGTTCTGAATGTAAATAAGATGAAGCAGGTTCACTCCCTTCTAATAATATGATTTATTTTGATTTACAACTGTAAATAAATTAAAAGGGATGTTTCTGGAATTGATACCATGTATATGAAATGATCTGGCCAAGCATTTACCAATGGAAACAGACAGAAGGTGCAGCATCACCAATACATGTAGCAAATTATTAAAGGGCTGTTATTATGATGGATTTTTCTTAAAGGGCTGAATGATTTTAGAAAGGTAAAAAATAGACACAGTTAATTTATTAACTTGTATGTGCAATTATTCTTTACTTGAGGTGGCCATTGTTTTGATTGTCTACTTAGATCGTCACCAGGGAGGGCGATCCTATTGTAAAATGCATTCCATTGTAAATCCATTTGGTCCTAGTCTTAGGTTGCATTCCATTTTGGAAACTCTTTCAATAGAACTGAACATATTATAATCTGCATCCAAAGTGCCTTTCAAGGTGACTGCTCAAGGACAAAAAAACAGTGCCTTTCCACTGCATATTGTGATAAATACATGAGACACAGCTAAAGTCCCAGTTAATGCACAATGAAAAGTACATACGTAAATAACTATAATTACAGTTGTATTTTTAATATTTTGTTTGCAATTGTTAGATAGCTGAGTTTGAAAGTTTGGTATTTTAAGCATAAATTACACTAAACGAGCTGTCCTAATGACTTTTTCCCATGTGATTGAATACCTGCCGTAGTGGGGGTGATAAACCACAAGAGCATGTCTAGTCGGATAAATAATAATAGTCACAGAGACTTTTGTGTCAAAGTCTTACCTTTGTAATCTAACTGGTCATAATCTCTTTTATCACCCCACAGTCTGAGAGAGAATTCATCATGTAAGATAAAGTCATTACAAGAGAGATGACTATTTCATATAATTTGCTCTTAAGTATCCACTGGATTTTTAATAACAAATAAATGCAATTATATTTTTATTCCTATGTGTGCTTTATATGTGCCATTTTTGGACAACGTTCCTGTATAATTTGTAAATTATGATTTTTTTATGTTCTGAAACATTTTTCCTATTGCCAAGTCCAGTATATGGAATGTCCGGTTTTGGATCGCCACCTTGTCACAGTGAAGTGTCTTATGTAGCTCAATGAAGCTGTGGGCTATGCCATGTAGGGTCAGCCAAGATGGGCAGGTCATAGCAAAGAGGTCAGATAAATCACAGTCCACTGGAGAAGAAACGGGCAACCCACTCCAGTATCTTTGCCATGAAAACCTTATAGATTTGCACACCCAGACACAAAATGTTGTGCTGTGGTCCATAGGGTCACTGGGAGGTCACTGAGAGTCAGACATAACTGAACAACAGCAAATATGCCGTGTAGGTGATGCAATCAAAAATATCCTTTTCCTGATTCAATATACTTAAAATAGCCTGTAAAGACTGGTCCCATAATGGCAAATTTTCACCTGAGATGAGAAAAAAGGCCTGTTTGTTCCCATAGTAAATAATAATTAGTAATTCAAGAGATGAGGTAAGATGCATTTGAACACTTACAGCCTTATTAAATTGCAATTCGGCATATTGAAAAGGGCTCTATATAAGCACAGAGCATATTTTGTTTACAGAAGTTTTTAGTTGGGGAACTTTTATCAAAAAACAAGATCTTCACTAACTAAAAACTTCTATAAGAATAATATGCTCTGTGCTTATATAGAGCCCTATTCAATTGGCTGAATTACAATTTAATAAGGCTGTTAATACATTTCCTCCTGAGTCTGTGATATAGGTAGTAGCACTGTTGATATTGCTTCCGTTTATATCCCATCAGTCTGTGTTAATTAGATAGCCTCAATTCTAATGATATTATTATGACTGGTAGAACAAGGCAATTTCCACTCTACCAGTTATTTATTGCTTAAATACATTTTTGTTCCTCATGATTGATTTCTATTGCTAATGAATCACAGAATACAAGAAGAATGACTTGAGGATCAGAGAGCAGACTGTAAGGAGATCATTTATTTTGGGTTTCTAATGGGTGGTGTGGATTAACAATTAGAGAGACATGTGAGGTCACTGCCTCCTCATCATACATGGTTCCCCAATAGGATATTAGTAAGAAGTCATGCTCAGTGCTTGGAGTTCCTTTCTACATATTCTTTGGTAAAAGGGAACCTGTCAGATCTTAATTTGTCATCTTTAGAGGTGAGTTCCCAATTCTGGGGGAGATTTAAAAAAATACAAATGTCCAAGTTACATGCACACATAATATAAAAATAGGACAGCTGCATATCAGAGTGTTTTTGTACTTCCCATTAGATGCTAGATCTGTGGCAGCCTGTCAGAGCCAGCTGACTGACAGCTGCACTAGGCTGACAAGGCTATGGACCCTTATATTGTGTGCTTCCTTGTGTCTCTCTTATTCTGTACATAAAGTATTTATCTTTACTGAGAGCTCTGTAGGAGAAGACTTATGTCATTCCTCGTGTTAAATAAATGAAGTTGTCAGTTAAAGTGTATCCAGTATTAGTTCCTGACATATGAACTAGTGTTTGTTAGGAAGTTGAACACCTTTAACTTATAGTGCAGTATAAATATATTATATGTAAACTATGTTTCTTATTGTTTTAAATTGATAAACCGTTCAAACCAGAAATAATTCAATAGCACCGCTAGCCCTATTTTGTTTTGAGATAGATAGCTAGATAGATAGATAGATAGATAGATAGATAGATAGATACTAATAGGTATAAATAGATAGATAGATAGATAGATAGATAGATAGATAGATAGATAGATAGATAGATAGATAGATAGATACTAATAGGTATAAATTAGATAGATAGATAGATAGATAGATAGATAGATAGATAGATAGATAGATAGATAGATAGATAGATAGATAGATAGATAGATAGATACTAATAGGTATAAATTAGATAGATAGATAGATAGATAGATAGATAGATAGATAGATAGATAGATAGATAGATAGATAGATAGATAGATAGATACTAATAGGTATAAATTAGATAGATAGATAGATAGATACTAATAGGTATAAATTAGATAGATAGATAGATAGATACTAATAGGTATAAATTAGATAGATAGATAGATAGATAGATAGATAGATAGATAGATAGATAGATAGATAGATAGATACTAATAGGGATAGATAGATAGATAGATAGATAGATAGATAGATAGATAGATAGATAGACAAAATATTACATACCCGACTTTTAACATCATCTGTAAAGTGCACATTTCCTTCATTAACTATATTTTGGGTAACTGACCTGTAATACATGTTTCTGTATGTAAATGTATATCCCTGCAGAATGCAATACTCAATGAGGTTTGTTTACATTATTTTGTAAGTAATATAATTCCAGTTCATAGCACGATGCAACAAGTCCAAGTTTTATTCGTGATGTGCATTTAAAAGGTTTATTTTTCAGCCTTTCCTGGACTTTCTAAAAATGTAGAGTATGTCTTTATTTGTCCTAGACCTTCTATCACAATTGCTTTCAGCGCTAAATTCCAGTCAGGATTTTTGTGCTACTGCAGCTCTCCCACTGCCCTCAATAAGTTACTGTATAATTATCTAACAGCAGCTCTCTCAAAGCTGACTAAGAAGTTGTTCATATGACCTGCTCTAACTTTCTTTACCTGTCAAACTAATCACCTCATCAGCTCTCCTTCTGTGCAGCACTGCAGTGACAAAACAGGTAAAGTCGGTGCCCTTTCCCTAATCTCAAGCTGGGACTTCTTGCACTCCTTACAACTAGTAATTAAGTATTGGTCTCCTGCATCCCACCTGTGCTGTACATAGTATTATCCCATCAAGCAACATCCACACATAATGCCAAGTATTTTTTTAGGAAATTGCAACAAAACGGTATGTGCTTTATTTTATTACTTTAATAAAGTAAAGAGTAATTGATCATTACCTTTATTTTGTGTCCTGCCTTTTGTATCTTCCAATCCAAAGCAAACTGTGCACTATAATGTATATTATTTGCGCATCCTTAGTACAGACCAGATAGATAGATAGATAGATAGATAGATAGATATTATATTAGATAGATAGATAGATATTATATTAGATAGATAGATAGATAGACAAACACATAGATAGATAGATAGATAGATAGATAGATAGATAGATAGATAGATAGATAGATAGATAGATAGATAGATAGATAGACAAACACATAGATAGATAAATAGATAGATATTTTATTAGATAGATAGATAGATAGATAGATAGATAGATAGATAGATAGATAGATAGATAGATAGATAGATATTATATTAGATAGATAGATAGATAGATAGAAAGAGATAGATAGATAGATAGATAGATAGATAGATAGATAGATAGATAGATAGATAGATACCGGTTTCTCCTCCTATACCTGCGGCAGTGCTGGGAGATCAGAGGAGTGAATAAGCAGAGCTGCAGGAGGACTCAAGACGCAGAGCAGCCTTCAATAAGACAAGCTTCAGTACCATACACTGGACTCAGTCCCAGGGATACACAAATAATCCACGTATTAACTATAATACAGAACGAAATGTAAAACTAAAATCCATTCAAAACAATGCAACATCAAGGAAATAAGTGGATTTAGTAAAATAATTATGGGGAAAGAAGCATTGTGTGAAATGTAAAGGGATTGTTCTCAGCAGGCAAAGCTCAACTGGAAATATTGGTAAACAAGGTGTTAATATCAGGGCTTTTGAAACCATAGGAAAGTGTGAAGCTGAGGAGTAATAAGGCCAGTATAAACAGAGAAATATACAACAAAGAAGGAGAGAGAGGGGAAAGAGAGAAGAGGAGAGAGAGAATGTGTTACTAAAATGCAGGACATTGTAAGAGGAAATAAAGAAGAGAGGAGGAGAGAGAAATAAAGAGAAAGAAGGAGGGAAATGGGAGCAGAGAAAAGAGATGAGAGGAACATAGGAGGGTGAGCTCCACCTCCTTAGCTTAGAGCGTCCCAGCTGCTCTCAAACCAACTGCTCCAATCTATTCACTGTCGAGACTGAACAAAAAAGTGGCTATTTATTAGAATACTTGTTTGGTATTGTTCCCTGCCACACAAAAGACGTTTCATTATGTTAGGGAAAAAAGGCCTCCTTTTTTTTCCAGAGAGAGAAACAATAACTTGAAATTGTCTTCAAAGTCTTTACTATCAATAATAAATTTCATTTTCTTGTCTCCCTGCCTTGCAGTGTATGTGTGTAGCCGGGCACTGGGAGCTCTGGCTGGGGCTGGCTCCTGGTGTAGGGGATATTATATATATATACCTATATCTATATACATATATAGATTGATAGATATAGATATACACTTACATATATATTAGGTGAACCGCTTGACCAACAATTGGGAGGATGGATCTGGAAGAGGTTCCTACTGTAAGTAATTTCTTAGACTTGGGGATTCTGTCAGAGCTAATGTTTCTGGTTATTTTTATGTTTATGTAGAGAGAATATCCTGCTTTATTTTACATAATCCTACATATTAAGCCTGTGCATAGTGTATAGTTTATTGCATTTTATTTGGGGTGCAGAGTGTGTGGGGGTGCAGAGTAATGCTTTTGGAGGCTACATAGAGGGGGGTGTGAGGGGAGGTGTCATCCAGCTCCTTATATTCATGGATTTGGATAATGAATCTGAGCATGCTGGGGATCAGTTTGGAGCTCTTTCTATTCACTTTTCTATAGAGCACATTCACCATTTTACAATAACTATTAGAATGAGAATGTTAAAATGTGGTGCCATGTAGTGAGAGGTGTTTAGGACAAAGACTCAATTTAATAGTGACTGGCCAACTGACAGTCTTCATTAAAATAGCCAAATGTAAGTCTACAAGTTTATGTAAGCTGCTTCCCATTATCCTGTATCCAGAGAGCATTTGGTGGCCTGGCAGACCCCCATGATTGAGTGCTGCGACCCTTCCTCTAATCTTTGATCTGATCTTAACATACAGTATTTATGTTAAAATCCAATGTGGTGACAATCGTACATTCAAGTGAATTGTCCTGGTTTACACCCTTGATGTGAAATTGCATTCTCGTTAAGTCTAATTAAGTAAAATGATGAGACCCTTCAATCAATCAATAACTACAGATAAAGAAACTCTTAATTATCGGTTGTGGCCAATGCTTTAGTGCTGCTTGTAAAAAGTATCTCAATTTTTATAAGATTTCCTTGTATTTCCTGAATTAGTAAGGCAGGTAATAAAACAGTAGCATCTATATAATAGGTGACATGATGTGAGTAGCATGTATATAATAGGTGACATCATGTGCTTTTTTTATTTTTTATTCGATCAACAGGCTGTGCAAAATCTTGGGATATTGATTCAAGAGGGATGTGGTTTGGGCAAATATCTCCAAAACAGCTGTTTAAACATGATAGCAGCTCAAGTCAATTAACCCATTAAAGGCTTTTTATTGCTATGCTCAGCCAGTAATAAAGGTCATTTAATGGGATCGGAACATGCATCTAGAAAATACATATTTTTTTGTTATATTTAAGTCTTTAAACTACCGAATATAGAGTTTATTTGTATTACATAGAGAGACCCATGTATCCAATACAGCTTTATATATGGAATATGGCATCCAGTTACAAACACTTGTAACAAACCTTAGTGATACTTGTGTATTTATTTGGCATGTGTGTGTGTGTTTATTTGGTATGTGTGTATTTATTTGGCATGTGTGTATTTATTTGGCATGTGTATTTATTTGGTATGTGTGTATTTATTTGGCATGTGTGTATTTATTTGGCATGTGTGTATTTATTTGACATGTGTGTATTTATTTGGTGTATGTGTATTTATTTGACATGTGTGTGTGTGGGTTTATTTGGCATGTGTGTATTTATTTGACATGTGTGTATTTATTTGGTGTATGTGTATTTATTTGACATGTGTGTGTGTGTGTGTTTATTTGGTATGTGTGTATTTATTTGGCATGTGTGTATTTATTTGGCATGTGTAATTATTTGGTATGTGTGTATGTATTTGGCATGTGTGTATTTATTTGGCATGTGTATTTATTTGGTATGTGTGTATTTATTTGGCATGTGTTCATTTATTTGGCATGTGTATTTATTTGGTATGTGTGTATAAATTTGGCATGTGTGTATTTATTTGGCATGTGTGTGTTTACTGCTTATGTGTGTATTTATATGGCATGTGTGTATTTATTTGGTATGTGTGTATTTATTTGACATGTGTGTGTGTTTATTTGACATGTGTGTATTTATTTGGCATGTGTGTATTTATTTCGTATGTGTGTATTTATTTGGCATGTGTGTATTTATTTGACATATTTGTATTTATTTCGTATGTGTGTATTTATTTGGCATATGTGTATTTATTTCGTATGTGTGTATTTATTTGGCATGTGTGTGTATATTCGGCATGTGTGTAATTATTTTGTATTTGTTTATGTATCCCTGGATTTTGGCCCTGTGCTGACCGTGGACTTACATAGTTGTGTATATAGAGAAATTAGATGTAAAGGCAGGAAATCCCTGTCCCATGAATGTGCTGACTGTAAATCGTCCTTTAAATCCTGGTAAATTCTGCTTTGCTTAATCTTTGAGATAAATCTATGAAGGCGAATACTGCATTATGTGACAAGTGGCACCAGGATCAGCCTCATTTTGGGGGTGGTATGTGTGGGAGATTAAGGAAGCTTCCTGGCAGATAAAAGGTGCACCTGGCAAATCTTGCCTCAATTTAACAGCATGATTATTTCCAATACAAGATTAAAACGATACTACTAATTTGCTTTAACTGGGGCACCAGAGAATGTGAAGAAGGGGGCTCTGCCTTACATTCAATCACTTTGTGACAAATTGCCCGATTTACCCACTATAAGGTATATATATATATATATATATATATATATATATATATATATATATATACACACGTGACAGATGCTGCAGGTAAATATAGCAATTAAACTGGTTTCTATTGATTGTCTATCTTTTAAAATTTTGAGTTAATCACTGACTCTTTCAGGACAATATATACATAGAAATACTAAAAAAATGGGCTATCGTTATGCATTGTGATAATAATAACATGAAAGTAAACAATAAACAATAAATACATATTTTTGTCGGATAATGAATACCGGTGATAAATATTTCGTTCGATAGATAGATAGATGGATGGATGGATATATATATATAGATAGATAGATAGATAGATAGATAGATAGATAGATAGATAGATAGATAGATAGATAGATAGATAGGTGGCTGTCCATTGTATCTTTGTTTAATCTTTTTGTTTCATATTACAAAAAATATATTTGCTAAAAGATGCTGCCATTTCGTTAGATTCCTTTAATTTAAATTGTACTTTTAATTGCTGTTTCTGTGATTTTTATAGAATTATTCAAGAACCATGCATTTAGGCTCTGTATTTGTGCCTATTTTCTGATATGTACTAATTACACTGGAATGCAATGCTTTATTTACATAGAAAGCATCTTTGCCTTTTGTTCTGCAATTTCACACATTTTAGGGAATTTACTAAGTATTACAGTAGTTGTGAGGTGCATCCCTGTATTTACTGCACGCTGTGGAGAAAAATTCCCTTTACAATCCCTTTGATAAACTAGTGGTTTACTTGTGTTTTCATAGTTTGATTCCCTGTAAGTATCACTGAGGTGCAATAATAAAAGCACACCCTAACTCCAACAGCCATGCCAGCTACTGCCTACTTCAACAAAATACTTAAGTGTCCCTTGCTTGCCTTGTAATGACACACTCCATACATGCATATACATATATAGGTATATATTTAGCTTTGGGTTTTAAGAAAAGAAACCACTGGATTATTCTGAAAGGTTTTCAAACCGTGTCAAAGTGATGTTTTAATCTCATTGTAAAGTGTATTAAAGGACTAGATGTAATTTATGTGAGATGCTTGGATGAAAAGAGATATTGGAGTGGGATGATCCCTTCACTCTCCTGTGAACCTCGTGTCATGTTTATACTGTTTGAAGTCTGTGTAGCTAATCTAATTTGCAAAAGCAGGGATGGCCTGCAAGAAAAAAAAAATGACTAGGTGGTTTCAATTTTTTGTGTGCATAATTCGTTGTGACTTGTGTACTACTTAGACTGAATAATGACTTTTCTGTTTTGTCTAATGACTAACAGGGGAAAACTGAACGAAAATATTTACTGTTGCATATGGTTGACTGGCACCTATCTCGCATGATTTATTATCTTTTGTTAGACATTAATACTACACTTAACTTGTGCAGAAAGCTTCCTTTGCGTTATTACAAAAACAAACCTCATACAGTACTTTAATTCATCTGAGGATGATAGACCTAGCGCCGAGCCATTAATCTAATTGTAAGCGATGGTTTCAAATCATTTTAAGGCTCAGTTTGTGCTTGTTACTTACATTCTCCTGCAGATGAAATATATTTCTCTGAGGAGTATTTGATTTTGATGGATACAATTTCTATGTGTGCATTTCAACCTAAAAGATATGACAGATAGCTTAAGCAATAGCTCAACCACCTTACAATACAATGTGCCATTTATTTATCCCTTATCAGACACATGGGTACTCACAATATTTTGCTAAGTCTGATATCTGCGCTGTTTTACAAAAAAAGCATATATTGTGATATTTTTGTTTGGATAAAATATGTTCTTAATAAATATGATCACAAGAATTCAACGTTTCGAAATTTCAACAAGTAATTCAAAATTAACAAAATAAAAGAGCAACAAATTCTGATGCTCACACCAAAATAGTGCCAGGAAATTATTAAATTATAATTAAACGAATATTTCTAAAATAATTACATAATTAATGAAAAATCCAGAGCATTATGTTATTTACATAAAATTCTAAATAAATCTTTAAATCGAAATACGAGCTTATCTGGTTTATATTTCAATCTTTTCATTTTTTTTTTATATATGTTTTTATATTTTTACTATGTGTGCATTGCAGTTTCATTTGTAAGATTCGGTTATTGCAAACCGTATTATCTGCTCAACTTAATTTTTACATACACATATTAGATTTGGAGACACAATTTTGTATTTTTCAATTAGTGTTCAGTTTAGTGGTATAGAATTATTGGATTGGTATGGCTTATCAGCTAACAGGACTAATATTAAAGTATGTTAATAATTCCTTTGTCCCCCCTGGTATATGCAGCAAAAAAAAATGAAATCAATTACAATATTTTTGTCATTTAAAGTTTTTGCGCATTCAGGTTACCAACGATAGGAGATTTTTGTTCTGTTCACAAAAGGAGCATCTGGTAGAAATACTGTTTTTTTTTTTATTATTGCAAATGAATTAAATTGCGCCATCTGCGCTAAAACGGAAACCAACGCCTTGTGTAGAGTGACTGGATATGTGGTTCTTAAGGGGTATCAGCAGAATATATTTAATTTCTTGTAACCTTCCAACTGCCTCTCACTTAGGGATGACTAGAGATGTCCTTATAGTCTATCTTGGGCTCTATCCCTTGCCTCCATTCACAAACCGAGGGGCTATGCACAGCTTGAGTATTGACATTTCTCCCCAACTGCTTTGCTGTTAACCCAATTACAGAATTCATCAAGAACTATATTGAATTATCTCTTTCCATACAGTATCAGCATTAGCCTAATTAAAAGCTATAATGTCTGATATAATGATTAAATCGTTAGCTCTGCTGTAGGGAAGCAATATTTTGTTTTCTCTTCAATTAGAAGCTGATTAAGGTTTTCAGAGCAGGTCAGCTGTGAAATTTGAATTATATGTGTGAGTACTGCTCACAGGGTGAGACTGTACTCCAGAGATGCTCAAAAATCCCTTTAATTTAATAGTGAAAAGGAAGCACTATTTGTTTTAAGCCTATGGATTTATCCTGTGTAGGTGGAGTTCCAAGCAGTATTTGAATATATATAAATATATATAAAACTGGAGCAAAATATTATATTAAATGTCAGGTACATAAAATATAAATAATGGTAAAAATAAAAAATATTTTTTGATTGTAATATGTCCGAAATATGTAACTTCTAAAAAAGAAAAGAACAAAACAGTTTTTTTTTTTCTTAAGATATTTAATTAATAGCGAAATTAAACCTATTTCCGCGTGACTTATTTTGTGGTGTTACAACAACCAAAATATTTTTTTCCATGAAAATATGTTTTCATTGTGCTGGTCTTGGTCGTGGTCCAAGCCAAGGTATTTGTTACCAGTAGACGGCGATCAAGCCCTTCCTGGAGTCCTGTGTGCACAGACTGGGGAGAGGATGGACTCCTTATCAAATTCTCTGCAGGCTGCTAATAGAAAGCCTGGAGACTTAAGACTGCAGGATAAGGAGAGGTAGACAGAGGGCGAGCTGTGATCGCCTCAATCACATACCAACAACTTATTACTGGGACCAGAAGGTGCAGGGAACATGTGAACAATTACCATCAAAGAAAAAGAAAATGGCAGAGCCAAAGACACCTGATCCAGAAGGTGCAAGGAACATGTGAACATTTACCATCAAAGAAAAAGAAAATGGCAGAGCCAAAGACACCTGATCCACATGTTCAGCCTTTTAGTGAATATTTATATTTCATTATTTCTGTATATTGAAGATTAGCTACTACCGAGGTGAATCAAGACCATACTGTGTGCTCCATATTGTACAAGTTGTAAACATCTTATGTTATGTATTTTATCTCTCCCCAATCCTTTACTATAACTAACAGTTTGTTAACAGACAAAAACTGCGATATACTTCTCATAATAACAGAATAATTAGCATAAATTTGGGAAAGTTTCTGTGCATTAGGCCTTAAATAATGTTTTAATGAATTCCTATTTGTTGTAATAATAACATTATAGTCATGGGTGTAGGAACTGTGGGGGATTTGGGACAAATCCCATCCAGATTTTACTATGATTGTATGTGTGTATATATATAAGCTATTTTATGGCCTGTGTATAACACGAGCTGTATCCCCATCAAAATTATTCTGGCTCCTACACCCCTGACTATAGTATGTAGGTTCCTTAAGATATATCCTTCCCTATACACACATAGAAAACCCACACATTTCCCAAACTATAAGCCAAATATCAAATCCCAGACACACTCAATAACCAATCCACATGGTCATAAACACATAGGGCCTCATTCAATTGCAATTTGGCCAATTGAATAGGGCTTTATATAAGCACATATCATATTTTTTTACAGAAGGTTTTAGTGAACTTCTATCCAAAAGCAAGGTCTTCTCTAACTAAAAACTTCTGTAGAAAAAATATGCTTTGTGCTTATATAGAGCCCTATTCAATTGACCAAATCGCAATTGAATGAGGCCCATACAGACAAACTCACATTTTTCTCTGTCAATGCCCCACACACTTAGGGCCTCAATCAAATGTGATTTGTCCAATTGAACAGGGCTCTATATAGGCACATATCATTTTATTACAGAAGTTTTTAGTTAGTGAAGACCTTGGTTTTGGATAGAACTAAAAACTTCTGTAAAAAAATATGCTATGTGCTTATATAGAGCCCTATTCAATTGGCCAGATTGCAATTGAATGAGGCTCTTAGACCTCCCACGTGTAGACACTGAGCTCAGTACCAACACTGTCACAGACACCCACACTTAAATCACAACTCTGACCCTCCTTAAACTCCATACATATTCCATCTTATGCATTTGTCAGTATAATTTACAATAGAATACTTCAGTATTTCCTCTGATAAAAGCAGCAGGTGCTGGGCATTACACAAAATAATATTAATATTCAGCATTAACCTATTCAGAATACCCATGAACATAAACAACTCCTTGTTCCTTTTTTATTATTAGGCTTTCTGGTATCATTTATATGTCAGAATCTCATATTTTTATGGAAAACCACCAAATATAGTTCCATTTAACATCTTAATACTTTTTATTCCATTTGAACATTGAACCTGTATTTACTGCACTTAAATAATAACAGTGTTGTATTAAAGTATCCTTGAAATACCATTATCATTTGGATTCTGTTACTCGACGATTTTTTCTCCTGTAATCCAGGACCAGAAGAAACATTCCCCGCAGCAAATAGTGTTATTTTGTATATGTAACTTCCTTTCTGTCTTCATCCCAAATTATTGTATTGTGTTTTCTGAGTTCTGACACAAAGGGCCTCATTCTAATGTGATTTGGCCAATTGAATAGGACTCTATATAAACACAGAGCATATTTTTTTACAGAAGTTTTTAGTTAGTGAACTTCTATCCAAAAGCAAGGTCTTCACTAACTAAAAATGTCTGTAAAAAAAATATATGCTCTGTGCTTATATAGAGCCCTATTCAATTGGACAAATCGCATTTGAATGAGGCCCCTAATGTATAAAGATGAGCTATTGGCCCTGTCATGTTCTTTATCACTTTTCTGAGCTGTTGTGGAAAAGTGTCTCCTCTTCCCATTGTTTGTTGCTCTTAACTGAGATGGGTGGTACAGTGATGTTTTAATATGTCTCTCTAACTAGCCCTTATAGGAGGTCTCAGCTATTCCTACTAGGCAGGAATTTGGCACTTAGGGTGAACCTGCAACTCCAGGCAATTCCAAGCAAGTGCATTTAATGAGCCTCTGTGGTCACATGTCTTCCTCTATGGTAATGCAAATAAGCTTGAAAATGATTTTAGAAACAAACAAATGCACACTTGTATTTGCAATGAATGTAGTGATACATTGTCTTTTCTCATCTGATTCTGTATATTACTTTTTGGGGGGAGAGTGTACAATGTTCAGTTTGGCATTGTTTCCTCCTGCATACAGTTTAGATGCCACATTCCCGATGTGCAGATGCAAGCATTTTCTGTATTCAAACTCTCCTCCCACCTCGTGAAGATCATCGGCAAAAAACAAAATAATAGATTCAACTGCAGCATTGATTAATATATTACCTTCTAAAACATTTACAGCCTTATTAAATTGTGATTCGGCCAATTGAATAGGGCTCTATATAAGCACAGAGCATTTTTTTCCCAGAAGTTTTTAGTTAGTGAAGACTTTGTTTGTGGATAGAAGTTCACTAACTAAAAACTTCTGTAAAAAATATGTGCTTAAATAGAGCCCTATTCAATTGTCTGAATCGCAATTTAGTAAGGCTGTAAGTATTTTAAATGACATTTTTGAAATATAGCACCACTCTGTATCTTCAATCCAATTATCGCAATCCTTCAGGAAATTGTTCCTTCTTTATCTTTAACTGTAAACTTAAAAGAGTTGAGGGAAGTTATACAAATTACAATCAACCATACATATAGGATGTCATATATGTTGTTTATTTTCTCTTATTTGGTTTCATAAATTGGTTAATTATGGTACACACCAAGAAACAATGAAAAGTTGCGATTCCTTATATCAATAAACACAAATCTTGCAGACAGAATATGAAACAATTTAAGACAATTGTTTAAAGTAATTCAGTTAGTGGATCCTAATAGCGACCGCTTTGTGATGTGATCACATCACCATTTTTGTATAGGAACATCTTCATTTATTTTCCTTACCCCACATTGCACATGTTGCAAACCACAACAAGAATGAATTCAATATTACCAGAAAAGGTGTAGAATTAATGATTTTTACTGGTGGAAAACAAATGCTTTTAGTATGTTATAACTTCAATGTATTACACAAAAATCTGTTTAGGTAAGGTAAAGGATTTAGAAACCCAAATGTTCCTTCAGCATCACATGGCAGACCAATGGGTATTTCCTGACTATAATATGTTGTGGTGTTTTGCATGATTTGAGAGTATACTTTGCTGAAAGATTGTTGTTATCCAAGTGCAGATCTGTTTTTACACCAAGCTGAGCCGCAGTGTGAAAGTAGACAGGGTGTCTGTATGAAGGAGGGGTGTCTTCTGGGCTAAGTTTTTGCCTGTTTGTCTCTTCTATTTCCTTGCACATATCAGGTGCATTTGGGAGAAACTGCTCTGAATATTACAATGAGAACTTAATTATGTCTCGAAGTTCCCTCCGAATTTCCCCTCCATCCAAGGCGCCTGCTTGGAAGATCTTATCAGTTCTGGCACAGAATCCCTTGATGTCTGATTGACACAATCTAGAACTGTCTATCTCCTGTCACTTAGCAACAACTTACACCTGCTCCCTGAAACCAAAAGCTGAGACATAGCTCTACCTAGACAACATATGTAAAGCACCATTCACTAAGAAAGAGCATTATTCTTCAAATTGAAGCATCACCTCCAATTACAAAAATTGCATATCATATAGTTGCATTCAACTGTAGGAATTACCAAATAATTAGTGCATAGATCTATATAAGGTATATTACTTGTACATTTATTTTAAACCAAGTAATATGTACTGCATCCTGCGACAAAAGGGGAAAAAAAACAATATATAAATATATTACACATTGGCAAACTATATTAAACACAAACGTTGAAATATGTTTTTGTTTTTATCGCTTGCATTTACTTAATTCAGCCATTCACAATGCAATCTAAAATGGAGTTATTATGTATCAAACTGTATTAATGTATAAATGTTATTTTTCCAAAACAAACATGGTCATCTATGCTAGTTCTTCGTAGAGGTTACATAATTTATTGGAATTTGACAATGTCTGGTAATGACTGTAAGCATATTTTATTACTTGACCTAATGTTAGGGGTGCATATTTTCATGTTTTAAATATTTCTGTTTTGTATTTTATTGTTAAAGTACCAGGGACTGTGTGAATTCCTGTAACCAGCATAGATTGTGGGTGGAATATATACCTGGTTGCAATATTCTCTATGCCCATTTGCACAACTTCCCTATTGCATGAGGTGCTGGTACCACCTACTTCAGATCATACTATTACATGTATATGCTATAGAATTGCCTCCCACTCTTAAAGCCTATAAAGGATGAAATAAAAAAACAGGAGAAATCTCCTAAAAGGCAATGACCCTCACCCACCAGTTTTTATTTTAGGTACATACTTCTCTTCATCCTCCAGTTTATACTCCTCACCCCTGACGTCACGGGACAGCGTGCCATGCAAATCATACCCCTTCCCAGCACTCACACATCAATAGACTGGCAGGGTAGATCCCCACCTCCTTGCTCCCCTCCCCCTTGCACAGCTCTCTGCCCTCCCCTCCCCGCCGGCCGCCGTGCTCCCATTGGCCGCAGCAAAGTCATTTAATCCCAACCGGCGTGCGCCGTATGGCTGCTCTGCGCCTGGCTCTGTGTGTCTCCTGCCTGGGAAACAAGCAGACAAAACCACCTCCTATATCACCGACTGCTGCACTCAGCCTTGCAAACACTCAGCTGCACATCCACTCCCAGCTCTCTCTTTGGGACTCTGCTCTTTTATATGATATACTGTTGGGCACTTTAGTTACTTTCCTGCACATTTACGCATTGTCCATTTACGCATTGTCCATCCATCCGAGGTACCTGTCACACTAACTTACTCCTGGCATCTTCTTGGTTGCACAATATCAGCCCAGCTGTGCGTTTGGCATCTTCATTCCTGCTACTAACCTCGAGGCAAGATCTTCACGTATCTGGAGACTAAAAGTGAGAAAAAGCTGAGAAACAATATACAGAAAGACGCAAGGAGAAGACACTGAGACTGAAACAAGTTGCATTGCACCTGTTGAACAGCAAGTGCTCAGCATCAGCACAGGGACCTGGCAGGAAACTTTTCACTCAATAGCACAAGTCCAGGCATCACTCTATTCTTTATCATCCAGGCAGCCCTCTATTCTTTATTATCCAGGCAGTCCTCTATTCTTTATTACTTTTGATTGCTCTGAAAGTTAATTCCAGTCTCCATTGGACGGTAGGATAAGAAGAACAGCCATCCAAAGTAAACAAGGGGAACAAAACAAGTGTGCACTCAGCCTGCACTTAAACAATTGTATAAAGGGTCTCAGAAAGCTTTGTGAATGTACAGCATGATGATGGAAACGGACTTACACTCCCCCGGGGTTCAACCCCCTAGCAACACAGGACAAGCCGGGGGAGGAGGCAATAAGGCCAGCCAGGACCGAGTGAAAAGGCCCATGAACGCTTTCATGGTGTGGTCCAGGGGCCAGAGAAGGAAGATGGCTCAGGAGAACCCTAAGATGCACAATTCAGAGATCAGCAAGAGGCTGGGGGCAGAGTGGAAAGTCATGTCAGAGGCCGAGAAGAGGCCATTCATTGATGAGGCCAAGAGGCTGCGTGCCTTGCACATGAAGGAGCACCCGGATTATAAGTACCGGCCCCGGCGCAAGACCAAAACCCTGCTCAAGAAGGACAAGTACTCCCTAGCTGGGGGTCTGCTCCATGCCACTGGAGGGGGCCACATGGGGGTCGGCCTGAGCCCAGGCGGTGGTGGTGGTGGAGGAGCTGGTGGGGTGGTGGTACAGCGGCTGGAGAGCCCCGGCTCAGGAGCTGGAAACGGGGGATACGCTCACATGAACGGATGGGCAAACGGGGCTTACCCGGGCTCGGTGGCAGCTGCTGCAGCGGCTGCAATGATGCAGGAGGCTCAACTCGCTTACAGCCAGCAGCAACAACAGCACCCTGGCAGTGGAGGGCACCATCCACACCACCACCCGCACCACCCTCATCACCACCCGCATCACCACCCGCACCACAATCCTCCTCCACATCCACCGCCACAGCCCATGCACCGCTATGACATGAGTACCCTGCAGTACAGCCCCATCCCCGGAGCGCAGAGCTACATGAGCGCATCTCCATCCAGCTACGGTGCCCTGGGATACAGCTCCGCCCAGCAGCAGCACCAGGGCTCCCCTTCATCTGCGGCTCACGTAGCGGCGGCTGCTGCGGCTGCTGCTGCCGCGGCCGCCTCATCGGGGGCCCTGGGGGCCTTGGGCTCCCTGGTGAAATCAGAGCCCAGCGTCAGCCCTCCAGTAAGCGGGGGAGGCTCCCATAACCGGCCGCCCTGCCCCGGGGACCTGCGGGAGATGATTAGCATGTACTTACCGAGCGGGGGGGAGGCCGGAGATCCAGCAGCGGCAGCCGCAGCAGCAGCAGCAGCAGCGGCCGCCACCAGCAGACTGCACAGCCTGCCACAGCACTACCAGGGAGCGGGCACTGGGGTGAATGGCACGGTGCCCCTCACACACATGTGAGCCATGTGCGACCGGACAGAGACTCAGCCCATATACTTATATATTGCAGAGAGGCTATAGGGACACATATTGCACCTGCTCAACAAGGACCACAGAACACAACAAACTTTACTTCTATCCAATTGCCCTGAACTGACTCTCTTTTTGTTTTGTACAGAAATGTTTTGATGTTCTTGTAAAAAATTAAAATCAAACTAAAAAGAAGAGGGAAAGTGAAGGTAACATGTTGTTCCTTGTTTTTAGAAGTTAAACTAAAGGCTAGTTCTATAACTAGTTTAGAGGGGAAATAGTGTTTAATTGTTTTGTTTTTTTTGTACAGTATTTATGAGTTCTGCACAAAATATATAGACTTTATTTCTTCAAGACGCCAATGCCAATTCCATTTTTTTACTTTTGAAAACTACCCTGGTTATAACACTTGGATAACTCTCTTTAATTTGCGTCCAAGGGGTTTTCTTGTCATTTATATAACAGACAACCCCAAAACCCCATTTAAAACAATTCTGTAGTCGTTGCAGATTATTTATAAATCCCTTTCACATTAGAAGGCTATTATTGGTTTTGTAAGCGTTATTGTATTTGTTTTCCTGATTTGTTTTTGTATTATTTCTTGTAAATTACTGGTGAAATATTTTTTTTTATTTTAGGCGTTGCCAACTCATATTGTGTATATAGTTTACCAAACGTCCTCTCTGTTAAAAAAGAAAACCCAGAAGGATGAGTTGAATTTTGAGTTAAATAAATTTTCAACTTAAAAAAAAAACAGTTTCTTCTATATATCATATTTCGAGAATGGAATTTCGTGAAAAAAATGCATTTATATAAAATTGCCATTCAGCTATGAAACGAATGCTAACATACTTACCATTTTAAATGCCCTCTAACTAAATGATAATATTAAAATTACTTTAAAATGTAGTCACCATTTAACATCGTTGTAGTTTTCAGGTGTTTATCTTTAAGTGATATCGATGATATATATTTTTATAACGTATATCTTAAGTCTTTGTTTAAAATCATATCATGGAGTTACTTAGGGTATCATATTGAGTTACAAATGTCTACGTTGTAAGCAGATGTAAATGTTATTGTACCTGCAATTATGTAATTATGATTGCAACTTGATCACAGAGCTACTGCATAAAAAGCCTTGTAGGGTCATTTACTTGAATGATGCCTCCTCTTTATATCTTCAGAGTTGTGTACATTGAATTTCATTTTCTCAAACAAAATTCAAAATTGATAAACTTATTTTTTGCGTTATATTGTAGGTTTTACGTGTCTTGAGTTGATTAAGTGTAAAAAATGCAAAGAATTCTGAAGTAAGGATTCATTTAGTATTTCTTGAAACTGAACTTTTCCCATGATGACCCGCCGAACTTGAAATCTTTTCTGGTTTTGGCTGTACGGGTAAAATTTGCACTAGGATATGTGATTTTTGTCTTCATGCATTTTCTTGGAAATAACTGATAAGATTAATTTAAATGATAAGCAGTTCCGTATAGTATTATTCACCCAATTTAAATTATTAATATTTAGATATTGTTTTAAATGTTACAATGAGTGTTTTTTCTCATTTACATGCCGTTAAATATGACACAAAAACAGTCCAGATCTTTTCTGTATGAATTCCTTTATAATTATAGCACTAATAAGTAATTATTTTGTGTCATGTTGGCTTTTTATGTGCTTTGTTAAACCCACGGCAACATTTTCATTAGAATGGCTATTAATTTAATGGTGTCATAATTAAGCTCTGCTGAACCTGAACATTTATATTGTATCTAATTATTACAGATATTCAATTATTATTAGTTCATACTTACACACCTACAAAATTAGTATACATGGTACATGGAAACATTTGCCACCACCTGTGGGTTATTTTTCATATATAATACTTTTTAAATAAATATTTTTTTCCTTTCGGATTATATACTTCAGTAGATTTCTCAAAAAAACAAACAAAAAAAACAAAAACAAATCGCCTATGTTTTCGCATTTATTTATTTGTCAAGTGCATTTTATGAATTATTTTCTAAAATTCGCATTTCATATAAATATGCTGACAATATTTGATTGTAATCATTTATTAGTAATATTAGGTTAGCTATTATTATAAGTTTGTTTAGTAAAATTATATTACAATATTATTTATAATTTTCGTTATCCTGCGAATTTTTGCATTTTACTTCCACTGAAGCAGCATTAGTATTTTCTTTAAAACGATTTACCCACGTATTTATGTCCAGTGTGAGAAACTGCATCTGGTATGAAATCATCCATTCGTGCGATTTTGTATTAAATAGGAAAAGATTAGTCTGTAAAATCACTTCCTGAGATCTAAATGTATTTTTGGATTCCTGAGAATGGCTTTGAATATAGAGATGTTTTTGCAACAAAGACAACGGAATATATCAAGTAAAAGCTGAATTTTACTTGTAGCCGCCTGAGAGTAAAAGTTTAGCAGATTGCCACGACTTGAGCAAGTAATTCCTGACCAATCCAAGTCCTGTTCTGGGCCTCTGCAGTCATTCAGAGGAATCTTACAGAACTATTGCACTTATAGTATAATATCACCACAATTATTTACAAAGTGCTCTCTTTCAGTTCAACTTTAATTAAACTGATTACATTCATGTATTAAGATATTTAGCTAGAGGTGACATAGTTTGCACTTTTTCTGTTTCTGAGACCGAAAACTTTTTCCAAGACAAATCATAACTTTTATCAGATCCTGTAATAATTGTCTTTATTTACCGACAATTGTTGAGTCTTTCTTATTGCACACAGTATTAATTTTTCTAAGGCTATTTCAAGGCTATTTACAATTTAGCAAGGCTATGTGAGATGCATGTGCTCCCTTACCTGCTAGATGCTTGAATAGGCTTGTGATCTTGTAGGATTGTCTGAAAATAAAAACAGGACCAATCTTTCACCCTAATATATATATATATATATATATATATATATATATATATATATATATATAACAATCATTTAATATATGGTGAGCACAACATTAAGAGAAGCTCTCCACCATACAGAGTTATACATTTATATATATATATATATATATATATATATATATATATATATATATATATATATATATATATATATATATCAAGCTAATATTATTTTTAGGCTTCTCCTCTCCAACCCTGATGTTTAAATAGACAAAGTCTGTGACTGGAGCATCATAACTAATTTTACTGAAAACTTTTTTTTTACTACTAGTTCTACTCCATTTCAAAAATCACTATCAGTATACGTCGCTTGCTCTTATCTAAAGTTCTGCATATCGCAATCATCTTTCTCAGAAGTAAACGTGTCCTCCAACAGTCTTGGTAGACATTAGCTTCCCAGGTTTCAGACCTAAACTTCATGTACCTAAGGGCAGACAGTATTTAGTCCAGCCTACTTGTTATGTGTCAGCAGAGATTAAGATGAATAGGAGTGAGCATGGAGCAGTGTTTTGTGTTCTCAGAGTGTGGGATTAGTGAAGAGAAATCCTGACCTTGGGGTCATCAGTAAGTCAAACCCTTTTACAATCACCCAGTGGAACCGAGACATCTCTGACATTGACAAGTGATATTAGAGAGCTCCCAAAGGTACCAGTGAGACATGACTAGGATAATGGTGATCAGCACTAGCCGTCACTCTGAGCACTGAGGATTTAGGTAGTAGGTAAATATCCCAGGTCATGTATGTAATAGTTCTTTCCTTCTTCCCTTTCATTGTTGAATCGAGAGTGCCTGCTAATTATATACAGTACTAAGTAACAGGCTGGTTTTACATTGGTAGCTATAGTAAGAGTTTCCTAACAGGTGCATTATTTAGGAAACAGGTTACCCTCTTGTCATTCCTTCACAGTTATCATGTAGTAACCCCAATCAAAACCACAGTGGTGCCACAATAAAGCACAATACTTAATTGTAATCAATCAATCAATCTTTCTATCTATCTATCTATCTATCTATCTATCTATCTATCTATCTATCTATCCATCTATCTATCTTTCTATCATATATCTATCTATAAATCTAACTAACTAGGTGTCTTTGGATACTCAATGAAATACTTGTTCTCCAATATTTTTAAAATATGACAAATCCAAATGTAATACTATAATTCATGTAGAAAACAAGCAACATCAATGTAGGTGTGTGAATTATCCCCTAATAAATAAAAGGGATGGAATGAATAGGATTGGGTAAAGTAGTGGAACTGTACAGGAGGAGATACAAGGTCACCCCTTAGGCACTGAATGCCCCCCTGGGGTGCTGCAGGCAGAGCATGTGTTTGGTTTTGGGATGGGGAGAGGTCTCTGAGATACTCTCTGTAAGCATGAAATTGCTAAATGTTCCCACCAGAAGAGAATCAAAAGCAGGATAATGCTTCCCAAGGGGCATGCAGTTAGAGCCCAGATTTAATGGAGCAAGCAAGGTAAATACTGCTCCCAATGGACACACGAGATTAAAGCTGCGAGTTAAATTGGATAAAAATATGCAAATGAGGAGATCTGAATGTTAGGGTTAGAAGAACTGAAGGGAGAGGACACGTTGTAGAAATAGATATCCTCTGGTGTTTGTAATACAGCCACATGGTACTGATTACAGGAGCTGGTCTTTAATAACCATTCAGCATTGTTATATTAAAGACATTGTTCAGGCTATTAATGTGAAGGCCATACAAGTCTATATGTGCATTATTATATTTTATACTGCTCAGACACTTTAGTACATTGCCCACTCCTCTCCACACCACAAAGGGATAACATTTAGCAAAGTCTACTGACTGCAAAACTAGGTCAAAAATCACTGCTAAACCAAGTCAATTTTCTGTTTCCATATGCAGCATATTTTCTATTAATATTAACTCAGTTTTTGTGTTCATTAAGTAATGTTCGATGTCTAAATTGATGGTTATTTCCCAAAGTTATTCATTTGCACTGTAGTGGTATAATCTGGTTCAGTATATGCCAAGATCTGGGTTATGTTCTTGAATTGTAGATTACACTGAATTCTCCATTGCAAAGGACAGGTACATTTATTTACCTTGAAGATATATATTATTCTATATATTATATAAACACTGGTATAAACAGTACTGGTATTTTTATTTTCTAATACTAATATTCTTGCATGCAATGCTAAAAACAAACAAACAATTAATTTATAATTTAATATGCTAAACTAAACAACAGTAATTCCTGAATAAAAATATAATTAATTTCCGCACATTGGATTGGTATACTCCCATTAACATGTTAGATTTAACCATTGATAACCAATCTATGCAGTTGTTGGTATTCACCTTGAAATATATGCCTCTTTTAAAAAAAAACTGTGTTAACTTAAGTGAGCAAAGGTGAATGTTGTTGTGGTTTAGATTTTCATATGGCTTATCCTTATAGAAACTCAATATACTGACACATCATATTTAAGTTATAGATATTATCAGCCTTATTAAATTGTGATTAGGCCAATTGAATAGGGCTCTATATAAGCACAGAGCATATTTTTTTACAGAAGTTTTTAGTAAGTGAAGACCTTGCTTTTGGATAGAAGTTCATTAACTAAAAACTTCTGTAAAAAATATGCTATGTGCTTATATAGAGCCCTATTCAATTGGCCGAATCACAATTTAATAAGGCTGTATATTTGCAAATGGATTAACTCTTTGATCAGGTAGACCTCTGAACCTATACAGCCTTATTAAATTGCGTTTCGGCCAATTGAATAAGGCTCTATTTAAGCACATAGCATATTTTTTTTACAGAAGTTTTTAGTTCGTGAACTTCTATCCAAAAGCAAGGTCTTCACGAACTAAAAACTTCTGTAAAAAAATATGCTATGTGCTTATATAGAGCCCTATTCAATTGGCCTAATCGCAATTTAATATGGCTGATAGTTATGCAATGCACCAACAGCATGATGATATCATATATAGAATAATCTAGGCATATGTTTAAAAGCACATTATAATAAGAAATGTTAAAACAATGAAAAATATAACTTTGTTATGAGCCAAGTTTTAGTTTTGCATTACACTTATAAATTCTCTGAGGTGTACTGCATTGTACATCCAACATAGCAATGATTAGAAGACACTTCCAGTATTAATCCTCCATATAATGACATCTGCCTCTTAATGAAATCCTGTAATGATATGGCAAGTTTCCAATGTAAACCAAATATCAGATACCTGTACACCAGTAACCAGAAAGAGACATGGGGCCTCATTCAATTGCAATTCAGCCAATTGAATAGGGCTATATATAAGCACAGAACATATGTTTTTTTTACAGAAGTTTTTAGTTAGTAAAGATCTTACTTTTGGATAGAAGTTCTCTAACTAAAAACTTCTGTAAAAAAAATATGCTCTGTGTTTATATAGATCCCTATTCAATTGGCCAAATCGCATTTGAATGAGGCCCTCAGATTTCTTGGTGTTTCTTCTGCAAGTGTCAGTACATTAAATGAAGTTTTATATCCACCGCTGTGATTGTGACACAGTGCAGGCCTGGGGGTACAGATGGATAGATACAGACGAGATAACATGATATGTACACAAATCCCCCTGGAGCTGAACTGCATGTATTCCAATCTCCTGGGTACACAACATTTCTCTACATTCATCAAAGGAAAACATTCCAGTTGAAATTAATAGGGGTTGTTCTTTGATCAGTTTTGGCTTAGTTTTGAAGTAGCACTGCTTTGATATGTTCAATGTAGTTTCTCACTTTTAGCTGATCCCTGTTTCTCCCAGGTGAGACAAATAAAAGGGCTAAACTATTTTATTCTATGGATTTTACTTGTCAAAATGTATATTAAAAAATGTTGTTTATATTCTCTGAACTAAATAAAAGCATTAAATGAGTATTACCCATAATGCTTAAGTTGGGCTATTTTCACAAAGGTGAGACATGAGTCTCTATAGATAATGGGTGGGATTTACTAAGAACTTTCTCAGCTGAGAGGAGAAGAGCTGAAAGAATTGGGCAATTTACTAAGCACTTTCTCACCTGAGATGGGATGAGAAGAGCTGAAAGAATGGAGGAATTTACTAAGCACTTTCTCACCTAAGATGAGAAGAGCTGAAAGAATGGAGGATTTACTAAGCACTTTCTCACCTGAGATGAGAAGAGCTGAAAGAATGGGGGAATTTACTAAGCATTTTCTCACCTGAGATGGGATGAAAAGAGCTGAAAGAATGGGGGAATTTGCTAAGCACTTTCTCACCCGAAATGGGATGAGAAGAGCTGAAAGAATGGAGGAATTTACTAAGCACTTCATCACCTGAGATGAGAAGAGCTGAAAGAATGGGGGAATTTACTAAGCACTTTCTCACCTGAGATGAGAAGAGCTGAAAGAATGGGGGGATTTACTAAGCACTTTCTCACCTGAGATGGGATGAGAAGAGCTGAAAGAATGGGGAATTTACTAAGCACTTTCTCACCTGAGATGGGATGAGAAGAGCTGAAAGAATGGGGGAATTTACTAAGCACTTTCTCACCTGAGATGAGAAGAGCTGAAAGAATGGGGGAATTTACTAAGCATTTTCTCACCTGAGATGGGATGAGAAGAGCTGAAAGAATGGGGGAATTTACTAAGCAATTTCTCACCTGAGATGGGATGAGAAGAGCTGAAAGAATGGGGGAATTTACTAAGCACTTTCTCACCTGAGATGAGAAGAGCTGAAAGAATGGGGGAATTTACTAAGCATTTTCTCACCTGAGATGGGATGAGAAGAGCTGAAAGAATGCAGGAATTTACTAAGCACTTCGTCACCTGAGATGAGAAGAGCTGAAAGAATGGTGGAATTTACTAAGCACTTTCTCACCTGAGATGAGAAGAGCTGAAAGAATGGGGAATTTACTAAGCATTTTCTCACCTGAGATGGGATGAGAAGAGCTAAAAGAATGGGGGAATTTACTAAGCAATTTCTCACCTGAGATGGGATGAGAAGAGCTGAAAGAATGGGGGAATTTACTAAGCACTTTCTCACCTGAGGTGAAAAGAGCTGAGATAAGTTGACAAAGGGCAACAGGAAATAGTACATAGCAAATCAGGAGATATGGTGATATGCACTTGAGATGCTTAGTAAACCCCCCACACTACGGGCCATATTCTATTAGCTACTTGCAAATGCCTTGTTTTTTTATATAAATGTCTATATGCATTCTATTGACTTAAGAATTAATTTGTGCCAATAAGTAATATTTGCAGAATATGTAGCAATATTAAGAGTCATTTTAAGTGTGTATACATTTACAAATTGGGCAATAGAATAGGGCCCTATGAAAATGTATGGAACCTCTTGTCTCATAAAATAACATAGGAGTTGGACATTAAAATCATTTTAATAAAGCCCGATTAGGCGAATTTTAACTTTGTCTTTGAAAAAAAACAAAAAAACAATGATATGGAGCCGCATTAGTTGTATTGCATAATAATATCATGATTGCTTTCTTTGTGCCCCACTTTTGATTTGATGCATAGAATACAGATATTCTGCCTACTGACACCCAGGTTAACAAAACTGCAACCGATTTGCTAAGAAATGTGAAAAAAAATCTGTTTTTCACAAATTTATCACTGGCGCAAAACAGATTATTTCCTCATTTTAACTTAGTAAAATGCAGTGTTTTGCACTTATATTTCCCCATGATTCAGAAATTACAGTAAAACAGAAACAAATGTACAGCCCGAAATATTTTTTAGCATAATCCTTATTTAATCAATTGTGGCTTTTCTCTTTAACACAAGCATGCTGGTTTTAACTGCATGCTGTAACTTTCATATGTTTGGTTTCATGAATCAATAACGAAAAATAAAATAATTAGTATTTTGGTGTGTCATAAAGCAGCTTCTATTGTTTATGTTGTGATGTTTAGTAGATCCCAAAACCCTGTATATGACAGACGGTGCAAAAGGGACTCAAGTGTTGACATAATAAAGGTGCATATTTGCTATAAGAATATATGTTAGAATATATGTTATATGTACTGTGCTCTAGGCTTTGTGGGACTTGATAACCTGCTGTGGATTATTTTTAGTGTATTTTTTTTTAGTGTATTTACCTAAAGATAATGTTCATAAGCTTAAAAAAAAATGTTGTTCCTTACACACACACTTACAGTATCTCTCTATCTCTCTCTCTCTCTCTCTCTCTCTCTTATATATATATATATATATATATATATATATATATATATATATATATATATATATCCCCCAGGGGGGTATTTAGTGCCCAAGGGGTGACCTTGTATCTCTTCCTGTACAGTTCACTACTTTACCCAATCCTATTCTTTCCATCCCTTTTATTTATTAGGGGGATAATTCACACAGCTACATTTATGTTGCTTGTTTTCTATATGAATTGTAGTATTAAAGTTTAGATAGATAGATAGATAGATAGATAGATAGATAGATAGACAGACAGATAGATATATAGGTAGATAGATAGATAGATAGATAGATAGATAGATAGATAGATAGATAGGAAGATAGATAGATAGATAGATAGATAGATAGATAGATAGGTCGATAGGTCGATAGATAGATAGATAGATATATAGGTAGATAGATAGATAGATAGATAGGAAGATAGATAGATAGATAGATAGATAGATAGATAGATAGATAGATAGGTCGATAGGTCGATAGATTTATAGATTGATAGATAGATAGATAGATGATAGATAGATAGGAAGATAGATAGATAGATAGATAGACATATAGATAGACAGACAGACAGACAGATAGATAGAGATAGATAGATAGATAGATAGATAGATAGATAGATAGTTAGATAGACAGATAGATAGATAGACAGACAGACAGATAGATAGATGATAGATAGATAGATAGAGATAGATAGATATATAAATAGATAGATAGATAGATAGATAGATAGATAGATAGATAGACAGACAGACAGACAGACAGATAGATAGATAGATAGATAGAGATAGATAGATGATAGATAGAAAGATAGATATATAAATAGATAGACAGATAGAAAGATAGATAGATGTACATCCATAGGTATATAACTTTTATCTGTGCACCACTGTATATGAACTGAGACTTTTTATTTTGCAACCTGCATTAATGAGATACCCTATGTATATGTAACCAAAAATATGTGACTGGCAATGCATATTAGATATGTCAATTGTGATGTTATATGGGCCTCACAATGCATCATATACTGTACGCTGAAGATACAGTTTGAAAAATAATATGTTTAGCAACATCTGCTTAGTTATCCTTAGACGGGGGATATAGAGCAGCAGTAGATAGTAATTTTGAAAATGGTTTGAATCTAGTTCAATGTTTCTTTCTGATATTTTTCTACCTCTTTTATCAGCTGGAAATGTATTGTATCAAGCAAAACAACTTTAATATTACACGCAGAATCCCAAAGGGCATAGTATTGAATCAAAGACACACTAGATGGCATTAGTCCAAATGACATGCATGAATAATGAACCACTGAGGTTGCTTGCATTACTTCATATTAAATATAAAATGTGGCTCTATTCTTCTTGTTTTGACACATTTGGTTTTACATTACTCCATATTTTTTCTTTCTACAGTCCCTTATCTTTGGGAATTAAAGCAAAATAAAAAGCTCATATATTTTTTTTCTGCAGGCAACCACTACAAAGTGCCAGACATACCCCCTTCATAATTTCAGAGGGTTTGTGTATTATGTTCTTGTTACTTTTAATTTGACCCTTTGACACTTTACATTTTTCCACCTCGCTCAATATTAACAGGCCAAGGTAAAAGCAGTGTAATTCTTGAAAAAAAAAAGATTGTTAAAGCTGACACATCTCTGTTCAGGCAGCAGAGTTACGTGCATACTTTTTATTTAATTCACAGAGATGGAATATATTAGATTCAAAAATATTTGTTGTGTGTGAAAATCTTGAAAGCAGGGAAAGTAATTTGTGTACTACTGCTAGCTATTCTGGGTTATATTAGGCAGAAACACAGTGTGTATATGCAGTGAATGATATTCCAAATGGAGTTTTAAAAATTGTGAAGAATTTATAAATATTGATGGTTGATTATCAAAATTGAGCTAAATTAACTAAAGTGACAGGAAGTGTGTCCAACATGGCTGCAGTGAAGCTCGCTGTATTCACTAACAATGCCTTTCAATAAAGTCTATAGAAAGCCACACATCTTTCTCTAGTTCTACATACACTATCTTAGGGCTCAATTACATGGCTCCCATAACTCCCTGCCACGGCCTTGGGGTAGGGGCCATTAAACCCTAAAACATCCCCACCTACCCTAAATAAGTGCTAAGGGCCCCATGGGGAACCAATATACCCACATAGTTCCAATCCCTAATGGGGGTCCCTAATGCTATCTCCCATGGGGATCACTATGGACCCCTATGAGGACTCTACCTTTCTCAATGAGAGTCCTTAAAGGATCATGCTACAAACAACTTGTTTTGAATAGACAGGTAATCCCCAAATTTATAAACAAGACACTTTAAAACATATGAATTATAAATAATTTAGAAGATATTGTTATGTTACTTGTGACAATGTACTCTGGCTCAATATGCAAATGCTGGTGGGCAGTATGTACAGTACACCAGCTCAGCCCACCCAATAACATTACCAGACAGGCTGAAGTGAATGAGCCTGTATGTCTCTCTCTCTCTCTCTCTCTGATAGTGATTGAGATTCTGTGGCACTTGGAAATGGCACAACATATAGGTGAAGCTCCCATTGTATCTTTCTGGACTGGTGCGGGTGAGCTGACAATGTCTGCAATATTACACACTCTAAGCAGACCCTGCTGTGCCACAACCACCAATATGTAAATTTCCGTCCCTTAAGAGAGCCCATAGGGTGGTGAGAAACCAGCCCACTGGGGAACATTGATGCCCCGTAATGCAGAATATCTGACAACTAAATATGCTAAATTCAGGTACATCTTTCCTTTTCTAACAAACAGTCTCTACAACATATTATTTATTTTTTAACCACTATTGCTTTCTTACATTACAGCAGGTATGCAATTACCCTGACTGAATCCATTTAAATATTCCCATGGCATCTTAAATGAATGCTCTACAATGGAACCACTTGGGCGCTACACCTATCTTCACAGGGAATCCTTAAATACTCCATAAAATAAAAAAAATACAGAAAATAAAAAGAATTACAGAAAAAAAAATTAAAATAAATGTAACTGCACATTAAAAAGAATGGCAAAAAAATGTAAAAAACCTATACACCTATAAGGGAAAAAGGGGTTAATGCATACATTACCCATCTATGAAAGACCCTTCAGCAACAATTCACAATGTCCTGATCCTCAGTCTCTGATCATCACTACAATCTTGATGGAAGCCTTTGTTCCTCATCTTATGGTGCTCCTGGATAAGTACCTCTTCTGTCTGGTTTGTAGACCATGGCCCCTATCTTCACTTGATGGCAAAGGGCATTCATGAAAAAAAATCTGCTCCGCACTATAAAAAAAGGACTCAACTTATGAAGCTCCTCCTCCAAGAAGCTCCTTCTCCCACAGCAAAAAACAGCCTTTTATCCACACCATCTTTCTTATCTAGAGCTGTTCTAGGCTTTTGATTGGCTGAAATATGGGATTATGCTATATTTCCAAGAATCCAAGACTGACAAGTTCTACGTGAAAGTTGCAAAAGGACAACTGCAGTTCAAGAAAAAAGACATTTATTTGTCAAATAGGTACCAAACTAACAATATTAGCAGATGTGTAAGCCATAGACATAAAACATTTTGGGGAGAAATCTGAATTTCTGAAGAATCTGTTTATGAGTGTAGAAATCCATTTTGTGTTTGTTACATCAATTCCTTTAAATTGCTCTAAAACATAGGAGTGTGTTTCAGTTCAGAGAGGCATGGGGAAGAGAAAGCCTTTGCTAAGATAAATGTATAAGATTGAAATTTACACAACGTTTCTTATCCCTCACTGGCCTAGAAGAAGACTCCTTGCTTCAGTAAACGCATCCATAGCTCTCCAGAAATCTCAATGCTACTCTCACACACACAACATTCACTAATGTATCAGGAATTCATCCAAGATCCAGTAGAGCCATTAATATTATTTTTTATAAGAAAAAAAAAAAATCTTAATTAAGTCAGACTCAACATTTTCAGACATGTATACTTGCTTCATTGTGCTGTGGTATTTTAATGTTTTACATGTGACATACCTCCAACATTCCCCAATCACAAGTAGTCATGATGGTTTGCTGATTGTGCCATTTATTAATAGATGCACCTTTCTGCAATCTTTGCCTCTCTGCTTTTTGTTTCCTTGCTTTCATACCATCATTTTATGCCTAAATAGTTCTAACTGAAGGCTAATTGTACTATAAAAATATCACTTCAGAAGCCTTGGCTTATTTGGCCTATACATAAAGATACCGTTAGGTATCCACCCTTTTACACATCACAAACATAGGGACACATGCATGTTTTAGTGGTCAAACATGCTCAGGTTAACAGATGTTTTAATTGGCGCAGGCAAAATTGCATCTAAAAAAAATGATGCTAAATTCGGATGTGTTTAGGTTCCATGTAAAGAAAATCACAGGTACAAGACTGGTTGGCAAAGATGCAGTTGCTGAATTACATCATTATTGACATATTACAGGGTTGATTATTATGACCACCGCCTACTTTTGATGTCAGCAGCACCTAGCCAATATGGCATGTGTCGTGAGCTGGCTTGGTGACTATATAACATGACATGTAGGAATTCTGAAAACATATCAACCATCGCTGTCATGGGTAAAATGTGCAATTTGCCTGTCTTTGAAAACGGGATGTCATTTGCTTTTGGGCCAAAGTGGCAGTATTTCTGAAACAGGGCAGTTTGTGAACTGTTTGTGTGCTGCTGTGGTTAAAGTGTACCGTGATTCGACAAACAGCACCATTGTGAATAAACTGCATCACATGCCAGTGATAGGAGAGGTGAACGTCGGCTGCAAAAGTGTACAATGGCCAACTGACATGCTACAGTTCAGCAAGTCACTATCCAAAGGAACCAGGGTGACTACCAGACATACAGTATGTCTAAAATGACAGTACAGTGCGGCTAAGAAGCAATTGGCTGGTCACTGCACCTATGCTGGCAAGGGTTAATTGTCGGAACTAGCTTCAATTTGCATGAAATTGGACCTTGTCTGATTGGAAAAGGGTTGCCTTCTCTAATGAGTCATGTTTACTGCTCCATCAACTGGGTGGACCTTGGCATGGCAGGTGAGAAACCTCAGAGAACAAACATTCTGCAACCACTGTTTGAAGAACACAAGCTGGTGGGGCAGCCTTCCATAATACAGTCCATAATACAGTTATGGTGGCTCTAGTGACTGAGTACAGTCATCTATCATCTTTGCTTTTGGGTTTATGAGAGGGCACAGATATAGTGTCAGTTTCAGTTAGATCCAGTTATCTAACAAAGCCTTCTGTACTCTTTGTTCCCTTCTCCCCCACCCATCCCTCTATGTATAGATACAAACATACAATCAAGCTCTCAGGAAGTAATGCAAAAAAGAGAAAATGGATTCTTGAAGAGTCTTCAAAAAAATCTGTTTTGTCCCCAAAATGTTTTTTTTTTATTTCCATGACTTCCATAGCTGCTTATGTTGTTAGTGTTATAAACAAGTGCCCTTTTCTTGAAGTACAATTGTCCTTTAAGCTTTTTTTTATCATTATAGGATATCTACTTTCGGTCTAATCTGGATGGAAACAATACAATATTTCAGATTACAATGTAATAATCTGTTAAAAACAAACATTTATTGAATTACAATCTAGCACAACTACTTTAGGTAACTGCTTAACTTAATAGTATATACTGTATGCTATACCAATATATGATAGTCCACTAGCTGGGTTGAACTGTTTTTTTTTCCTTTTTAGCACAATACTCTTTTTTTAAATAGAAGAACTATTCATGTTGCCTCTTTTTTATCTAACTTGATAATGTACCTTTTTGTTTTCACAGCTCTATGCGGATGTGCCTGCCTGTGTAAGTTTGTAAGTGTAAGTTTGATATTGCGGCTATGCTTATTTTGAGTATCAAACATTTTTTTCCTTCTGGCCTATATATGCCTCCCCTATACCTGCTACAGACCTATACCTCTGCATTTTATTACTGACGGGTTAATGCTATATGGTGTATGTTTGCTGTTTAAATCTGAAAATCCATAATCAATATTTTTATACATAAACCATATAACATTAACTTGTCAGTGATAAAATGCAGAGGTATAGGTCGATAGTAGATATGGGGATGGCAGATTTTCATCAGTTGACATAGCAGATCAAGATGTAGAAATGAAGAGCGAGTTTTTATTTTATATCAATAAACCTGTAATTTACACAGACTGACAGTGTAAGGTAACAAACACAGCTTAATACTTTTAAGTTACTTGCTGTAATGTAAACATTTTACCACAAATCAAGTTTCTTTTTATTTTTTTTTGTACCTGTGTCTTGGGGCATTTAAAAATGCACTTTCTTATTTGTTTCTTGAATTGTAGTGTAAAAAGAAAACATATCTCGGCTTCACTAATGTATAAAAGCTGAGTATTCTTTGTCTATTCCTCACTTCGCGTCCCATTACAGTTGGATACGTTGACATGTTATTACCAACATATCGATCCAATTAAAACAAAAATTAGGGGTGGCTATAACATTCAAATTTCCCTCTAAGCAAACCCAATCAGAGATACAAGTGTTACACTCAAATTACAAACTGTGCATAAGCCCTTTTTTCCACCACAATGCTACTTGTACTCCAGATCACACATAAAGACTTGATTTCTCATATCCAACACAATTAAAGTGTTAATAATGGCCAACCAACACACTAAACATCACCTATACTTGTGGCATCTCATTGATTCCACCTCTAGTAACCCTATCCACTATGAGCCCAGGGATCCTTTGGATTCCCCCATTTAAAGTACATTAAATGGGAGAACCCCAGAGATTATTCCCTCCCATGCGCTGAATGGAACCTTAAGTATTACCTCCTCTGACTTCCTGAAGGGAACCCCTGGGATTCCCTGCCCAGCTAAACCCCATGCAATCAAAATATTAACCTCATGCCACAGAGGTTCTTCAAGGTCCTCCATTGCACTTACACTGTGGAATTGCTGAAAATAAAAAATACATTTACAGTACAAAGTCAAATAAATACAATAAAATACAAAATTAAACTTCAGAAAATAAAAACATAAATTTAACCTGTATGAAAGAAAATTCCATACATGCCTATCGTTAATGCCCAACCAGCGATGTCCGCGATGTCCTGGTCCTCAATCTTCTGTCCTGGATAAAATGGACTATCCAACTTGATAGAAGATTCCTGTCCTCTTATTTTGTGATTGCCAGCAATTCTCAGTCTTCTGGGCCATGGAAAGGGCCCATCAACTAAAACACCTGACTTTTGTTGTATCTGAAATACAAGATTTTGAAGCTTCTGATCGGCTGAAATATGCACCAGTCATATTTCATCCAATCAGAATAGAGCTTTGGATGTGCCCCTGCTCATTTTGGCATGGGGAAGTTATTTTAACTAACAGATAAGGTCTGTCAATCTAATCATTCTGATTGGTTAAAACTATTTTCACACTCAAAAATGATCACATCAAATAAGCAATTACAATTAGCTGAAATATGATTGAGGAGCTCCATTAGTGTCATTATTTTGATATAGAATGTTGTGATTTTTAGTGGAGGGCCTTTCCATCATCTAAGAGTGGTTGAGGATTGCTGGCTTCAGTCAAAAAAAGGACAGGAATCTTTTATCAAGTTCAATATCCTGTTTTATCCACGGCAGAATACTGAGGACCAGGGAATTGCATACTTCGCTGGATGGGCATTTTGGGTAGGTAAGTATGATTTTTTCCCATTCAGGTTTTTTCTGTTTAATTTTATTATTTTATTGTAATTATTTTAATTTTATTTTAAATGTAATTCTACTTATTTTCTGTGATTAGTTTTCAGTTATTCTTGTAAAAAATTGTAATTGTAATTTTTATTCTGTGACTTTTTTTCTGTTTAATAGATTTACTTATCTTGCAAGGACATCCATGGCATTGGGGGACAGTGTTAGTAGTTAGATGCCACAGGGACCTTATAGGACCCCCGTGGCATAAGGGTTAATTTAGAGTCATTGGGGTCCGTTAGTGACCAGTGTGGTAGGGGTTAATGTTTAGGTGCCTTAGAGGTCCTTTAAGGTCCTTAGTGTCATAAGCCTGTGGAGCGAATCACTAGTGGTTCCTTTCTGTATGTGGCAGAAGGAAATCACTGGAGTTCTCTGGGCTCATTGGGGTGATAGTAAGTGAGGTCATAAATCCCCTGTATTTTAATTTTTATATAGATTGATGGGCAGAGGAAATTAGTGTAGCACTGTGTTTGATGGCTCAGTGTCTCTTGCAGCAGGCTGTGTGGAGACTGTAGGGCTTGGGGACAATATTAAACAACCTAGGTACGTATTACCTAGTTTATTGGAAGGTTTGTGAGGCTGTGATTGACATGTAGTTAGTTCAAAAAAAGCTCCCACAGTTACGAGAGAGGCATTTTGAGAAGCTACCTATTCAATAAGCATTGGGCCCTTGTTCAGCTGGTATCTCATCAGCTTTAGGAAGTCTCCTCTAGCCAGAGCTTCTTTCCAAGTCTTCAAAATACCCATGATCAGTCACATGGGTTCAAGTGGATTAACTCTACAATACAATCTACAAACATCAGATCTCAGGAATGACAGATGATATGCTTTTCCTTCACCATGCACTATTTTTTTTCAGACTGTAACATACACCGTTGCAAAATTTCGTGAATCTCAGGAAGGAGAGATATTGCTGAAGGCTACAACATCTACTTATGCTCCCTGCTAAAATAATCTACGCCATAGTTGTGATTCCACATCTTCCAATTTTTACTACTTAGGGGTCCATTCCATAGCACTCAAATGTATTAACCCACAGATAATATAATTAATTCATCAGCGTTATTTACTGAGCATCTCAAGTGCATATCACATCATCTCTTGATTTACTATGTACTATTTTCTATGGGAAAAACAACTTTTCTCACCTTATTTGAGATGGGAAAGTGCTTAGTAAATTTAATTAAATGTACACAGCTAGAGTTACCATTATGGTACAAATTAAAACTTTATCTCTAAAAAACATGAGTGTCTTATTTGTTAACACAATGGAAGTTTTAAATGTAATGACTTCAATAATTGTTTTTTTAAGCAATATAAGCTTGTACTGTTTTATTTAAAATATATATATATTTATAATTGTTAATAAAATCTAAATTAGTAAATTACTAGTAAATTAATATTGAATGTTGCTGCTTTAAGGCAAAAATCGAGTTTCACAATTCTCCCTCCTGAGGCTATGTATTATCTAAGGTTATCAAATAACACTCAAGGGGGTGGGGTGGTGCTAACAGGAAGAGCATGCCCAGCTGGTAAAATCCAAATAATCTCCTAATCTTTAGCATTTATTAATTTACTAGGAACTTGCCCGTCAAAAATGACGAGATTAAAATGGTAAGGCTGGCAATGCTGTTTGCCACACAAAGTGAGGCTTTTGGTCCTTTGAGCAGTCATTGCAAGCCTCTCCCCCATGTAGATAAAGTTTCCTGCTTTGCACTGATCCCCTTCGGCGCTCATCGCGTTGCTCATTGCAAGCAGTGCTCATTGCAAGCCTCTCCCGCTCCCAGTGCTCATTGCGAGCGAGTCCCGCTCTTTCAGTGCTCATTGAGAGCCTTTCTTCTTGCCTGCACTCATTGCAAGCCTCTCCTGCTCACAGTGCTCAAAGTGAGCCCCGTGATAAGCTCCTTCGGTTCTGATCGCGTGGCTCGCAATGAGCGCCTTCGGCGCTCATTGCAAGCCTTAATTCTCACCTACTGTACAGGCCGCTCATTGCAGGGTTCGTTAACTTGCAAGTGTTGTGCTTGGGATTGCCATGTGTCTCTTTCCAGCATCTCCCCCCTGTCCCTTCCCTGTGTCTTCCTCCGCTATGTGTGTGCTGAATGTTTGTGTGTTATGCACTGACTGGCTTTGGTTTTATTTTCAAAGTCCCGCGTGCCTGGCATTGTTCGTGCAAGTGTTACTGTCTTCAGCATCATGTATTTTGTAAGTTTTGTGAGCCTAGCATTGCGGAGGCTCGCTTTCATGCTGTTTCTGAAATTTTGCGTTTTTCGTCTGTGACAAGAAACGCCAAATATGGGTATAATTTGTTTGCAAACTCACTCACAGGATTCCTGTGACTACCCTGTGCTGTGTGTGTTATAATATTTTGTACATTTTCTTGTTGTTTTTGTGTTTTTTAGAGTTAAGCGCTTGAACAGTGCTGCGCCGCTGGCTAGCCTAGCTTTGCGAGGCTCGCATGTGTGACGGTGCCGCTGGCTGCAATGAACACCTTCGGCGAGGTCGCAACTGCTTTAAAAACATTGTAAGCTTTCAGTACAGCGTTCTTGGTCCACAACTACATATGTGATGAGATTATTTGGTTTCAGTGGACACTGTATGCTCTTCCTCATCACCTTCTACTGAGAATGTTAAGTAATAACCTCAGATTCCACATGAGGAAAGGTCTTGATTTCCGTGTACTAAATTATTTATAATTTTTTTTTAATAACAGCCATTTAAAAATAACTACAATTTTAGGTAAATATTTATATGCACATTTTTATTTCTGCTATGCCTGAGATTTTTTAGCTTGAACTCTAGCTGTTACTATGTACAGACTTCTGTTTATGTTAACTCAGAAAGATTTTTATACCACTTTAATTTCATGTTTTCCATAAAATATTTTGAGTTATTAAAAATAAATATGTCATTGTTCTTTACTGGGTAGATCCATTTTCTTTACAGAGATGCTACCTTCTTATGCTGTTTTAGGAGGGTTTGTCCTTGTAAACTAATGAGTATTCCATTACTCCTAACAACAGGATGCAACTTTTCCATTGTCCGATATAAGCATTTTCTGCATTAATATGAAGTCTCACATTCCTCCCATATGAGGATATGGATAACTAGAGACCAAAATGATAGATTCCCCTGCAGCATTATAACATATAAAAGTAATACATTAAATGCTGTATTATTTTCTTTTTACTTTCTAAAAACAATTTGCCTATTATCATATGCATTTCTTCAAATCACTGTATTTTAAATATATCAGTACGGTAACCTTCTAAATCTATCAAAACAGTTCCTCTTGGCATGCTAAATAATATGCAGCAGTTACGCCTCACTGACCAATGTTATGGATCTATGGTGCAAAACATTAGTTAATTACATATTATTTTGCTTTAATTATTAGATTATTAGAACAAAATCTTAAGAATGGTTAATATAAGTGGTATTTATGAATGGTCCTTAGGAATCTCCCATGTTTCTTTATCTTATTTTTACATATCACATTGTAATGTTGTGTGTGGTCACCGCTATTAAAGTGTCACTGAAGTCACAAGTTTTGCATTTTAAAGATCAGGGTTTAAACATGGAACAGCTTTGTAACATCCGACCCAATATTTAACCATTGTTACAAATGAACATTTTACCCATTTCTACACTCATTTTGCATGCAAAGAAAACTAATCTAATCTTTAAAATATATTATTTTATGCAGAAAATGCATGAATTCTAATCTCATGGTTTGACTAAAATTAAACCTCACTCTTATACCTAGGCCCCTATTCAATTGCAAGCCCACAGCTTACATTATACAGGCCGTAAGTCTGCAGGCTTGAAATTACCTACAGTTACAGAGCGATTCAATTGAACAAGCCCGCAATTTAAGGGCCGAAAGCCTAAACCGTGCATCATGCAATTGTATGTAGCATTTCAGGGCATGGTCATGATCAATTAAGCAAGGCCATAACTACCGATTTAGAAACAGCAAATAGTAAATGTGACTGTCATCATGACATCAATAAAACATGGACATTAAGAGCCTTATTAAATTGTGCTTCTGCAAATCTAAAGGGCTCTATTTAAGCACACAGCATATTTTTTTTTACAGAAGTTTTTAGTTAGTGAACATCTATCCAAAAGCAAGGTCTTCACTAACTAAAAACTTCTGTAAAAAAAAATATGCTGTGTGCTTATATAGAGCCCTTAAATTAGCTGAATTGCAATTTAATAAAGCTGTAAATGTCAATCAATTAGCATTTAGAAGTCCGATCAGACTCGAAAACCCGACAATGTACAAAATAATAAAAATGAATGAAGGAAATGTTCTATGTGGGTGGCCTGATATGTATTAACTGCTTGATTCCTGGGATCAATGTAACACAAAAATAAAACGTAAAAATAATATTTTTTTATTGCAGATTTGAAAGCTTGAGACTGTTGTGAAATTAATTCCAATGTCTTACATCGCTTTCTCCTTCTTTTACAATGAAGTATTGATTTTTTATTTGTATTTACAGTGCTACAATCAGGTGTTTAACCCCCTTGCGAGTCCCATCGGGTGCTCATAGGATTTTCTTAGGCATTTGCCATTTGGGGTGTGAAAACGTTTGCGTGCTTGAGGAATTGTATCAATTGAATAGCGATTTGCAATTGTAACATTTGCAGGCTTGAATGATCAAAGGCTTAGCTGTGTTGGAGTTACGATTTTAAGTCTGTAACCCGCATTTGTGGGTTGCTAAAAGATGCCAATTGAATAGCAAATTAGTTTATGGACTACATTAAAAGCTCCAGTAACCAACAATTGCTCAGTTACATAGTTACATAGTTACATAGTTACATACAGCCTTATTAAATTGTGATTCGGTAAATTTAAAAGGGCTCTATTTAAGCACACAGCATATTTTTTTACAGAAGTTTTTAGTTAGTGAACTTCTATCCAAAAGCAAGGTCTTCACTAACTAAAAAATTCTGTAAAAATATATGCTGTGTGCTTAAATAGAGCCCTTTTAAATTTACTGAATCGCAATTTAATAAGGCTGATAGTATTTAAGGTTGAAAAAAGACTTTCAGTCCATCAAGTTCAACCTTTTAAGATATCCTCTGATCTGCAATATGTAGATTAACTATTAATTCATTAGTTGTTAATTAATTATTAATCAATTATTTAATGTTTTTTTAATTTTTTTTTTTATTAATTAGTCCAGAGGAAGGCAAATAGAAAAAAAAAAAAAAAAAAACACAAGCGAGACTTAGCCAATTGTCTCAAAGGGAAATGTAAAAAATTTGGATCAATACTGTCTCTCTAATTATCCATGATAACCCTGAATTCCCTATTTAATTAGAATAACCCTTACTGTGAAGAACCCTTTTCTTTCTTTGAGGTGGAATCTTTTTACTTCTAACCTCAAGGGATGTCCTCTTGTCAGTTGAAAACTCTTGGCACAAAAAGCTCCCCTGACAAATCTTTATACTGACCCTGGATGTATTTATATAAGGTAATCATATCTCCTCTTAGACGCCTTTTTTCTAGAGAAAATAAGTTTAATTTGGTTAGTCTTTCTTCATAACTTAACCCCTCCATTCCCCTTATTAGTTTTGTTGCCCTTCTCTGTACCTTTTCCAGCTCTAAAATGTCCTTTTTATGAAGTGGTGCCCAAAATTGTACTCCATATTCCAAATGAGGGTGTACTAGAGATTTGTATAGTGGCAGCATTATATTTGCTTCCCTGGCTTCTATACCCTTCTTAATACATGTTAATATTTTATGTGCCTTTGCAGCTGCTGCTTGGCTTTAAGCACTGTTACCTAGGTGGTTGTCCACAAGCACTACCAAATCCCTTTCAATATCTGATACACCTAGATTTGCTCCATTAAGATTATAAATTGCATGGCTATTTTTCCTTTCAAGATGCATAACCTTACATTTATTCGTATTAAATCTCATCTGCCATTTAAATGCCCATTCCTCAATTTTATGTAAATCCCCTTGGAGGGAAAGCACATCATTATCTCATTTAATTACCTTGCATAGCTTTGTGTCATCAGCGAAAATGGAGACCCCACACTCCAATCCTACCTCTAAGTCATTAATAAATATGTTAAAAAGGAGAGGACCTAATACTGAACCCCGAGGAACCCCACTTACCACATTAGTCCAATCGGAGTATGTTCCATTTACAACAACCCTTTGCTTCCTGTCTTTTAGCCAGCTCTCAATCCATGATCAGATATTTACTGCAATTCCTGTATCCCTTAGTTTGCCCAATAGTCTCCCATGTGGCACTGTATCAAAAGCCTTTGCAAAATCCAAAAAGACTACATCCACTGAGTTGCCTTGATCCAGGTTCCAACTAACCTCCTCATAGAAACTAATTAGAATTGTTTGACATGACCTATCCCTCATAAATCCATGTTGACTCCTACTTATAATCCTGTTCAAATAGACATATTCTTGTATATTATCCCTTATTAACCCTTCTAAAAGCTTCCCCACTACAGAAGTGAGGCTCACTGGTCTATAATTCCCCAGATTTGCTCTTGCTCTCTTATTAAATATAGGTATCACATCAGCTTTTCTCCAGTCATCTGGTAGAGACCCTGTGTTGAGTGAATCTTGAAAAATTAAATATAATTGTTTGGCTATTACAGAACCCAGTTCCCTTAGTACCCTTGGATGTATTCCATCAGGACCCGGGGCTTTATTAACATTTTTTTTTTCCAACCTCTTTTGGATTACTTCCTGTGTTAACCAATTATTTGGCAAAGGTAGTGTAGCCCCATTATGTTGCAGTGTCCCAACCACTTGTACCTCCCTTGTGTATACCGAAGAAAAGAACCTATTTAGCTCATCTGCCTTTTCCTGGTCACTAATTTTCAGAAGGACTGTGTCACATTGTAATGTTCCTATAGCTTCCTTCCTCGCCTTCTTCCCATTAATATTACTTAAAAAATATTTTAGGCTTACTCTCTTTTTTCAATACATTTTTCATTTTCTATTTTAGCCAGTCTAATCGCGCTTTTGCAAGCCTTGTTGATTTCCTTGTATTCCCGTAAAGCAGTCTCTGTCCCCTCTTGTTTGTATAATTTAAATGCCTGTTTTTTACTCCGTATCTTGATCTTTAAATCATTGTTAAGCCACATGGGTTGTGATTTACTCCTTTTACTTTTATTCCCACACGGTATATGCCGATGTGTATGTATATTTAGTAAGGATTTAAATGTTGTCCATTTATGTTCAGTGTTTTTACCTATCAGTTCTCTGTCCCAGTCTATACTTTGTATTGCTGCCCTTAGACCGTTAAAATCTGCCCTTTTAAAATTAAGAGTTTTTGTTGGCCCCTTAAAATGTTTTTTTTTTTTTAATTCAATCTCAAATGAGACTGTGTTGTGATCACTGTTTCCCAAAGGTTGCCCAATTTCAACATTTGATACTATATCAATATTATTTGTGATGAGTAAATCTAAGAGGCGGAGCTGACGCTGGTTCGACCGGTGCAAGGCACTAAGGCCCCTGGACACTGGGCGGCCCCTTCGGACCTTTTGCAGGTCCTGTGTGGCCTCTTCCGCTGTGTACTTTATCACGAGCACTGCAATGAGCACCTTCGGTGCTCATTGCAGCCTAAGTCCTGCACCACTGGCAATGTGTGCCGCTGGCCTTTGTTGCTCATTGCAGTCTAAGTCCCGCGGGCCTCGCAGTTGCGTTACCAACAACTCTGCAATTCCGACAACTATATATGTGATATTTACTGTATATATATACACTGCTCAAAAAAATAAATGGAACACTAAAATAACACATCCTAGATCTGAATGAATTAAATATTCTTATGAAATACTTTGTTCTTTACATAGCTGAATGTGCTGACAACAAAATCATACAAAAATAAAAAAATGGAAATCACATTTTTCAACCCATGGAGGTCTGGATTTGGCGTCACCCCCATTATGAAAGTGGAAAAACACACTACAGGCTGATCCAACTTTGATGTAATGTACTTAAAACAAGTCAACATGAGGCTCAGTAGTGTTTGTGGCCTCCATGTGCCTGTATGACCTCCCTACAATGCCTGGGCATGCTCCTGATGTGGTGGCGGATGGTCTCCTGAGGGATCTCCTCCAAGACCTGGACTAAAGCATCTGCCAACTCCTGGACAGTCTGTGGTGCAATGTGACGTTGGTGGATGGAGCGAGACATGATGTCCCAGATGTGCTCAATTAGATTCAAGTCTGGGGAACGGGCGGGCCAGTCCATTGCATCAATGCCTTTGTCTTGCAGGAACTGCTGATACACTCCAGCCACATGAGGTCTAGCATTGTCTTGCATTAGGAGGAACCCAGGGCCAATCACACTAGCATATGGTCTCACAAGGGGTCTGAGGATCTCATCTCGGTACCTATTGGCAGTCAGGCTACCTCTGGTGAGCACATGGAGGGCTGTGTGGCCCCCCAAAGAAATGCCACCCCACACCATTACTGATCCACTGCCAAACCAGTCATGCTGGATGTTGTTGCAGGCAGCAGAACGTTCTCCACAGCGTCTCCAGACCCTGTCACGTCTGTCACATGTGCTCAGTGTGAACCTGCTTTCATCTGTGAAGAGCACAGGGCGCCAGTGGCAAATTTTCCAATCTTGGTGTTCTCTGGCAAATGCCAAACATACTGCACGGTGTTGGGCTGTAAGTACAACCCCCACCGGTGGATGTCGGGCCCTCATACCACCCTCATGGAGTCTGTTTCTGACCGTTTGAGCAGACACATGCACATTTGTGACCTGCTCGAGGTCATTTTGCAGGGCTCTGGCAGTGCTCTTCCTGTTCCTCTTTGCACAAAGGCGGAGGTAGCAGTCCTGATGCTGGGTTGTTCCCCTCTTACGGCCTCCTCCACATCTCCTGATGTACTGGCCTGTCTCCTGGTAGCGCCTCCATGCTCTGGACACTACGCTGACAGACACAGCAAACCTTCTTGCCACAGCTCACATTGATGTGCTATCCTGGATGAACTGCACTACCTGAGCCACTTGTGTGGGTTGTAGACTCTGTCTCATGCTACCACTAGAGTGAAAGCACCACCAGCATTAAAAAGTGACCAAAACATCAGCCAGAAAGCATAGGAACTGAGAAGTGGTCTGTGGTCACCACCTGCAGAATCACTCCTTTATTGGGGGTGTCTTGCTAATTGCCCATAATTTCCACCTGTTGTCTATCCCATTTGCACAACAGCCTAAGTGGACAGTTTGATTTTACAGAAGTGTGATTGACTTGGAGTTACATTGTGTTGTTTAAGTGTTCCCTTTATTTTTTTGAGCAGTATATATATATATATATATATATATATATATATATATATATATATATATATATATACACACATACACAAACATATAAGTGCACATATATATATATATATATATATATATATATATATATATATATATATATACATGCACGCTGATATATATATATATATATGTAACGGAACCCATCACTGTTTTACCCTGTTTTATGATTAATATGGTTAAATATGATCCTACTATATGTATGTTGGTTTATGCTCTGCAGAATATTGTCCCAGACATTTGCAGCTACTTGGCATGGGAGATAATCCTGTTACAGAGACTCCGCATAAGATAAAGGAAGTCTATTGTATACAGTGTTTTCATTCTCAGATAAGAACAAAGAAGTGTAATTGAATCAATGTCTGATTGTATCAAAGTTGCCAGGGAGCCTCGGGGAGGTGTGACCACACCTATTGTTCTCTTTATGTGTATTGTGTGGCCAAATATGGGCATGTGTATTGCCTGTGGGAAGAGATGGGTATAAATATTTCTACAGACCATATAAAGTCAGTATTAATTTGACTCCCAAATTGTGTGTCGTCCAATATGGGAGGTCGGGAATGGTGAAACTGTAGTGCCTCTTGGGTATTTGACCGTATATCAGCGGAGATATTGGACTGCGTGTTCCAGCTCCGTTACATTTGGTGGCAAGTGGCGGAATTGTTCCCACGGTCAGAAGGACAGCTACAGGAGACACCATTCCGTGGAGTACAAATTGAGGGCAACGCTAGTATCCGTACAGCGCCCCTGGCTACAGCAGGATGGAACCGGCTAGTTTTCAGACAGCGTTCCATCATGAGGAGGAGGAGGCGGCCGCGGACTACAGGGATGCAGACAGAAAGGAACTCATGGTTACAGTACCTCTTATTACCCCACAGACTGAGTTTAAAAGAGAACTCCAAAGCAGACTGGCCTTTTTCCCAGGTACGCTTCCCATAAAAACCTTGGAATGGTTAATGACAGATGTCCACAAATTCATAATGGAAAAGCAGCGGGCACGGGAGCGGTCCATCTTGGGAGCTGCTAACCCACCTCCCACCATTAACCCCCCCCCAGCACTGCGTCCGGTTGGTGGGAACTACCAAACCCCTCCACGGTACATCAGGTGCCACACGTGTAACCAGCAGGGCCACATGCAGAGAGACTGTCCCAGAAACAGAAACCGCTCCACGTGGAATACTCCAACTAATTCCCCTCCCCAGCGACAGTGTGTACCCCAGGGGGCCGAAGGTGTCGTCCTTCCCCCCCAGCGGCAGTGTGAACCACAGGGAGCTGAAGGTGTCGTCCTTCCTCCCCAGCGGCAGTGTGTACCCCAGGGGGCCGAAGGTGTCGTCCTTCCTCCCCAGCGGCAGTGTGTACCCCAGGGAGCTGAAGGTGTCGTCCTTTCTCCCCAGCGGCAGTGTGTACCCCAGGGAGCTGAAGGTGTCGTCCTTCCTCCCCAGCGGCAGTGTGTACCCCAGGGAGCAGAAGGTGCCGTCCTTCCTCCCCAGCGGCAGTGTGTACCCCAGGGAGCAGAAGGTGCCGTCCTTTCTCCCCAGCGGCAGTGTGTACCCCAGGGAGCAGAAGGTGCCGTCCTTTCTCCCCAGCGGCAGTGTGTACCCCAGGGGGCCGAAGGTGTCCTCCTTCCCCCCCAGCGGCAGTGTGTACCCCAGGGAGCTGAAGGTGTCGTCCTTCCTCCCCAGCGGCAGTGTGTACCCCAGGGAGCTGAAGGTGTCGTCCTTCCTCCCCAGCAGCAGTGTGTACCCCAGGGAGCTGAAGGTGTCGTCCTTCCTCCCCAGCGACAGTGTGTACCCCAGGGAGCAGAAGGTTCCGTCCTTCCCCCCCAGCGGCAGTGTGAACCACAGGGGGCAGAAGGTGTCGTCCTTTCCCCCCAGTGGCAGTGTAAGACCCAGGGGGCAGAAGGTGTCGTCCATTCCCCTCAGCGGCAGTGTGAACCCCAGGCGGCAGAAGGTGTCATCCTTCCCCCCCAGCGGCAGTGTGAACCCCAGGGGGCAGAAGGTGTCGTCCTTCCCCCCCAGCGGCAGTGTGAACCACAGGGGGCAGAAGGTGTCATCCTTCCTCCCCAACGACAGTTTACCCTAACCAGGGGAGACCCCAATCTCCCAGATGGCGCAGATGGGACCGTGGTCTCTGTGCCTGACCTACCGGGATGCTGGACAGCCTGTCCAGATCCCCAACTACCCTCACTGGGACAACCGGAGGAGGGGGTAAGTACAAATTCCCCTCCCCAGCTAACTCCTAATGTGGCCTTAGGGTTAACAGAGGAAATGTTAACCCCCACTGACCCCCACCTTTCCCTGGCTACTGAGCCGGAATATGTCCCAAGTGCCCCAGCAGAAGAGCTGACAGTGGGGCAGAGTGCAGTCGGCCTCTGCCCTCCCTTTGTCCCTTGTACAGAGCAGGATGTCCTGCAGGTTATACCAGCGGAAAAGCTGGCATCAGGGCACAGTGCCGCTGGCCTCTGCCCCTCAAGTCCCCTCAGCGTGTTGCCCCATCACCCCAGCGAAATATCCAGGTGCCTGGTTAGACTTCCCCCCAAAGGGGAGATGTGTGACGAAGTGCCCTTCGCCACTTTGGCTTGGAGAGGACTGTTTGCCAGCCTCCTGCCCTGCGACTATGGCCCTGGGACATATTCCCCTTTGGAACCAGTGTTCGGCCATACCAGAGTATATGTCACTCATTCTGGCCCTTTACATACAGGGGGGTCATTCTGTACTTGCCCTGTATGAACCATGATACCCCAGATAGCTATGCCATGGAGCCCATTCATATAATGAAAGACTATGGGAAAGACTTTAGCTACATGGCAATTGAACTGTGTGAATAGGATCTGAGCGCTATTCGGTAGTTTTGTGCGCTCAGATCCCAGCTATCTAGGGATATGGGAAATGTGAGTAAATGTGAATTGCAGTAATGCTGATGGGTTGTCAAACTAGAGAATTGACCAACAAAAACTTTTGTCCAGACATCCCCAGGCCGATCCGTTGGGATCAGACCGTGTATGCCAGACCGTGTATGCCAGCTTATGGTCACGGGGGAGGTGTGTAACGGAACCCATCACTGTTTTACCCTGTTTTATGATTATTATGGTTAAAATATGATCCTACTATATGTATGTTGGTTTATGCTCTGCAGAATATTGTCCCAGACATTTGCAGCTACTTGGCATGGGAGATAATCCTGTTACAGAGACTCCGCATAAGAAAAAGGAAGTCTATTGTATACAGTGTTTTCATTCTCAGATAAGAACAAAGAAGTAATTGAATCAATGTCTGATTGTATCAAAGTTGCCAGGGAGCCTCGGGGAGGTGTGACCACACCTATTGTTCTCTTTATGTGTATTGTGTGGCCAAATATGGGCATGTGTATTGCCTGTGGGAAGAGATGGGTATAAATATTTCTACAGAACAAAATAAAGTCAGTATTAATTTGACTCCCAAATTGTGTGTCGTCCAATATGGGAGGTCGGGAATGGTGAAACTGTAGTGCCTCTTGGGTATTTGACCGTATATCAGCGGAGATATTGGACTGCGTGTTCCAACTCCGTTACAATATATATATAAAATTATTATTATTTATTTATAACGCGCCAACATATTCCGTAGCGCTGATATATATATATATATATATATATGTATATATATGTATATATATGTATATATATATTTTTTTTTATTTATATATATTTTTTTGTATATTGTATATATATATATATATATATATATATATATATATATATATATATATATATATATATATATATACTGTATGAGTTGATGTTGGAGTGGGTTCGGGAAGTGCAAAAAAAAATTGTGCCTGCCCCCTCCAATTTGACTTTTTGCACCCACTGGGGCCCCTCATGGACTAGCTCCGCCACTGGTTTCAGATATTTACTTCTGAACATGCACTCAGTTTTTTCTTACCTGTTTTCAGTAGGTGTGTCTTTTAGAGTATCAGCTTGTGTGAATATAGAACAATATCTTCAGAATACTAATTACAATTTAAAAAATTGCATTTAATATTAAAATCTTATTAGTACCTTACTATTTAACACAGTAGTAACAAACCTGCTAAGAGTACTCTTTTTCCATATATTTTACACTCCACTACTGTCATCTTGTGCTGTGTTCTTGAAATGTCTTGCTATGAATGCATTCGCCGCACCTCCATTCACTATTGCACATAAGCAAATCAAGCCTACTGTGTCCCAATTTCATGATGATTCACGGCAGGAATAAACACAGTACATACAGTATATACATGCAGTCAGTACTGCTTACATATAATTCTCTGTGAAATCCAATACTTAGAGACACACACTAAGGAGACATGACACCCAGGAAATTTACTTAGTGCATATTAAATTCCATGAAAGCTGCATCATTAACTCTTTAATAGGTTCAAGCAGCATAATCGTATCATTGCTCTAACAAATTATACACTTTATTATTGTTATATTTTTTAGAAAAATGCAATAGGTGATATGCTGTAATAAAGCTCAATAAAATAAAACACACATAAAGCTTACTACTGTACCTCCCTGGATATGCCAAGAGCAGAAACCAGTGTCCTAATTGCGAGAGATTGGTCTATCTGACAATACCATCTACTGAGTTTTATTCACTAGGATTGTACATTAAGGCTACATCTTATAGTGTAAGCACAGAAGGTTACAGTTAATTCTCTGAACAGTTGCACATTCTGAGTCACTGTTATGCAACATATCTCTAAAGATAACAAAAAGCTGGTGATGCTCTGTACACACACACTTACTAGGACTGAGTGGGATGTGGCACATCCTGGCTTAGAGAATCTCCAAACTTCATACAATTTAAGAAACTATTATGAAAGTGAACCCTGCAATGTGGCAATATGTAGTAGTAGGTTAACTGTGATTCCCCTTTAAAAGTTAGCAATACATGACACTGGCATAACCCTTCTCTGCTGTACTGTTATATATACTCAACAGAGTCACCCATTATCCATTTTCGACTGGGGAGGGTAATCACCACTACTCTCTGTAATCAAAGCCCATCTACCAAGCGGGCTAGAGGAACGTGTGCAATAACTAACCCCCCATGTGGTCCTTAAGGAGCCACAGACGTTATCCCTATCCTAAGAGTTACTAGTCAATGGGTGGAGCCTCGGTACTGGGGAGAGAGTTATTTTTATTGTATTTATGCTGAGGGATCTTTCAGATGATTGGGCTGAAGGCTGAGCTGATGAATAGCAGCATCTTAGGCGGAGTAGATTCAGATATCATGTTGAAAATATGGGATCCACATCCCCGCTGTTCTACATGCAGGTCATTTATAGCATATCCATAATAAGCATAGATCAAGATGACTTTAGGTGTGTTGTGTTAGGCTGTGAATTAGCTTGGACAATGTCTATAGTTGATTGTATGATGAGATACATTTGCATATACACACATAAATATATATGGGGTGAACTCACTAAGCATTACTGAAGTGTCTATTACCTATTATGGAATTTGCATTTGCAGCATCTATGAAGCACATATCAGCCACTAAAAATCTATCCCATTGTTAGCACATTTTCTAATACATTAGCATTTGTTGTTGTTGTTTAGTCAGTCAGTTGTGCCCAACTATCTGTGACCCTATGGACCACAGCACACCAGGCTCATCTTGCTTCTGGTTGTGCTCATTCATAAGGTTTCCATGGCAAAGATACTGGGATGGGTTGATAGATCCTTCTCCAATGGACTGTGATTTGTCTGACCTCTCTGCTATGACCTGCCCATCTTGAGTGACCCTACATGGTATAACTCACAGCTTCACTGATGTACACAAGCCCATTCACCAAGACAAGGTAGCAATCCAGAAGGGAATAAAGAGGTTTTTGTTTATGTCTTTTTGTTACTCATTAAATTGATCCAAGTGTTTTTGAGGTGATGGGATTGAATTAGAAAAACATGTTTTTATTGTAAAAGCACATTTTTTTGTATTAATATAATAGACAATTAACATTAACAGCAAACTGACAATGAGTGATAAAAATGCTTGGGTATCTTTTGTGTATTCAATGGATTGTAAATTATTACTATCCACTTGAATATACAAACAAACACATATAAATCCTTGATTTACTGACATTACTATTATAATTCTGTTTCATTCATCAGGACAAGTTACTTAGTATCACTATTTCGCTTTGTGGCTATTTTGAGGTACATCAGTATTAGTTTTCTACGCTTAAAATAATGCATTTTTAAACAAATGTGTTTTTTTTGTAAAGTATAACACATACTTTTGTGCATCCACAATAGAATAAGGAATAAATGATATAGCAGGGATAATCAGTAGGTAAAACCTGGGTCTAAGCACTGACATGACATTTGCAGTTATGGATGTCTGCCAGGAAAAATAGAAGTTTGCAAATAGGATGTTTTATGCCTTGATGCAAACATGGTTTTATACACCATTGCTCTCTCTTGGTTTTTTTGTTTTATCAATTTAATGTAAGTTTGACGTTTTGATAAAAATAAGTATAGCAGTCATTTGTGATTATGTACAAAAAGCAAATACAAAATAAAGCCTCTTTTGGAGCTGCAGTACTGGAATTGGCATATGTGCCTTCTGTCATCTCACAGGCGGCTTTATTTATTTTGTGATCTCAGTACTTCTGTATGTGGGAGATTTACTAAACCATTGCAATGAGCCACAATAGGTTGTGATGACTGATGCATCTAAACTATGTATTGCAGCCGTTCACATTATTCACAACGTTCTGTTCCCAATAACAGTATGTTTGTGGTAAATAACTAGTCATAGGGACATATTCTATTAGCTACTTGCAAATGCCTTGAACTCATAAATTTGGCTTTGGGTGTTTTTTTATATAAATGTTTGTATAAATTCTATTGACTTAAGAATTCATTAGTGCCAATAGGTAATATTTGCAGAATATGTAGCAATATTAAGAGTGATTTTAAGTGTGTATAAATTTACGAATTGGGCAATAGAATAGGGCCCCATGGTCATTATCACAGTATTCACAAAAGCATTTCTCTGCTGCCTGTTCACCACAATGCAACTATCCAACATCATGACCTGAAGCCTTACACAGAGCCCTATTCAATTGGCCAAATCACGATTACTGTTATTCAATTGGATACATTTTGCTTCTTGCATTCCAATTGAGACTAATAGGCTTAAAATCAAAAACTTAACTCTGTTCTATCTCCTCCATTGATTTTTTAAGCCTGTAATTGTTAACAGTGCTAAAGACGCAACATCCATATTCAATTGCAGCAATTCAACAAGCCTGTAATTGCCATCAAACCCTTAAAGGACAAATGTATAAAAAAATTATAAGAGTACTAGATAGGACTCGCAAGTGAGTTAAACACCTGTTTGTATAGCTGCAGCAGCAAATAAACACACAATACTGTACTTTAAAATACTGGGAAAGCAATGAAAGGCATTGTAATTAATTGTACAACAGTCTCAAACTCGCAAATCTGCAATAAAAAATAATTATTTTTAAGTTTTATATCCATACCCGCATTGACCAGAACAGTTGCTTTAATGATTTTTATTGATTTCTACATTGCTGCATTGCAAGTCTTGATCACAAATTTTAAACTCTATTTAATTGTAGTATAAACTACCTGTTTTACTGATGTCATGATGATGGTCTAATTTACTATTACTGTTTCTAAAAAGTTTTGCAAGTGTTTAAGAAGTAAATTGAGGGTTTGCTTGAATATGGCCAGATCACATGATCATGCCCCCTGAAATGCTACTTACGATTTCATGGTTTGCATGTGCAGCCTGTAATTATGGTTTGGAGATAAGAGAATACATCTAAATGTATCTAAAATATGTAACCTGCAGCCGAAATGTCAGGTTACAGGTAATTATGGGCTTGCAATTGTATGAGCCTCACAGTATCCAAATTTAGAGGCATAATGGAGAAGTTATAAATGATCAAACTATGATTCCTGCTCTAATAGAAGACACAAGTTTTACAATAACCAAACATATTCATAATGTTTTTTTGCAATCTTACTATGAGCAATTAAAATTAAATGTAGTTCAAACTATTTAATTCACTTTGGCTCATTACTGAATTTTTCTTTATGAAATGATTTTGACACATGGGCATTTGAAGTCAATGCTGATGTACAGTACACATGATTCAATAAGAGTATATCAGACCTTATTTGAATACATTAATGTCAGTGAATACTGTGAAGGGTGCTGCTGTGTTGATCACAGTTCTTCATTGCCATTCTTAGTGGATCTTCTTAGCAGTAATCTGCATTCATAAATGTATATTTAAGCAAAAGGTTCCAATTCTTGAGGAATATGTTGGTTACTATATTTGTTTTTGTTTTATGCATTAATTGTCTGATCTCCCTAATTGACCTTTCTATGTTTAAATAATCAAAGTGCAATGCTATCTACATATTAAAGTTGACTCAATGTCTTAATAATTGCATTTATCGTGGTTAGCAGTGATAGAGTCTGCCAAATTATTATTGCTTTTGAGTGTTACTTTGTGTGCTTGTGCAAGATTTCAAGTGAGTATTTCTACATTTGTTATCAAGTCGATAGTAGTTGAGCTGTATATATAATCCTTAAATTGACATTCCTATTATTCACAATGACATTTCTCATCACAAGCCAGTAGCTCTTGGGTAGGTAGCCAAACCCACTCTAGATGCTTCAAAGGCTTCTGAAAGTTCTGAAAGTAACCTAAAGTGACATAGTAAAGGTCCTAGAAAAGTACACATACAAAAAAAATGTCACTGTAATTAGTTCTTACGATTTATTTTTTTAAGTGGAATAATTTGATAACTGAACCTTAAAGTTGAGAATTTTAAACATAAACATAAGTAACTACTTCTCTGTAACTATTTTACCAAGGACCTTTAATTAACTTTCACTATAGGGATGATACAAAAGAAGGAAATGTACATTTGTATAAATACTAATGGTCCAATAAACAGTTAATTGTTAAAGACCTACATTATTGTAATCTACACCAACTGAGCATGCTATACTTGTCACTCCCTCACAGTGAGAGCTAAGTAATGTCCCTAGATAAAGATGCTTAGAGAAAGGGAGGTCCTTTATAGAAAATGTACATTTATATAAAAAGTGCACTTTTCCTTTCTGCAATTATTATTTGCTGTTTTATAAATTATATTGTACATACAGTGATATTTAAAATGCAAGTTACAAAACAGAACACACTGATCCCCTACTATTCAACTACGTTTGTAATTGGTCTCCAGTACAAACAAACATTTCCACACAAAGAAAAGGTATCTGAAATATTATTAAATGATTTGTATCATGCTTCGTTTAAATGAACACTGTGCAATGAAAAAAAGTGTATATTTGGAAGCTTTGAATCTAAATGCATAATTAGGCAGGGAAAAAACATTAGAACAGCCTTATTAATTTGCAATTCGGCAAATCTAAAGGGCTCTATATAAGGACATAGCATATTTTTTTTACAGAAGTGTTTAGTTAGTGAAGACCTTGCTTTTGGATAGAAGTTCACTAACTAAAAACTTCTGTAAAAAAATATGCTCTGTGCTTATATAGAGCCCTTAAGATTTGCC